>CM073764.1:102671749-103271749 GCA_037127475.1 Arma custos
CTTTACTGCCGAGAGGTTCCAATCCCACGGCTCTCCATTAAGTCTGCCCTTTCAGCGGGAGGGTATATTGAAGAATTTACTTTTTAGAAGAGTTTTATGGAATTATTTACTATAAGCTACGGTAGCTTACAACCTATTCATTTGAAAAAAAAAACCACTTTAATAATAAAAATTACTTTCAACATGCCAAGAACGTAACCCAAGACAAGAGGATGAGGTTTTAATGGGAAACGAAGCGAACAACCAAAGTCTCCGACGTGGAAAGGAGTTGAAGACCAGGTAGAATGAAAAGATACTGGGAGGGGGGTTTCGCTAATGATTGATCCGGAGTTCCCCAAATTTCGGTGAAACTAAATAAAGAAATAACCACAATTAAACTTACAAATTTTATATTTGAGTTTCTATTTAATCTGTTAAAGTCGGGAAAGGACCCTTTAGTATTTGAAGACCCTCCAGCGGTTCACCCGCCTCAATAAAGTGGGTACTCATAACAAATCATCTCCCTGCAGAAACGTTGCCCTAGGAATACTAGTCTCTACCACTTACTGAACCCACCATCTTTCGTGCTTTTCAGTGATATTTTTTTTTTTTTTACAATTTTATTATGGACTTGCCCTTGAAGTGATATGAAATGTTTACAAAGAGTTAAAACTGTTTAATTTTTATTGCTTTATTTTTTATGTAAGAACTGTTGTATTGACTAAAAGTCTGCTTTTTTTGATTAATGTCGTGGAGGAATAAAATAGAATAAAACAGTAAATTATTTATGTTTCGATGACACTGCTAAAAAGAAAGAAATTAGAAAATAATGTATATTTCTATAAGATTATCACCTCTATTTCCCCGTGGATGTGCACAGAAAGACATGCGTAGCCAGTATATTGAATAATTTATGAATTCATTTTTTGTTCTCCACTCGTGTTATTGTAGCTACGTGTTTTATGGGCCAGTTCTGTATAGTATTGTATAGAGGAAGTTTTTTGAGAGAACAATATGAACAAAAAAAAAATAATAATAAAAAAAAGTAGGGTCGGTTGGAATAACAGGGAGAGAGAGCGGGAGGGATTGGGGTCATACAGGGCCCAGATATTGGCCCCATTCCGTCGTAACTTTATAATTGAATTATGAACTGGTATTAAACCGTTCCCTATCGGAACTGTTAATGTATAGCGGTGATTTGTCTAATACAACCGTTACTCTCCGGAGTGGGTTTTTCCTTGGCGAGTGCCAGCTGATGGGGCAATTAGCGACAGGCACGCTATCTGTCATCGAGTACCGTCATTTTTCAAGATAGGGTGAATTAATTCCCGTTGACTCCGTCATCCACCGGCCAATCAGAGTTATCGTCGCCAATAAGCCGGTTAAATAGTTATCTAACTCGGGGGTAATTGCGCCTACGCACGAGCAAGTCATCAAATTGGAGCTGACTCTTAATAAATCCAAAACCTTGGTGATATCTATAAATAAATTGTATTTTCTAATATGCACTTTCTTTCTATTATTAAATTATTTTCTACAAACATATCCCCTCCTCATGTAAGAACAGCTTTATTTCCTTGAATTCAATATTCTGTGCAGTCCTTAACTTTTCATGTTTTAATAAAATTTAAAAGATTTATTAATTCTATTGTTCAATTCGTTTATATTGTTTTCTTAATACATATTTATCATTTATCCTCCGTTATATTACACATTGTACCTTTTAAATTACTAGTAAGTCATTATACAATGATTTCAACATACCACTCGTGACAGAAACTATCAAGAAAAGCTACAAAGAATTTCATGACTCACTTGCGGAGCACCCAAACTTACTGGTACAACCATTACTGACAGGCACATTACCACAGAATCCGAAGAGGATTCCGAAACGGCTGTGGAGCAGGGATCTACGACAGGGAGATGAACCACGCTAGGAATCCCTTCAATGGGATGTTTCTCCATAAATGCTTAGTTTTTCGTTTCTCCACGTGAATCCCTTTGGTTTTTAAAGAAGTTCGCACACACAATGTGCCGAATGTCATTTATGTAATTTCTTTTAATAAATTTATATTATTATAATTACATTTGTCATTATATAAATGCTATGTTCTGTCCTCCAAGAGGCCAGTATTTTATTTGTGATGCCATGAGTAATTATTAAAAAATCAACAGGTCATTTATTTTCATGTCCTAATTTTGTTTTAAAATGGATTCTTTCCAGAGGTTGGTTGTTTGCCTACTCATTTAGGATAGGATTATTAGGACAGAGATCTTTTATGATTACCTTACATAGTACAGGTGTGATACCCCCATTTTACGCTCCTTCCGGAGGGCTTTGAGACATTTTGTTTCAAACTGTATTTAGAATCTGAAACAAAGACATCATTATATTTAAGAATTTCTTTATCTATTTAAGTTTTATGAAAACGATTAAACAACAATGCTTCATCCGTCGGCTATGCATGAAAGTGATTTCATTGCTGACAGCAATCATGCTTCGTGGCTGAATAAGGCCATTGAGAAGTTCCGTTCGACGGACAGTGGACAATAGAATTGCTGAGAAGAGAGTAACCCCGCTGGAGTTAGTTGAATTAAGACGAGAGGCAGTGTGGGGTAAATAGAGCGCTATGAAATGGTTAAGTGGCCGGCTAACGACGGTGGAGGGGGCTGCTCGGGCCTGGGGGTAACTAGATGGCTAACAAGGCCCTGGGTATCGGCCACCTGTGCCCGTCTGATTTGTGCCCTCTGTACTTTCCCTATTATTCACCGTTATGTTATTCCCTGGAACGAGCACCTTCCAACCTACTTTGGTATTAGCATATAGCGTTATAACAAACTATATTAAGTATATAAGTAGAATAAAAGTAAGGCTTAGCGAACCCAAAGGCTCGAAGCCGATAATACTAATCCTTGTTTACAAACTGCTATCTATGAATCATTACACAAACCCAAATCCGCCAGTTCACACTTAACACAATCTTCCCACCTACACCTCGGACACCCCCTCAGACACTTTCCAGTCGGCTAATTAACATCTTAGAAATTATTTTGTTACCAAGCCTGGCAACTTTACAAGCCCATCTTAATCTTCACGACGCTATCTTCAATTATATTAACCGCGTGAAATCTTCACAATTCCACGTTATGTTATCTCCTAAATTCTCCAGTGTTCTCATCCTTTTTTGGACGAAATATTCATCCTTCACCGTTAACGACCACGGTTTACATCCGTAAAAATTAGTTGGAAGGATGATGGTAAGTATATAAGTATATATATATAAATATTAAGTATATAAAAGTACTGTCAAGTCACAAGTTTTACTGAATAGTCCAAACTCATCGATCCACTCCACTCATGTTTCCATCCCGGTTTTTCACACATGCTATCCTTACTTTATTAAACTATCACTGCTGTGAACGTTGTAAAAACTGTGCTAATAATACTCGTTTTTCTAAAGCTTTTCAGTCTTTGGACCATTCTATCATTTTTACAAATTAAAATCATTGCCAGAATGGGATGAAATGGCCAGGGAGTATTGTCAATGATTTCAGTGAAGGAAACGGTGGCACAATAAAATAAGTCTTCCTTAGTTTATGTAATCATTGACTGCACCTCCTGAGCATTTCGTGCCATTATTATAATTATCTCGTCAACCATTCCACTTAAATAAATTCATTGTCTTGTTTGAACAGCTCTATTCGTTGGTTTCCTTCCTTCTTCTTTGACAGGATTCAGTTTCCAAACCTAATCAACTCAACAATCTACTTTTCTCACATTGGCACAAGGCTCAAATTCTCAAGGCTCTTCTTTTCAACTGCTGCATCTTCCAGTCTTTATACTTGCAAATTTATTTGTCTTTTCCTCCTTCTGTGCTAATACGTTCGAAAGTAATCAGGAAGACCTAGAAAGAATCAGTGCATGGGCAAAGCAGAATGCATGATGGGATTAAACGCATTGAAAACTCAGGGCAATGTTATATGGTCCAATACTCTCCTTACATCCATCCACACCTTCTCCACGTCAATTTAAAACGATCATTCATTAATAACAAAACATCACTTTAAAAATATTAACCAAACCCTTTTCTAGATACTCCGCATCTCCCGAATATCCCGACGGTCAATTGAATAACTTCAGGTCAACTTAAGTTCCCTGAAGTCATTCAATCGTTCCCGACATCTTCTTACCCATAAGCTCCTCGTGTCATTTCTCATCTTGACCCACTTTGACTACTGTAGTGTAGTATACCGGGGCCTTTCAAATGGACTTCAGAACAGTTTAAATCGAATAATGATCTGCTCTGTAAGATGCATTTCAAGCATCTTTGTCATTTTCTTAAATGAACCTGTATTAAATAATGGATTTTGTGCGTTTTGTAAAGAATATCTGCATATAGAATATGTAAATATACAATATTCAATAATAACAAAGTCTGGTAGTCTAAAAAACTATCTACGCCAACTTCAAAAAATGCAGGTGATGTTTACGGGTGGATCCGCAAAGAGTATAACAAAAGGTAAAAGGAAAATGCCTTAGTGCTAGGTAAAGACGACTATACTGAATTTCTGAAGAAAGCAGAACAGCAAGGATGAAGAAAGACTGGGTGAAATTGAAAACATGGCAAGTTTAACTCTGACTGATCTATCGTTAAGCGAAGAGGGTGAAATGAATTGAATAGAAATAACAAATTGAAACAAGAGGCTCTAACAGACACTTATGCATTAGTTAGAGCGCCATAGAAAAAAACAAATGTGCGTACCTCCTCGAGTTTTACTATTATACTCTAAGTCCAAAATGCAGAATATCCCTTAGAATATACATGTGGAAAACTTCTAAAATAGGTTGGGAATATTTGGAATAAAATTCAACATTATACACAGGGCTTGGTTAAAAACCGCTTTGGAAATTGAATGACAACAGCAAGAACATACTTTGCAAAGTTGTGTGTCAGAAAAAAAAAAGAATTGATGAGGATCAAGACTCTTGATATTACTTTCCTTTGCCTTAGTTGTTTGACGAGCGTTTTGGAGCAGGGTTGATGTCTATATGTGATGAGTCTTGTTGGATTAATAGTGTCAGATGTGCTGCGCTTTATTTTCTTTCATGAAATTTTCTTTTAGCTTGTTCTGATGATTCCTTAGACTAAATGAAGTTAATTAATGTCACGTACACAACACCAACTATATTGACCCTAGAATAGGTAAAAGGTGTAACAGCTAAGTTGAAAATCATCCAAATATCTGAAATACATTTGATTTCACGATAAAATATTCTTGTGTTAAATATGAAAATAAAATCAGAATATGCTCTCGCTGAATCTGATATGTGTTAACTGTCCAGCATTGATTGCATGTTTTCTGGAGAGAATGGCGCGTAGTTACCGTAAGCGCTTCTCGCGGACGTGACACCTGGTGGAAGACAAGAGATTGCGGAAGTTGTGAGGACGGACAGGACAAGATGATAGAAGAGGATGTTTCCCTGACAAAGGAGGCCCTCGAGATAACTAGGCGAGGGCGCTGACACAGCTGAGTGCGAGGAGCCGCCTGCCTAATTACCTCCCGCCTTAGCCGCCCACTCAAACACGTCGCCTAATCTTGTCGCCTCTTGGATCGCTTTGTTAGGCTTTTTGTCTTTTTTACGCTAAGGAGGGGGGTCTTTTTGTTCCGAGCAAGCCCTTCCTTAGGGACCAGTTGCGTTGCATCCTCGAGCTAAAATTTAGGAACGTGCCTTTGTTAGGTCATGGAGTTAATACAGGGAGTTCCTCTCTAACATAAGAAGGTTTTGACTTTCAAAATACCATGTGCCAAAAAGTCATCTAATCAATTTAATCATTCCTCATGAAGAAAGAAAACTAGAGTTTTGAAGAAAAGTTGCAATAGTCGCCAGCAACTCTCAACCAACAGTATTTTTTTTTTTAATCGAAGTCTATAATATACGGAATTCGTACACTCACCTTGTATGCCATAGTTAGGTGTACCATCGCACTTCTCTGTCCAGGAATATTAGATATTGTAACAATCTACTAATTTTTTTACTGGACTCTAAACATTTCCGATAGTTGTTCCCCTCTTCTTGGTATTATAGCAATTATACAGATTTTGTAGCCTGAAGATTTAGTCTAGAATATTTAGAGTTAAAAAACCCCCACTAAAATATTGATATTGACCACAATCAAATCAGTAACAAACGGCACATTACTTGCATTGAGGATATTACGAAGGATTTTTGATTGTAAGGATTGAATACGAGGGGAATTTCATGCCTAAGTTCGTAACCAGTTAAAAATTTTTAGTGTTATGATATAAGACATACTCACTAAATTATAGTTTTTTCATATTCCTTGAGAAGTATCCAAAGTTTCTATTTAAATTTTGGAAAGTAAAATGATTTCATTAATACATCAGACTTTTATGTTTTATTGTAGCGACTTGAATAATAGGACTTTACGATCCTCTTAAAGATTCCACGTCCTAGCAGCTGTTAAGGTAGACAATGGATTATTTTTTAGCACTAGATGAGGCGTTCAGAATCAAAATGTACAACTCTGCATTTCCAAAATCGGCATTCACACATTTTTCGCGAATTTAGTCAAGCAATGCTTTATGATTCCGAATCTGAACCTGGCTGACACCATGAAAAAAGATGCGTTAAAGTGTAGTGTTAGATAAAATTGCTTAACTAAACTATCGAAAACATGGGGAAATATATTTTTGGAATGTTATCCGTTTTAGATCCTAAATGCCTCAAATATTGATCGAACATTATAAATGTTTATATTGAGTGTACCCTCCAACATTTTATGATATTAACAAAGTATTTTTAGTTCTCAAACATCACAATAACTATTATTTTATTATCGGTGATTTCCTACCCTAGACAATTGAAGACGTAGAGACTGCTTGGTAGAGATGTAGGCGATCCATTGGGCCGGTAAATTGAGGGAGAGAGGGAGAGAGAGAGAGAGATAGATAGATAGATAGAGAGAGAGAGAGAGAGAGAGAGGGAGGGAGGGCGTGAGGGTGAGAGAGGGTGACTGATGTGACAGCTCGGGATTGGAGCAAGTTTGCTGACCAGGCGGCAATCTGCGGCCCCTCGCCAGGAGTGAGCCTTTCGAAGATCTTGAAACGTTTCTATTTATTTATTTCTATAGCTTATTTACAGAAAAAGGTGAATGTTTTTCATTGCTTTAAATTAATCATCATATTTCAAATAAAAATTATAAAAGCCTGACAATTTAGTAAAATACCTGCGGCAGATTCTAGGCAGAATCTAGGCTGTGCATAGGAGTTATAGAGAAGGAAGGTATTTTCGCCCACCACACCTCTATTGGAAATAGAACCTAAATACATAAAAAAAACATAATAAAATAATTAAAAGCCCAAAATGAAGTTCGGGGATAGCCAAGTCGAACCCAAAACAACAACAACTAAAAGCTAATCTAAAGTAAAAATAAACCAGCAACGATGAGGACAAAGAACGAGTAATGCGTGTTAGTTAGTGGAGGAATGACGTAGCTTATCTAAGCACAGCCGACCTTCTGCACAGGTTGTTTGCTAAATTTTCAGACCATATATGAGGCTTTCAGAATCAAAAGCGAGTAACTCTAAGAATTCAATAATTCACATTTTTCATTATTCTAATAATGTTTAAAACGCCACTTTGCTTCTTACTACCCACTTCCCTTCCTAAAGGTGCGAGCATAACGCATTAGTAGAATAAATTTAAATGAAATCGTTGATAGTAAGTTTTTTATGCCTTATATAGGTATGTGTTTGTGTGTGTGCATATATTATTTATACATAAAACATAAAACCATTGTTGGACGAAAGCAGATAAACACACTTGCAAAAGTGCTCTTGCTGAAAAAAACAAAATTCTTATTTTCTGGATTCCTTTATTGATACCGAATATGTTCTTTTTTCGCTCTTGTCTATATTTCAACAAAACCTTAAGACTTCAACCATAAAAAAGGAAATAACAAGAATCAGTTATTTATTACATCAGCGTTGATACAATTGAAATTGTTTATTTGTCTTTGTTTAAAAGCGTAAAACCCTTAGCCTTAGCCATCAACTTCAATGGTTCACGTATTTTACATTATATTTATTGCGTATTTTAACATTAGTAAATATTATAAAACGCTTGTATATTTTATTGGTCAGCAATACACATACGCGAAATCTGGAAGTCAGAAAAAAATTATTTTGGGTAACAATTAAGACAGTAGGTGACGTGCTTTCAAAGTACCGCCGCAATGGTACCTTCGTTGTCAAGTGCCTCCAACTACAATTACATTAAATACAATAGACTTGCATAACACTTATAATAGTTAAAATTACATTAAATACAATAGAAATGACATTAATTACCTAAAATTACATTAAATACAATAGAAGTTGCATAACACATAATAGTTAGTATTTAAAGTCAAGTATTGATTAATAATTATATTACTCTAACTGATCAATATCCTCATAGTTTTTAAATTGAATTGATTATTTATGGCATTGATCTTTTATTTTATTAACTTCTAAAATTTGTAATATAAAAAAGTTATATAATTTTTTTAAACCTTATCTATGCTTTAAGCGGCGTAAGTATAAAACAGGCTGTTCGGCTTTTCCCAATTCATTACCAAACATAGATAAGTTTACATAAATATTCGATTTTATCCATGTTTTTAAACAATAGATATCAATATTTACATAGATTTAAAAAAACAATAACCGAGGTATAACTAGAAAACTTGGGAAATTATCAGGAATATTGGATCAAGAAATTTCTGCTTTCGTTGTTTGTCATATTCATATGTTTATGAAGTGAAATGGATTGTGACGATAATTCTGATTAAAGATGGGTATTTATTATTTATTTTTAAAAAAATATATAACCATCTCAATTTTTTGTAAAATTATCACATCCTGCAATAATACTTGAAATACTTTAAAAACATCGATTAGAAACTTTGGGATAATCCGCAAATTTTCTCATTTGAAATCAAGAATAAGATACTTAATTAATATTTTCAATTAATTTTGATCTATTACTTTGCGGCTGGTTCCATCTCACGATTATATTACAAAGTATTGATTAAAGCCAGCAATAATTTAGCGGTTGTTACAACAGGCTGTCTACAAAATCTGCCGAGATCACGTCATCCAAGAGGCATAGTGCGACGGATATCTGACATCATACCGATCCGTGATGAAGACAGAAGATCGAAAGAGGACAACGTGTCATTATCTAACTGTTGGTCCGAAGCGAGGGCTATTTCGTCATCATCATTTAACATGTATATGTCGCTTTTATCGAGTTGTGATGTAATATTTAGAGTAATTTGCAGGATAGGCGGGTTAAAAATAGGGGAGAAACACCTTTATCAATTATTAATACCCTTAAATAATTAAAGGACCATCTTTGTTTAACCTATGACTTTTAATCCCTCCTCATCGATCGCCAGCTGTGAATTATGTCATTAATATCCAAGATGGCACTTGATGCAGATAAATCTTTACTAGTCTTTTTTGGATAAATAAATCCTGATGTGAAGAGTTGATTGCACCATCATATGTTTAGGCTGATGAAAAGTTAAATATACTAGACTTAGAAACATATTTAACTGAGAAAATAAAATGCAACTGAGAATGTTATAGTATCAATACTGTCAACAATGAAATATATTTGAAAGGATTATTTATTTATTTACCTGTACTACAACAACCCGTGAAGGGTCTGGGGTTCAGTACTTGGTAGAAACTGTATTATTTCTTGGACAGCGGCTGTCCAGGGAAGTGATTTGTCCTAGATCACGCTCAACCGCCAGATTTCCCTCCTTGAAAAGATTATGAAAATAGAATTCTATTATTAGATGAAAAATTGTGCATACGTTTATATGCTTATTAAAATTAGCATGCGGGAGGTTGCGAAATTATGAAGAATGAAAGAAGATCCTAATTAAAGTAAAAACAAGCATTTATGTTCAAGGAAAACCAATTATATTTATCATGTTCGTTTATTTATTAATTTTACAGTACATTATACTGCTATAGCTAATCGGATGATGCTACAGACCTATATTTTTGCCTATACGGGTACAATTATGGTAGTTATCTTTAGCGACTACCTGACACCTCACAGGCTCTCTAGCCATGATCAAGTTTTTTTTATACTCTTTAAGAAATTCTAAAACCATCTACTGAGCATTGTAGGCTGTTTTTCTAAAAACCAACCCATAGGTTTATCTTGTATTGTTATATTTTATATGTTATAAGTTAAGTACCTTTATATAAAATCCTGCTATTTCTTTTTTATTTCTTCATTTTTGTATCTTTTTTCTTATGGTATGCTTTAAACGAATATTTTCATCTCGAAAATTCAATAGGAATGTCCATTATGGGTGTTGATCTGTTTTGAACAGTCCTGACGTTCATATTTCTCATAACTGATGAACTGTTGAATGCGGAAAGCTTACGCAGCAACTTGTAGAGATGTATCGACCTTTCTGCATAGTTTTTTTTTTTTTTTAATTTCGTTAGAAATATAATAAAATATAATGAATTAGGTCTATTTTTGAAAAATTGTTTTCGACATTCGTCTGTCATAAATAAATTTTCCTTGGCTAGAATTTTTTTAATCGATTACAAAACTTTCATGTCCCTTCAGTTACGAATATATTAATGTTAAGAACACATTGATAAAATTGTTTGTGGAATGTTCTAGTAACATTCTGCTATTTTGAATTGTACTCTTAGCAGAATTGACAAGAAAAAATAATTTAAAAATATTTAAATTATATATTCAATTTCAATTTAGTAGTATTTAGACTTTTTTTCTTGAAATTTTGTTATTGATTACTTTTATTGTTATATTAACTATTTTTATTTAATGTCGGTAACAACATAAACGTTTTTTATATATATATTTTTTTTCATGTTTTTCGCTTTTCAGGAGGGATGATATATTTCCCAGGGGGTAGGGTACAGTTTATACAGCTCGTATACAGAATGTAGCATGCATATCTAATGTCCGGCCGACAAGCAGAGAGGCATGGACCCTAAAACCCTGGTCGTATCGCTAAGGTCGTGGGTATTTTAGAGGTAAGCCCTATACATGAGGTACTGCCTACTTATGCACCCAGAATGATGTTAACCCTCCTATTCCACTTGTTACCATCGAAGTATGTTATTTATGGAATGCTGAGCATGTCTATATGTATATGTATTCATCAAATCAACAATGGTAATAATAGACGGTGCAACTTTACTAAAGCTACATTAATTTACACTCATTGCTCATTGATTCATGTACTGATTCCATTAATTCATTGGAATAACATGGGGATGAAAAACGATATCATTAATCTAATACTATATTGTGCATGAGTCAGTATACTTGTCAATATTAGAAATTAAATTTTTAAACATTTTTTTCGAATGACTTCATAATTTGAATTGTACGTTTGTTCTACAACAGCAGAGAAACGTTTAAATAAAAAATAATAATTTGTATAATTTACGCTTAAAGTGCAGTCTAATATTAATTGATTAAAGCTATGAAAATATTATTTATTCCCGTTTTTAATTTGTATTGAATTTAATTATTTTGCAGGTGACTCACGATATCGATCGCGATATGTGGTAGTATATTATTATCACTCGCTGTAAGAAAAATACTGAGCATTGTAGGCTGTTTTTCTAAAAACTAACCCATAGGTTTATCTTGTATTGTTATATTTTATATGTTATAAGTTAAGTACCTTTATATAAAATCCTGCTATTTCTTTTTTATTTCTTCATTTTTGTATCTTTTTTTCTTATTGTATGCTGTAAACGAATATTTTCATCTCGAATAATGATGATACAAATGATACAAATGTCTTGTACAAACCTATTTAAACACAACAATACGTTAACGTGGTGTTTCTCTCAAGATGGTTGCCGTGAATCGAAAAATAAATTGCAATAAACAAATTGAAGGAAATGAAATAATAATAGAGGATAAAATGGTTCAGATTTTCCCCATTTCTATGGGGAACGAAAAAAGGAAGACCAAGGGCGGATCCAGGATTTTTTTCAGGGGAGCACAACGAGTAGACGGGCAAAAATATCAACAATAACTTTAAAATAAACATGAACTATTTATATAAAGGTTTCAAAGGTTAATTAAAATATCTAAACAATAGTTTCACTCATGTTCTCTCTGTTATTTTATTCATATATTTTAACAACTATGATCATGTGATTTGCCTATAAGTGTGTACTGTAATGGATTATCTAAAGTTCTTTTGGCTACATAATATTTATAGTTTATTATTTTTCATCAAGTTTGCAAAATAATAAATGCTAATTGTATTTCTGCAGGTTATCATTGATCTGGAGGTAACAGATCATATCGACATGCCTGATAATTAGCAGTAAACATATAAATATAATCGATTATTAGTTATTAATAATATATTTGTTTTTAATTAACATTAAAATACCTATTCCTTTATAAGTTATATTTTATTTGTTTTTATTTGATGTTGGTTATTTAAATATTTTGTTATGAAGAGAAAAGATTTGTCCCGGCCGGGATTCGAACCCGGGTCTTCAAACGACTTATCAACGAGATCCTTATTAAAATTTTTTTTTAAAAAAAGTAATGTTGAATGAACATCACAAAATTGCAAGAACTGGGTATATCGGTGAAGAGAAAAGATTTGTCTGGCCTGGTTAAGACCCCTGGTAGCTCAGTTGGGAGAGTGCCACACTAGAGATGCGGAATGGCCCGGGTTCGAGTCTCGGCCAGGACAAATCTTTTCTCTTCAAAATAAAAATATTTACATAATACTTTTATAATTGTTTTGTAATTATAATTGCTATACGTGAACAATCTTATTAAAAATATCTTTCAAATCGTACCTTTCTTTAGCCAAATTTTTTTATTAGTTTACCTCCAGTTTAGGACACTGTAGAATTTTTAGCCATAGCAGTATAAAGTGGCATTAGATGATTTAAAAAAATTAAAAATGTAAGAATGATTTACGAGTGATATTTATGGCTAAACAATAAAATAAAAAACTATTCATAGTGATATTGTAAGTTGTAATTGGGGTTTTCGAATCATCATAAATAGCAACAAATAATTACATGATTTAGCATTGAAAGTCTACTATGCTTTAGCACTTCGGTAAAACTTTTCTAGAGTATTGGAAAATGTATATAAAAATAAATAAAACTACAAAAAAAACGAAATAAGTCTAGAATTTTATATAAGCTGAGGAATGGGATGAGAGCGTTGATACAATTACACTAAGCTGGATGAGAGATGGTAAGCTGTGTAAAGGGTTTCTGACCCCCCCCCTCTCTTCTCCAACAGAGACAAACGCAGGAGGGTGAAGTCCTATCCTCTATATTGCTCACCACTTTTCTCTCTTTATCATCACCCGTTATTCCGAATGGTTCCCGATTTTACCCTTATTTCTTCTTTATTTCAACCAATTCCTGGGGCAATGGTGAATGGTGGTCTACACTTCAAAACTCAAATCGAAATAGTCAATATAGAATGCACGTCTTCTTAAATTAATTATCTTTTTTTCTATATAATTTACTTATTAGTTACAGTTAAAGTTATAAATACTTTTAACTATTCAATTAACTTGGTGAATAGTTTACTTAAAATTTTGTTTTTTTTATCAGTGGTGAGACGGAATTTCATTATGCGTTAATGTTCTTTGTTAATGCAAAGTGATAAAAGTCCGGTGTTTTTTCAGACATTGTTGATCAATAATATACTAAAATTATCGAAAAACTAACTATTACATTATAGCAGATTGAGAGGTGTGTTGCTGGATTAGCGGCGAAGAGCCATAAGGCATTACAGGATTAAATGAAAAAAAAAGAGATTTTGGAAATAGCTGAGGAGTTTCGAAAATCTCATTCAAGTCATACAAATTAATTTAACGACTAAGCAATCACATCTCACGTTTCTGCCGTTATCGAAAGAAAAAAATGAATCTATAAAAGAGTCTTTTCGCGAGTGTTAAATAAGTAAATTATTTATCTGCTGCTTATGGATTCGAACTCGGAATCTAGAGATCAATGACCTAACGCCCAATTGAATGAAAACAAAATTAAATGATACAAATGTCTTGTACAAACCTATTTAAACACAACAATACGTTAACCTTGTGTTTCTCTCAAGATGGTTGCCGTGAATCGAAAAATATATTGTAATAAACAAATTGAAGTAAATGAAATAATAATAGAGGATAAAATGGTTCAGATTTTCCCCATTTCTATGGGGAACGAAAAAAGGGAAGACCAAGGGCGTATCCAGGATTTTTTTCTGGGGGGCACAACGAGTAGACGGGCAAAAATATCAACAATAACTTAGAAATAAACTTGAAGTATTTATATAAAGATTTCAAAGGTTAATTAAAATAACTTAACAATAGTTTCACTCATGTTCTCTCTGTTATTTTATTCATATATTTTAACAACTATGATCATGTGATTTGCCTATAAGTATTTACTGTAATGGATTCTCCACAGTATACAAAAAACCTTCTGGGGGGGGGGGGCAAGTGCCCTTGTGCCTAAATCCCCTTGGGGAAGAATAAGACACAGGAAAGAAGAAGAGGTTGAACCGAAGAAAATATGATTTGGAGTAAGAAAGGCAGGCAATCTGAGCCAAATAATTATTTCTTAAACTTTCTCTCAAATATTTAAGTTAGTGAAAGTTTTGTTCAAACATAACAAAAAAAAATACCTTCCCTAATTCCTATATTTATTTATGTTAATTCTGTGTATTTTTTTGCTACATACCACCAAGATTATCCCATAAAAACATGAATTTAACTATAATAAAATAATTAATACTTGAGCTCGTAATGTATTTTTAATAAACTACAAAAATTAAGATAAAGCCTGTTAAAAAAATAATAATGCCTTCAATAATAACTTTTTTATTTACAAAAAAAAAAGGACATATTAAACTTTCAATATGTTAAAAACTTAGCAATCTTCATGTACTACGCAATACTAACATAATTGCATGCATATTTACTATTACTTTAATATAAGGAAATAAAACCACGTTTGAGAGTATTATCAAGGAAAAATTTTATAACTACTCAATAATGCAACCGCATGATGCCAGAGAAATATGGGCGCAGTTAGGCATAGTCCCACACATCCACATGATTATTTTATTTGTTTAGACTGTAAAAAAAAATAGTAAACAGGCAATTACATATATATCATTCATGTGTTTTCATATGTACATTCCTACTAATTACTGATTTCCTTCAAGGGTATCTCCGAATTCATATATATTCCATCCCTTCCCCAACGAAAGGAGGGGAAAAGTTACGTCAATCGTTTAAATGACTAGTTTCTGGGTGATTATTAAAGAATACCGAGAAACTGCCGCAGATGATGAGCCAGTCCGATGCATGTCTTCTTAAGGGATGATTATTTTATAGCTTTTTCGGACCGTTTTCCACAAGCAAACAATAATTTGTAGTCCATTTTATAATTGCTTTTCGGGCCCTATGTCCTCGCCGAACAATGGGCTAAGTAGGATCGATCCAATCCTGGAATTATTCATCGTATGTACTGTTTTCGATGAAATGGGCATCTCTAGCATTAATTGGAACATGTATATTTGATAAATGGAAACGAGGGCAGGACCATTTATGAAGAAAATACCGCTTGTGCTAGGCAAACGTACGTCATATTAATTACATAAATTGTCGGTCCTAAAATCCAATAATTTTTCTGATAACTTTGTAAAAAGTCAGATGAAATGCCGCTAAAACTCATTTCAACCTCCTTGTCCTATTTTTCAATAACTTTCCCTATTGAGATTGGTTTAAATTGGGTACAATGTTTTTAGTATCTGAGTGTGCACCAAAAGGTCTGAAGGCCTCCAGAGTTCTGAACGTCAGATACAAATCTTTTCCAATTCAATTTGCAACCGCAGTTTGTATTCAAAGCTTAATCAAATATACCTTCTGTTAAGCTGCATTCTTACTTATTTTAAGAGATAAACGTTAAGATAAAAAAATATATTTCCTTTATTACTTCTAATGGATCACTGAAAAACTGGTGAATTACTGGTACCCAAATCAGGAAGAATTTACTTCAATATTTTTATTAAATAACGTAAAATAATCATTGCATCTCGTCGTAAACCAATCACTCCCTGTTCTTCAGTATCATTTAATCATATCACACTAATTCCTGTAAGAAGAAATCCGATACTTAGGACAACAAGTTGACAAACGTTTAACTTGAAATTCTCATACTATACTGATAAGAAACGAAATTGCTTGCCGTTCTTAGCTACTTCAATACTTACTAGACAAATAGTTTAAGCTCCATTAATTTAAAAAGTCTAGGCAGCTCAGATCATGCCGAACAACCTGGGAGTATTAGCTTAGATAATTAATAAAATTGCAATTTATTAATTACTATATTTCCTTCATCCAGCAAAAAATGTAGGAATAAGAGTGGTCCCAAACGTGATAAGAATAAAAAAAAACAATAATGACTTCATAAACTAGCAAGAAATGTAAAGTAGTTACAACAATAACTACATCAGGTATTGAAATAATTGAATTAAGACAGACTTATCGATCATTAACATTTACAATATTTCTTTTTTAATTTGCAATTTGTGAGTATTTTTAAGATAGAAATTGTATGAAAGAAGTAATAGGCGTTTGTTTTTTTATGTTTAATTTAACTTACATTCTTTCAGGCTACTTCAGGGCTCACTAGACAAACGCTTTAAAACCCCAATTACTTACAAAATGCTCATCTACATAAATATTATAAGACCTATTTGGACTTATTTGGCTTTGGACTAAAATCTTCAATGGTCCTTACTTTGTTACAAACGATGTTGCTCATAATGACCTAGATTTTCCGTTGGGCCTTATCCCTTTAATAGTCCTTTCATGACAAAGTGACCTTTTAATTTGAATTTGTTATTTGAGTATTGGGTAGTTTCTTTACATGCCTTTATCCTTGTCTTAATATACCATTTACCTTTACTTGTTACTTACTTTCTAGAGAAAGTTTAGTTAGGTTTTTTTTTCCACTTTATATGTTGTTATGTTATAATATAGTTGTAAATTTCAATAAATTATTATTTAAAAAAAAATACATTTTTACTGTAATGTAAATTAATTACGCACTATGGTAGACCCTAACAGGCTGATATCAGTATCCCGACGACATAACGATCTTCCTCTATAAGGCAGTAGGCCTGAAGACAAGCAGACTCGAGGGCGAATTATACGACGAGAGGAGGAATGGGTTTGATGGACAGTCAAATGTAGCGAGCTGCGGCCTGGGGCTGATGTAGCCCTTTAGACTTGCAAATTAAACTCTTGCCCTTTCCCCTACAGAGCTGGGGGGCCATTTTCTGGTGCCGTTGCCATCAAGTGACTGCGGACGGCACCTAATGGATCCAAATGACAGGATGGGCTCTTTAGAAGGAATTTACCGGTTCAGTACACTCTCTACCTCACTCTCTGCTTATTCCTGCTCTCATCAGCATGTTTGGGCAGCCGCCTCCCTTCTATCTTTATGTCCTTGTAATTATGGAAACCATGGACGCGGGTAGTTCGAGCTTTTTAATTTGGCAAATTTGTGTATTGAGGCAGCCCATAATTTGCAGAGTAATTTTGTTGTAATGAAGTTAATTAGCATCTTATAAGCACTGATAAACTGTCCTTCTATAAAGCTGTATATGGTACAGCAGATCCTATATATACTTGTTACAAATTTTATTATTTATATTTATCAAATGATAAATTTCAACAAAGAATCCTCCAGTCTCTTAACTAAAATAGGAGAACAAAAATACCTACCATCTCGCCCATGCATCATTATGACAGAAATATAGTACAATAACAACAAAAGAAAAAAAGAAAGTTCATTCTAACCTCAAAATGCAAAACACCAACCAGAGGAAACTTCCACTTCAAACTTTCACCTCCAAAGACCAAATATAACTACTGAATCCCTAATACATCCATATTTTTATCTTTTCCTGTTTTAGTTTATAGACATGAGGCTATTTGGTTGGAATTTTTCCACTAATTTCTCAAAATGTATTGCATTATATCTCTTTCATTTTCAGTTATTGATATTCAGTTTATTCAATAAACTGCCTTTTGGCGACGGTTCGAGACATATATTATATAGCATACTCGTCTAAATATGTAATTGACTGTACGATGTTAGTACATATTACAGATTGATGTCGAAAAACTACATCAATCAACCAAAAGACCTATTCAGTGGTAAAGTATTATGTAATTATTTCCCAATATTAGTGAACTGCTGATCCTAATACAATCCATCTGAAATAGAACAATTCAACATTACACATTTCAGCCTTCAATAATTTTGAACAATATTTAAATAATAAATGATACATTTGACTAGATATTTTGTTTGATCGATGATCGCGAAATGCATATCGTGAGCCGCAATCTTAGACTATGAGCCTACAGCTTGGTGCTCTCAAGGAATTGTGTCTAGATACGTATTGCACTAAATGCTATCCAGAGGTGGTAGCATATGCAATGTTAATTGATTATTACTTGTTCACAGTTTTACGTAATTTATATAATTTAACTCTTCCTTATATTTATAATAATTTAATCTAGGAATCGTCTGGTAAATGTAAAGAATTATCTGTGAAATATCCTCTAATTAGTAATTAGGACAAAAAATGCTTCTTTGTTAATTGCTCTCAGAACTTCTTTACTTATTTTTTCTCTTCATTCACCCGTTCAGATTTCTGAAATTAATTATAACCTGTGAAGTGGCATGATAAATTAAAATTATAGCAAATCGTGCCGTATTTTTGTATTATTTAAGACATTCAATTTATATATTTTTTTTTTCTTCCTTAAGAAGTTCCATTCCTAAATATATTTTGGTTTGACAATAGTTACTTATCATTAGATCGGAAATTTAACTATAAAGAATTGTATTCTTTATATAATACTAAGCACTCGGTTACTTTTACGGCATTTTGGTCAAGTACAACATAACCAAGTACTTTTTATTTTATTTTTTATTCATCCTACATAAATAGTATTTCGTACACATTACTTTTCTAGTGGTTCAGACATAAAACGAGCCGTTAGATTTTTGATAGGCCATAATGTTAGTCACAGTTAGGCCGAGTACACCTTCCGTTTAGTCTAGAGGCTGATGGAGTCGTAAACCTGCTAACAGAAGACAGATAAAATAACAATAGGCCCGGAAGATTGGGCGAGGGTAATGATGAGCTAGGATTTAGCAGGAGTAAGGCACTAAAATCCTGGGCTCCTCCTCCGGGGGTGGTTACTTTAGGTTAGGGGGGATGGTCGTTATTGCTCCTTACCACGCAATTCCAGCCATGTTCTGCCCCTTCCAAAGGTTCTTGTTGTTCTATAGTACTCTGATGTAGTAATCTGAACCAGTCGTTGGTGTCTTGTCTTCTGGGGGTTTTTCATTTGTGTGGACCGGCCTTTTTAAATCCAAAAGAATCTGGAACAACAATAGAACAAACAAGCTTAACAATTAAAAATAAATTATAATTATAATTATAAACTAGCCATCCATGAAGAGGTAACATAAATTGGGCATATATCGTTGATGTAGGGTAGATATCGTTGCTGAATTAAGCCATCATACTTAAGTTTAAACAGCTTGACGATAGGTCCATTCCTGTCTGTTGATCAGCAACAAGAATCGACGACCAGATGAGAGATAGGGGACTTCTGAAACGAATAATCACTAAATTATTTATAGGAAATTAACAATCTCTTTTTAAATATTAATTATTTTATGACAGTAAACTGCCATATGCAGGGGACTAACACAATAAAAAAACACCAACTGTCTATCTCTCCTCCAGAAGTTTATCAAAACAAACTGCATTCAACTTAATGTCAACTGTCAGATGTTACTATGCCACAAGTCTCCCTCTTCTAAATGACAATGCTGTGAGGACTATTGTTTAAACTAGATATCATAACGTTATTATGAGGATTAAAGTTTGTTTGAGGTGCGTTAAGTATTTTAAGTCTTTTATTATAATATAAAATAGGAAAGTATATTGTTTTTTTTCATTTTATTTGCAACCCCACCGTTGCTGTAAAGCAATACCATAGAGTATTCGCAGCAGAGTAATGGTATGTATTTGTGCGTCACACAACGATGCTGCAAGTAGGCTTTGTTACATTTATATCAATTAAGCAGTAACACAGCCTGCTCTCCACTACTTCTCAATTTCTTCTTCATCTTCTTTCCCTTCTGGCTGCCTCCCTGGTTCAGATCCTTCACTTCACTTCCCAAGACAAAGTGCGTTGGAGCCACAATCTTCTTCCAGCCACAAATTACTGGAATATGGGTAATTTTTTTCTAGTGTACGGCTGAGGAAAATCGTTTCGCTCTCAATGCTAAGACCTGAGCTGCCTCATGTGTCACAGTTTTATATTCCCTAGTTACTCTTCTGCCTATAAGTGAGATTCCTGTCTCAACCGGGATGCGTAAAATATATTGTTTTATAAGGAATATTTTTATTATTATCAGAGGCGCAACAAACCATAAATGAGGGCCTTCCCTAAAAATCTTCGCCATCCCTCTAATCAGGGACCTAATTAGCTCAACTTTATAATCCAAATGAGTTGATGCCTTCTGTAGAGGTTTCCTAACCCGAAGAAGCTTCTGTTCGAAAGCATTATTTAATAACTACCTTAACTACGTAGCAGGTTTGGATTCTGGAAGATACGTTCCTTGTAGCCTTAAAGGATTCTGGGAAAGGAAGTACATTTTTTCAAAGGAAACACTATAACAAAGAGCAAGAAAGGAGGCCAGAGAATAAAAGAAGAAAAAGAGTCGGGAGCGATAAACGTAATTTAAAAATTGGACAGGTGAGAAGGGTGACGTGGTGGGGGGGGCGCAACAACATGAACCTACAAAACTCGTTAAAACTAACCCCCCCCCTCTAATTCCCCCTATCTTTTACATGACCAACTTATCCCTCAACATAATTAACTTGTCCACTCGTCATGTTTTTTATGTAGCGTTAAGATCATTTTTAATTTATTTTTAATTAAAACTTGCATAAATGACGTTCTGGTAAAAGCATATTGTTTCACGCAGCGAAGAGAATTAACGAAATGAAAGATACATTTCGGTTGCACTGAAAGTAAACTGATTGATCGTGCTAATAAAACGTTAATCTACGATAACATTATAACTTAGGAAACTCCAAAGTTCTGGTGGTATCTCAAATTGCTGTTTTATAAATTTCTCTCCACGGGTTACATCTGAACCCTAAATCGATATAATTCCGTCTTTTGTGTGCTTTTACGATATTAAAGCTCCATTTCTTCGTTATTAAACCTAAAAAATTACAGATCAATCTCAGCCTTTGCGATGTTATCATTTTAGTGATGATCAGGATGCTTCGGAACACAGCTATGTTTAATGTTATGCCAAATCACACTCCAGTACACCCATTATCTTAGAAACAGTAAAGTCTTTACCTCGAACTGAACCTTAGATCCTTCGTGGATTTAGTTAGTGGTACAGGTTTTTTTTTATTATTATCTCCGGAATCAGATAATATCCTCATCAAAGTTGAATTCAGCAATTACGAACGTAAAAAAAGAAGTGATATTTAAGGAAAACAAATATTTCTATCATATTGCTGTCAAAGGCATTGCGTCCTCATTCAGGGCCAGGAAATCTACACCTGAAACAACCTCAATTCACTGCTTTTTTATTAAATTAAGCCTAATATAACGTCAATAGCAAAGGTAAAGGCACAAAATTAATAGGTAACTAATAATAATAAAAACAAGAGTTTCACAAGGAGTTCAAAAAATATTTATGTTGTATCACATTGTGGTAATCTATATTTTTTTTTTAAAAATTCGATTTTTAATATCTCTTTGAAAACTTAAGAACTGAAAAACCCATCTAGTTTTTAGATATACCATTGAAGTTCGTCAATATCATTCAATATATTTTTTTATTTTTTTTATAATTGGATATACCAACTTTTGATTGAAAACTTCAACTTAAAACTGAATAATTAAAATATTGTGATGGTTATATTTAAATCATACTTTAAATAATATCTTCAATTGAATACCATAGTTATAACTTCCCAAACTAACATGTAACTGATAGATCACACTGAGTTTCCCTGGTGAGTACGTTTCTATCTATTATGTGATTGTAAGACTTCGCCTATTGATTTGCACCATTGGTTTCTATGGTTCCACCCAAATAAATCTTAATAACGGTTTAATTACACTAATTAAGATTAACAATAATAATAAATAAATGAACAATAATAGAAAGAATTTTTAACAGAGTTGATTAGAATATAATTTTGCGTTATCATACTAACTCAAAGGCTACTAGCATACTGCAAACTCTGGAGAACTTAGCTGGAGCCGGTAACCACATCGCTTCGTAAAAAATAAGTAACCGATTTCGAGACTATTATAAAAAAAACAACAGAAAATTTATTTATTGAATTATGTTATATCATATTTCAAAAGAAGTTTATTTAAAAACACAAAATTATTATATGGAATCAGTAACTAAGAGGAAAATAATCTGTTTACAACACAGTTCAGAGCACACAAACCAAATTTCCAACTTATATTATCATTTTCGGGATCTACATTAATTTTTTATACACCTGACAACCAATTTGTAAAAAAAAAAATTATAACTTTGTTAGGACTTTTCTATTCATGATCTTGGAAAATTTTTAAAATATCAGCTTTTTAAATGTATATCCAACATCACAGAACTATTCTAAACAGATATTTAAGATAGGAAGTAAGAAAAAAAAAATTACTTACAAAACAACTATAGTAGACAAAATAATTTATTGACTTTAAATCGTTTTTATTCTTTCTTTCAAAAATTTACTTTTTTATTAGATTGTTAATCACTATAGTTTTCCCTCTGAAGAAATATTTCTGACGGATTAATTCAAGATTGCTGAAAGATGCTCAGTAAGGAAGCTGATTCCGCAGCAAACACAAATTATTTATGAAGATTACCATTGCACCATTTGTTGCGGCATTTCTAGTTATTCAATTTATCAAGTTGTGTTTGCGCAACCCCAGTAGTTTAAACCACAAACATTTTTTTAATATTCCACATGTTACAGACTTATCGTAGTTAAGTTATTTATGATTTGATTTAGAGCAGAATTTTTTAACCGTGGTCTTGATTTATTTGCTGTCGTGATTGGTGAAAGGAAATCTCTTATCTATTTTATTTGTGTAGCCCCCTAAATTTAATAGGCAAACAGCAATAGTAATAATTCTCACCAACGCGTTGTCCAGAACTTTTAGTAATCGACTATATATTATTGGACGTATATAATTTTATTTTTTATTTTGAAGACATTTTAAGTTTGACCTTAGTGAATTTAATTTAATTGCATTGTAGTTGTTGGTTATTTAATGTCACTTTAATGCTGCTATGGCTAATCGGACGATCCTACAGCAGAGCTCTAATTTTTTTCTTTCCAGATATAGTTAGGATAGGGATCCTTAACGAGTACCTGAAATCGTACAGCCTCTGCACCCCCAACATAACCAAGGATATTTTACCCTGTTAAAAAATCCTAGGACCACCTACCGGACTACGAACCCGCGACCTTGGACTTAATTGGTTGTTTTGCTATCCACTAGACCGCAAGTCACCTCCAAGTCGTAGCATTAGAGTTCTATGTTTTTAAAGTGTATTTATTGAAATTTACAACAATATTATAACAATGCAATTAAATACAATAAATAATACATAACGACCTGGATAACGACAAGTAGAGAAACCATCGAGTGATAGTTCTCAAATTTAATTTCTATATGTGGAAGAAATTGGTCCGGGTAGAGGTCACTGAATGAATTTCTCGTGTAATTTGTGAAAAACTTTATTAATAGCCAACGTTTAGTCCTACTTTTTAGGACTTCTTCAAGGCTATATGCAAACTACAGACAATATAAGAAAATGGTACAAATATATTAAAACATTTTAAATATAAATAAACCAAAAGTAAGGTGAATACAGGCAATAAAATGATAAAGATGTACAGTAAGGTAATTATGAAGGTTAAAATGTATGAGTTTATACTATAAACAACGAAGTGCCAAAAAGGTAGTAACCCCCATCATGAAGAAAATAATAATAAAACAGAAAGTTGTGAAAGGTAAAAAAATAAGGTAATGCAGATAAAAAATAAGGACTGAATATAAAATAGGAATGTGAAATGATAAAAATGATATGGGTAAATGTAGAAAATGATAAGAATTACGAACTAAAAATTGTAGGTAATAAAAAAGTAAGAAATAAAAATTGTAAAATTATAAAAATCTAGAAACCAAATTATATAAAATAAAATAAAAATGAAAATAAAAAAAAATAGAAAATACAGTATTAATATTGATAGGTAAAAATACTTTATACAAGTGTAAAGAATATTAATTGCATAAGAGAAAATGTAAGAAGAGACTTTAAATAAGTGTAAATAATATCTATAAAAGTAGGTATGTTTTAAGTAAAGTAAGTGATAATACAATCAGGCTATATTGGACTAAAATACATATAAAAAACGGCAAGGATATGTGGAAGAGTAAAGATAAAAATAGTGAGTGAAGTTGGACTCGGATGAATGTCATAAAATTAATCAATTTTTCCTCATTGCTTATATTTATCTGGAATCTCTTCAATTCTTAACCTTCCTTCGCTACAAAAGCATTAATGTTTTCGACCACCGAAGTCTTCCCAGTGTTTTCTCGTCCCTGTTGCTGGTGTGCGTATCCTGGATACTCAATATGATACCCCCGCGACGCCGGCCTGAAACATTAATGAACCTATCAGGGCTGCAATTGGCAAATAACAAGAGGTAGGGCGTTGATCCCCACAAAGAGGAGGATTGTGCCATGATTGGAGATGGTGCGAGGCGGCGCCTATCGAATACTGATAGCGGCCAAATGGATCAGCGCTCCACCAATCCTCTTCCACTCATTCCCAGATCGTTCCGTCCCTAGCCGTCCCTATTTCCTTAGGGTGCTTCTCCTGAGGGTAGTTTCTCAGTGAAGGTCAAGGTGCAGTCGAATCTTATTGATCCCTGGTATGAATAGTAATTTGGGACTAGCACCCTCAGAGTCTCTGCCGCTGGGAATAGAATAAATTAGTTGTTTATAAACTGGTACATACATAGCTGGCTCTACTTCCCGTGACCGAGACTGAGCCTCCTCCAAATAATTATAATTATAAATTGGTACTCAGCAAAATATTTCCTCTTCAATCATAAGTCAATTTAGTTCAAAATGAGAAATAAAAAATTATGAGATAAGTGACAATATTTAATTATCAATTTGGAAAGAACTATATGGTAGCAATAAGTTTCAATATAACTTTTAAGCTCGCCAACAAACTTTTATTTAATCTGTTATAGATCCTAAGGGATCTAGGACCCTCCTGGAGCTCACGCAGCCTCTATAAATCGGATCCCCCAAAATAAGGGGGAAATCTTCACCCTGCACAACCATTGTTTAAGAAACAGTACAGTCTCTACCATGTACTAGCCCTCAGGCCCTTCTCGGGTTGTAGTGGTACAGCTTTTTTTTTTGAAACCTCATACTAGAATGAAAAGACAAGAAACTGCTCCCCGTTTTAGGCTACTCCTACATTTACTATACAAACTCTATAATCAATTAATTGCAAAAGACCCCTATACATGACTGTTATAATATCTATTAGGACTTACGAATTAGAGCTTTGGGACTTCACTAAAACTTCGAATTCCTCTCGTACTCAATCGTTTCTGTTACGGATAATCCATAATGACCTCAATGTATTACCTGTTACTGATTAGACAAGAACCTTTGGAAATCTGCTGGAAAAAAAATGAAATCTATTGAAGATAAGCCTAGCAAATAAAGTGTTTGGGAGGATTTCGTAGCCTACCTTGTTTAGTTTCTTGAATGCCTGTCGTGAAACATTAAGACGCATTGTCGCGGAAGAGTATAGATCCCTTCCGACTAACCAATGCAGATTGTTTTTGGCAAATTTTTGTTGCATTATCCCTGAATTATGACGTGGATTAGTCTGTGTCACCAGCAGGAAATTTCTCAAGCCAGCGGCGAATGATTCGTTCGTTCCAACAACCGAATGCGGTGGTGATGTATCTTGTAGCTTGAGCAGCCGAGTACCCAGGTTTAAACTCATTAAAAAAAACAAACGAAAGTCGCGTGTGTTCATGGTCATATTTGAAGACATAAAAGATAGGATTAATAACAGCTCATTGCAATCATTTAACATTAGCATAATAAAAACGGACATTTCCTAAAAGATCCAATATTTTATTTTACTTTTTCTGATGTATCAGGGCCATAACCCATCGAAAGCTAAAAACGCACCAGGCTTCAAATATTACCATCATTGCAAAGGATCCTCCATGATTTCCCTGTTTCCCCTAAACAAATAAAGTTTCGTAATCAGAAACTAATTAATACTGGCCACCACAAGACGGTCTCCTTTATTATCACTCAGTAATCAAATCTCGATAATAATAAATCCGGCTCTGTCAGATATATTATTTAATCTTTTAACAATCGTGTCCCACCAAGAATCATACGATTGGTACAGGGGCTCATCCAGCCTCTATGAATTAAATCCCTTAATTTGGGAATGCTGGTGGTTGAGCGCGATCTGGTTCAAATCACCTCGGTGCACAACAGTTGTCCTTGAACCAGTTCAGTTTTTGTTTCTAGTTCTAACATGAAAGGAACGAAGAAAAAAATAATTGTTTAAAACAAGGTTTGCATATTTTATCTACGAATCAGAGGTTTGAAGGATCTACGTCATATAATGTTTCAAATTTATATTTTATCCTCAGAAATATTATTCTAATATGTAATCGAAGGCTACATCAAAGTATATAAACCGCGGGGATGGGAACAGATATTGGACGAGGACAGCTGTTGATCCTGATTAAATGCTAATTACTCCGACAGGAGCGCTAATTGTTTCCTGATATGTTTTGAATACCCCTGAGGCGAACCGCTCCGCCATTGCCTCTATAATCTGGATACCGTTTCCGAGACATTAACTCCGTCTGTAATTAGTCGCTCATCTCCTAACCCTCTACTCCCCGGCCTAATCTTTTGTATATTACACTTTTTGTTATAGTTTCTAACCCTCCTCCAAAGAGTACATAAATTACATTTAAAACCAAAATACTTTTTAATTAAAAAAAATTAATATCTGGCTTCCTTCATTATGAATCGAATTCCTGATCAAGTATTTCACAGAAAAAATTGCCCATCGTCGGTTATAAATTTATTTATATTAGAAATTGTCATTATTGGGAACCCCTGTCCCATCCCATACTGTCCCATAGCTACTTCAAATTTTCCAAACACTGGTTTAATGCTAATTAACATTCTTTTAAATTTTCCTTGTCGCCATATCTCTTTTGGTATGTATAGAATTGTCTACTGTTTGAAAAGGGCAATCATTCTTCAAGATTAAATTGTAGTTGTTGAGAAAATGAATCGTCCAATAAGTTTCTTCCTTTTTGTTATATTAATTTATTAATATTTACAACTGTAATGATATTACAACAAGTAAATTTGATAATATGAACAAATGACATGAAAAAAAAACACTTGTGGAGAAACTACCCAACGGTAGCACTCCAATAAAGTTCTATAGTAGATGGTCTCGAGGTCATCTTCTTTTGGGACGCCTCGGAGGGTTATCAGGAATAGTATGGGGAGCAAGTTGAGAGATTCATGTGTGTATGGAGCTTGTCATGGAAGGATAGGTATCTAGTTTGAGCCAAATCAGTAACATATGGGATATTAAGATCATGATGGATGAGTTTGTTTGTGACATAATAAGGAGCATTGTGTATTTTACGAAGGATTTTGGATTGCAAGGATTGGATACGAGATGAATTGGATGGTTTAGTAGAGCCCTAAAGCTTAACTCCGTATGTCCAAATAGGCCTGATAACTGTCATGTAAATGAGTCTTCTGTAATTAATTGGGAGCATAGAGCGTTTGTCCAGTAACTGTTGAACTAGGCGAATAAGACGAGCAGTTTCTTGTTTTTCAGTCTTGTATGAGGATTCCAAGTGAGACGTTTGTGCAGATGGAGTCCTAGGTAACGTATCTGTTCGACAGGGTTCAGTAGAATATTATTAAAGGATTCAGTAGGTCAGGAATTAGTAAGTAAAATTCTTAAAATTGATTTCAACTCAAAAACGCATTTCCAGAGTTTACTTAATCACAAAACCCTAATTTTTTTCAGTTGAGAAAAATGACTAGAAAATGAGGGACCTATACTCTTTCACAACGCCAGATCTCATATTTCACGATAGACAGTGAGGAAATTAAACGAGCTGAGTTATGAAGTTCTCCCATACCTTATTCTCCATATTAATCTCCATCTGTTCAGAAATTTAGCCCAACTTTCTCAAGAGTAAAATTCTCTAGTCAAAATCAAAATCAGTTATCAAATCACTTAATATAAAAATTATTATTATTTAAATAAACAGCAACTTATGAAAGAAATATTTCTAAAACATATCGATATCTGAACTTTTATTATGAAACTTTATTTCATCACAAAACCCTATTTTTTTGTAATGGGAAAATGATGGTTTGATTTCATATAGTCGTTTTGCTGAATAACCTTCCCTTTGAAAATGGATATTTCATATGAAACGTCTCAATATTTATTTATTTATTTATTCTGTGTGTAATATTCATTATACAGGGTGTTTCAGGGTTGACATGATGACATGAAAAAAAAACACTGGTGGAGAAACTACCCATCGGTAGCACTCTACTAAAGTTCTACAGTAGAAGGTCTCGAGGCCATCTTCTTTTCAGACGCCTCCGAGGGTTATCAGGAACAGTATGGGAAGCAAGTTGAGAGACTAGCGGATTCAAGTGTGTATGGAGCTTGTCATGGAAGGATAGGTATCTAGTTTGGGCCAAATCAGCAACATATGGAATATTATGATCATGATGGATGAGTTTGTTTGTGACATAATAAGGAGCATTGAGGATTTTACGGATGATTTTGGATTGTAAGGATTAGATACGAGATGAATTGGATGATTTAGTAGAGCCCCAAAATCGGTAGGATAACAGTCATGTAAATGAGTCTTTTGTAATTAATTGAGAACTTAGAGCGTTTGTTCAGTAAATGTTGAAGTAGGTGAAAACGTCGAGCAGTTTCTTGTCTTTTCAGTCTTCTAAGTTACATCATAATAGTTGTTAATTCTGTGCTAATCCTATTTTCCACTAAAATTTGTTTAATTGCATAAAACATCAATACCTGGCTACATTTTTATTTCCCCTTAAAAGATTTTATTTCTAAATCTTATTTATGAAATGATTGAAAATACAAATTATCTAAGTATTGTTGAACTTAATGATAATAATGCTAAAAATGAAAATAAAAACCATTTTTTTATCATGTTAAAACAACTAAAAGATATAAAGAATATAACTACACACTAATTACTATTTCAATTAAAGTATTAATATTTTGTATTGAGCTTGCGCAGCCCATAAAATCTTTTGATGTATAAATAAACTACTTAAAAATGTATATAAATAATATTCAAAGTGTCAATATATGTAAAAACCAGACTAATGTTACTTTACAATTCTTAATTGTACAAATTTAAAATTTTAATAGTTCCGACTATAATTGATTTAGAAATTCAAAAAAGAACTTCTAAGCTATTCCGAGGTCTTTTTTTTTTTACTTCTGTTGGCATTCCTCATGACTCCCTATTGAATTTACTTTTATTGTCTCGACTTGAGAGTTTTTGTTTTTTTCAGCCTAAGATAGTAGGGCGACCGAGGAAGGCTTACAAAGAAGGGACAAGGAAGAAGTAGGTATCGGATGGAAGCCATTTACCCAGAGGACGTGGTGAGTATGAGAATGGATGTATTGTAGCTGTGCAGTAACAGGTACCCGGGCCATCCATCAACCTTAGCGAGCCTCTTCCTCGTTCCGCTCCCAGTCCCCCGGCGATGTACTCTTCAGCTCCTCAAGATAATCCCCCGGTCGATATTCCCGAAGCAATATATCTTCCGGATCCCAAGTGCTCCTAGTTCGTATTGTTCCATTGTCGATTGAGGAGTTGGATCGAAAGGGTTGACCTTAGGGGTTATCCCAACTCCTACAAAGGACTTCATTATATATCTTTAATACGAAGATCATCTAGGGTAGTATATCACATATCACAATCATTACATACATTTCATTAAGTTTTATAAACTGCGATATTAGTTTAATATCTTTAAAATACACATCTTTGATTAATAAGAAAAACTATGTTTTAAATATAATTTTTAGCGATTTTTTTTAATATCCTGAACCGCAGGAGCCTATCAACGATTTGTTATTTTAAAACACATGCACCACTGCAGCCTATGAAGACTCTTGGGTTGAGTGCGTGGTTGGGGACTGTACTGTTTCTGTGACGACGTATTGGAACATGGTTACTGTCTATGTTTGATAAGACTGTTAAAGAGAGATGTGCTGCACTTTTTCTTCTTTGATTATTTGTCTCTTGGTGAATGCCCTCATGATTATTTAATTCACGGAACGTTGACTGATAACTTTTCCCCAGTATGTTATACAATTAAGCCTTTAACTTTGGGAATTTTTCCATTTGCAATCTACGTAACTGTAATCATATAGTAATTACAAACATTGTATACAAATTTTAATTATACTTTAATTGATTTATCACCTATTACCTTAATTTTTAAATGAATTAACATATTATAATAAACATAAACACATAAATCTTAATAATTAATCAGTCAGTCAATTAGCCGGCTCAAATCCAGAGGAGAAAACAGCCGCTTATCACCGAATTATATTCAAATTGGGAGTTAAGTTTGTGTGTAGAAGGCAGTTCACGAAACGCTCTGCCCATCTGGGGAAAGGTTATTGTGTGCTATTAGGACATGCGATCGCTATAAACCCCACTAATGAATTACTTTGCATTTTTATGTCCCGGGAAAGGAACAGGTCAGTCGGAAAAACTTTTCCAAATTATACTGATTACGGATAATTTTCGAATAAAGGAAATAATATCTTATATATTATCGATTGAAAAATAATTATTGAAAAATCGATTTATAAAATAAGAAAATGTACTTTTATATTTATTCTACTTTCAAAAACAGATGAACAATACCGCAATCATGAAAAAATTCGAACTTATAAATTTGAGTTTTTAGCTGACTACACGTTTTAATGTTATTTATTAATTCAAATTCGGACTAAGAATACTAATTAATAATAATAATAAGGCTTAGCGAACCCGAAGGCTCGAAGCCGACACCACGAATCACTGCTTACAAACTTCTGTCCACGGACGACTATAATGCAATTATCCTTCGCTCCCCAATCGGAACAGCGCTTATTAACATTTAGGAATTTGTTCGTTACTAAGCCCAGCAAGTTTACGTACCCATAATAATCTTCGTGAAGAAAGCACTTGAATAATATTGACCGGGTCCAGGCGTCACAGTTTCGCGTAGTGTAATCTCCTAAATTTTCCAGTGGCCTCGTCCTTTTTTTTATTTTTACGAATTTTTTTTTTCGCAATACGAATACTATAGTTGTTCATCCTTCAGCGTTGGCGGCCACGTTCCACATCCGTATAGAAGAGTTAGAAGGATGATGGTAAAAAATAAGATGAATAGAATGGTCCCAGTAGAGGTCAAAGACCCACATTGCAGGCCTTTTTCAGGGCTTAACACCTGTTATTTAGGTTCACCTTCATGCTCCTAAATCATGTTACATGCCCTGGACAAGATCTGCTATTAAAAATGGTTTTCTTATAATTTATAATTTGTGTTGAGCCACTATGAGCTGCGAATTAAAAATCAACATAATTTTCATTTTTCTATTCGTAGACCGTGTTATAATAAATAACTTATCATTATTTTAGGAATTAATTCTTTTACCTCCATCTTTTATCTGCGTACAGGTATAAATCGTGACGGAGGTTTATTGCTATCGTTTCGTGTGAAGTTAAGAAGCTACAAACTTGAGATTTCCCTAAATCCTACATTATTAGTCTCTCGAAATCAAGATAAAAAAAAATATAAATAGAAAAATGAATTACGGATTTCAGATATAAATAAGCCAGGAATGTTAAAGATTTATTTTTTTTTATTGTGAAATAGTTAAAATTTAACAGTGAAATTATTACTGAAATTGAGGAATTTCAATAAAAGAAGTTTTATAAAATCGGTGCTCTTTTTTACTACCGGTTTTGTTTATACATTAGTTCAGCAGCCATAAAAATACAATGTTACATTTTTCCAGGTTTAAAATATGCCATATTTCACTTGAACACTTTAGTATTCAAATCGATTTCAGTAAATTCCTTCAAAACAATGATAAAAATGCATTCACTGTGACATCGATATTTCGTATTTATTTTAAACTTTTCCCAGCTGAGCTAATAGCTTTGAAAGGTACGAGCGAAGTGGCCGACCTAAGTGTGCTATTGTTTACTGAAGCGGTTACAAGTTGTACCTGTTACCTATCGACCGCCGGTACCTCTTCCCTTTCAGCTCTCTGTCTGCCCTCTTTAGCTAAAATTAATACATATTTAATACAATTTATTTATTTTTGGACCTCTCGTATGTTAACTAATTAAAAAATATTACATATAATTGGTGAAAAATAATTTAAAAACCGTTCGACTATTCTCGGCAGACTATGCTTAAAGTTGGTAGTGGCAGAAGATTTATTTATTATATCTTATATCTAACTTCTTTTTCATCCAAAACAGTTAAGTAATGTCACGTGTAATAAATGCGCAATGATATTTTACCAATTAATATCTGATTACACATTATGTATTACACAATTCATATTTATATTGTGATTATGGTAGTATATTATTATAAATTACTTACTGAATTAATATTATTTTTGCACAACGGATACTCACAATTCTATCATTAAAAATGCTGTATTGTGAAATACTATCTGTGGAATTTAAACTTTAGTAAGTAGATAAGAATAATTTCAATTACAGGCTATGTGTAACACTTACTGAATCCTTTACTATCCCATTTAATATATTATGTAATATTAATTATAAAGTATTAAATGTATAATAATATTTATACATAAAATTCTTCTGTTGGTTTGTACACCACTGAACTCCTCCAAAACGAGAGAATATTCTAAATATTTTTATTTTGAAGAGAAAAGATATTTCCACGGCTGTTTTCAGTTTTAGAATATTCAAGGGGGTTCGAGAATGGTTTAGATTCATTATTAGATTCAATCAGTAATGTTTTTAATTAGTTAAATTATTTCTTGGTATGAAACCTCAAGTGTTTAACTTACTCTGCATCCGGAAGGGAGCGCTGCGATTGAAATAATTGGAGATAAGAAGTTTGTCATTTTGAAGATGAGAAGCTTTTATTATGTTCGCTAATACGTTTCTTTCAGCTAAGATTTATTATTAAATAGAAATTATAAAATTAATAAATTAGTGTGTATTGTAAACTGCAATATCGAAGTGAGTATTTGGCATGATTTTTCATTGCATTTCAATGATGTTTACTATTAATATTGAATAATTGTATTGAAACAGTCGACCAATCCTAATAAGTATCCACATCAAATAAAAAGGTGTAAATGTGTAATAAGTGTGTAATATACTCCAATCAGACAGAACTAGTGAGCCCCATCACTAGATCCCCACTCCTTCCATCTAATTAATGGAAAATTCAATGTCCTGAACAACCCTCTCATAAAATGTACCTGGTGCAGTAAAAGAGATACTACGTACCATTATTAACATGCTATTTTTCAAATATTAATAAAAGACAAGGGGTTAAGAGAGAAAAAAATGTGAAATAATGATATTCAAAATTATCAAATATCAATATCTTTAACGGGTGCCATATTGATAAATGCAACTAGCGGATTGAAAAAAGTATTATGTATTTGTTTATTTACTCAGTGAAGTTAACATGGGCCATTCAGAAGAGAAGCTGGATGATGGAATGTGAAATAAGGGATATGAAGAATGTACATTCCGTAGTAGTCCTCAGATTATAAGCACATTCCCATAAGCTTAACGATCACAACCTTAAAGGTACATTAAACAGCTATAAAGATATATTTATTTTATGGATCATAAATTCCAAAAATAAGTAAAAATTTAAAAAAAATAATATTCAGAAAATATATTAATAATAATGAAAATGACATTTTAACAACCTACATTACAAAAACTGACAAACTAAAGATTAATAATGTTAGAGAAGAATTGGTCGACTGTATCTTCTAATGTAAGGAAGAAATGGTTGGGGGTGCAGTCAATCAAAACACCTAAATAAGTGTAACTTATATATTATGTGCCGACGTTTCGGCCTACAATGTAGGCCATCTTCAGGACTAAGAGAGAGAAACAAACAGAAATATATAAAAACGTTGCAGTAACAAGAATATATAAAGTGGTACAAGAATGGAAATTAAAATAGTGACTAGATATGATGAAATAGTGAATAGTTATATGATAAATAAAGAATGAATATAAGAGTGGTTACAGAATATAATAAACTTAAAATAGTGATAGATAAAAATAAAATTGTAGATGATGAACAGAAATTCTAATAGTGACAGATATAATAATAAAAGAATACGAATATAAAATAGAAAAAATACATGTCAAGAAAGGATAAAATGTAAACAATAATATAAAGGGAAAGAAAAATGAGGAGGTAAACGGAAAGATACAAAATGAGAAGATTAAAATATAGAAAAAAGGGGGTTGAGTATGAAGGATTTAGAAAAAACTAGTTTAATTATAGATATGGATACGATACCAGACATGAGGGGTTACATAGGTAAAATGTAATAATACAAGCATATATAGAAAGAAAAGATTGATAAATTTCAAAAATTAAACATTGAAAATAGTGTTATTTATAACTATGACCTATGAAGTATGAAAAGAAAATAGAAAATATAAGTAAGGGAAGTTAATATATAACTGTATACAGATAGAAAGAAGTGGCATTAATGCAAAATAAGATGTGAATATAACATAAACATATAGAAAATAGGTAAAGAAATACAGTAGATGAAAAATATGAGGCTAAATAATAATGAACTCTATGCTATGAACATATGATGGATGCCAAAAGTAGGTGTGAGAACAGGTGCGAAGAAAGGTGAATGTGAAAAGGATGGAGATAAGATAAATACTAAGATATGTACTAACCGAATAAAACACGCGGCAGCTAGGCGAGCTCAGACCCAAGTGAAAAATACGTTAGGCCGGGCGGAAGCGATAAACGCGATCTCTGACGGCCTAAAAATAATGACAAAGAAGGGGGAAGGGGAAATGCAGATGCAGTGGATATAAGTGACACGTAAATAATGTAAATTGCGTGAAAAATTAAAAGTCAATGGTCAAAATGTAATTAATTAAAGAATGGCATAATAAATTAAGAATGTAATGTTATTTTAGTAAATTAAAAATTTGGGAGTAGGTTAGGGATAGGTGATGGGAGTCGGTCTTGGCATTAATTGTAGAGGAATCTAAATTGATGTGAATGGTTTCTGAGAGGATGCGTTTATTATAACTAGGAACGGAGGCTAGGATCGACGTATTTTCGAAGTAAAAAAAAAAAAGGGCGTGTTCGGAGAGTTTAGAAGCAGTTGGGTTGTGGGAAGAAATGGAGTATTTGTGTTGGGTAATGCGGTCTTTAAGGAGGTTTTTGGTTTCGCCGATGTAGGAAGAGTTGCAGTTGGGAGTAGAGCAAGGAATACGATAGACGACCTGAGAGCGATGTTTTAGGGGAATGGGATCTTTAACTCGGGTATAAATATTGGAGAGTTTGTTGTGGGATTTAAAGGCGATGCGTAAATTGGGGATCGAGGAAAGTAGGGATTTTTGAATGTTATTAGAGAGGGAAGGTATATATGGCAAGGATCTGTATATAGGGATAGAAGGCGGATGTGGATATCGGGTGTGGGTGGGTGGGTTATAATGGTGATGGATGAGTTTATTGATAACATGGGGAGGAAAATTGTTTTTTAATAGGATTTCTTTGATGCGGTGGGTGTTGTTGTTATGGAAGCAAGAGTCGGGAGAGGGATAGGCCACGGTGGATGATATTTTTGGCGACATTGATTATTTGGTGGTGCGGATGTTGGGAGTAATAATTGAGGAGTCTGCCAGAATAGGTGGGTTTCGTATACCAATCAGTGGATAAGGTGTGATCGGGATTTCTAATGATACGGAGGTCAAGGAAAGGTAGTGATTGGTTATGTTCTAGTTTAACAATGAAATGTATGCGGGGATGGCATGCATTGAAGGATGATAATAAACCTGGAATGATGTTAGGATTTAGGATAAGGAGGATGTCGTCGGCATATTTTTTAATGAAAATGACATCACGGAACTGGGGTAGGATGGAGTCTAGAAGGTCATTTAGGACAATATTGGAGAGGTCAGGAGCGAGGGGATTTCCCATGGCCAGTCCAGAAATTTGGTTAAAGAACTGTCCATGGAAAGTGAGATAGCCAGATTCGCAGCAGAGTTTGGAGATATGAGGACCGGTTGAGAGAGGTATGGGGTTCTATATGTAGGCTGTATACAGTTATATATTAACTTCCCTTACTTATATTTTCTATTTTCTTTTCATACTTCATAGTTCATAGTTATAAATAACACTATTTTCAATGTTTAATTTTTTTAATTTATCAATCTTTTCTTTCTATATATGCTTGTATTATTAAATTTTACCTATGTAACCCCTCATGTCTGGTATCATATCCATATCTATAATTAAACTAGTTTTTTTCTAAATCCTTCATACTCAACCCTCCTTTTTCTATATTTTAATCTTCTCATTTTGTATCTTTCCGTTTACCTCCTCATTTTTCTTTCCCTTTATATTATTGTTTACATTGTATCCTTTCTTGACATGTATTTTTTCTATTTTATATTCGTATTCTTTTATTATTATATCTGTCACTATTAGAATTTCTGTTCATCATCTACAATTTTATTTTTATCTATCACTATTTTAAGTTTATTATATTCTGTTACCACTCTTATATTCATTCTTTATTTATCATATATCTATTCACTATTTCATCATATCTAGTCACTATTTTAATTTCCACTCTTGTACCACTTTATATATTCTTGTTACTGCAACGTTTTTATATATTTCTGTTTGTTTCTCTCTCTTAGCCCTGAAGATGGCCTACATTGTAGGCCAAAACGTCGGCACATAATTAATAAGTTACACTTATTGAGGTGTTTTGATTGACTGCACCCCCAACTATTTCTTCCTTACATAAAGATTAATAAAATAACAGAAATGAATGTATACACCGTAACATCGATAATATCTCACCGTTGAGACATATACAAAAGTGCATCCACCATTTCGCTCATAATACTGGATTGAAATGAGGAATAAAGCAAAATATCAAAAAAAAAAAATTGTAAATACCCCTTCAATGTTATATACAATGCAGAATTAACTTCAAAATTTCAAAAATTTACTTTTTCGCTATTCTAGTCAAGCAATGTTGTCTAACACGGCACTTTCTCATGTCTAAAAAGTTTGTTTCTCATGGTTTTAGTCCTGTTCTGAATCTGAAGTTTCAGGATCATAAAGCAATCAGAATGTTTTTATATATATATATATGTGTGTGTAAGATTGTGGGTTATCAAGCTTGCCTTTGTCACATATGGACTTGGAGTGGGAGTGAGGAGGTAATAAGACGGTTAGCATTGAGAATATTGTACAAATGTTTATGAATGGTTTGATACCGGCAATTTTATTGATTCAGGTTAGTTTTAAGTTTATTTGTTTACTGTAATATTTGCATACGTAATATAGGTTGCTTATTGGAATGTATTATTAAAATTTCAGTTGGTTACTACATCGTACAAGTGTTGATTTTTAACCTAAAACTCCACTCCATTTAAGTTCCTTATATATATATATATATATATATATATATATATATATATATATATATATATATATATATATCCATATATCGTACACGATCACCTGTAGAAGAGGTTAGTAATTAATCGCTAATATTTTCCTTGACCATAATCGCCAGATTATGTTCAGACTATGAATGACGCTGTGCATTAAAATTCATTACCTGCTCAGAGGGACTAACGAAAGGGCTTGATCCGCTCTCCCTGAGGCACCCCTCCCGGAGAGCCTTATTAAATTTTAAAGGAAGGCTGGCGTAGACCCCGGAGAAACGGGAACATAACTGTCAGCCTGGAGAGAGGAAATACAAGGTTTCGCTGAGCAACACTATCTCCGCGTTAGGCCCTTCATCCTCGATGCAAATGAAATGAGTGTCCTTGCACAACCCCTGGCTCCTCACTTACCAGGAGACACTTTATTTTATGTATTTTCCGCCACCATCCTCTTTCATCGCCGTAATCGGTTTTCCTTCGGCCTAACGCAACATATTTCTCCTCTTTACACAGCCAACCTGATGATATTCCCCTGGATTTATTTTCGGCACCTAATGTTTACCTTGTTGGTGCTTGTCTTATCTTCCGGTTTTATAAGGTCTTATTTTATTTATTTTATACACATTTTACTATTTAAAATTCTCTCCAACATTTGTATCCAACTTTGTTGAAACTGAAAAAAAAGATTTAATTAACTTTGTTGATACCATCAAAACTGAATAGATCGTTTATAAATTTAAATTTAAATTTATTGGAGTGCTACCGATGGGTAATTTCTCCACAAGTGTTTTTTTTTTTCATGTCATTTGTTTATATTAGCAGATTTACTTCTTGTAATATTATTACAGTTGTAAATGTCAATAAATTAATCTAAAAAAAAAAATTAAAATAAGAATCTAAATTAATTTATTTAGGAGTGCAGTGTAAATCGGTGAGTAGAGTACTGAACTGCTATTCTGTGCGTGCCGGGTACAAATCCGGCTGTGGAAGATAAATTGTTTAATCTCTTACCCGAGTTATTAGTTCCACTCTCAATTTTATAACGCTATTTAAAATTTTAATGTTTTATAACCTCTGTAATTACGTATTAAGTTTAAATTATTATATTTCAGCACAAGGTAAAAGTAACCAAAATCAGCCCGTATATTGATAAAAAAAAAATCGTCGTATTTGCTTGATGAGTATAATATAGCCGTAAACAAACTATAAAAATAGGGTCACTTTAGTTGCAGAAGTTAGCATAACAACCTACCATACCTAAGGTTCGCAGCCTGGCTGGTGGCCTAAGGATTTTTAAAAGGTGTAAAAAATCCTTGGTTATGGCGACCTTTGGAAGGGACATAAAATGGGTTTCCCGATCCTTTGCAGTGTCAAAGATCCATATACCTCTGTTCTAATTAATCCCGGATAGGCAAAACTTAGGACTCCTACAGCATCATTGTCCAATTAGCCATTGAACCATAAAGTGATGTTAAATAAACAAACATCACGTTCATCGCAATATTCTTTTCTATCCTTAAGTCAACCGACGGAAAGTTTGCAATTCGACTCAACGCTGTTTACGGGTTTGTTTTTTATAAAGCGTAACACCAATAAAGATCATTCTCAACCTTCGTGAAATTATCATTTCAGTTATATTATAAGGATGCATGCAGTGGGCTCATCTTTTTGTGAAATATTTCATACAATAACTAATTTTAATTCATATTAATAATAACTAAAAGTAGAATTTTTTAAAATAGTATTATTTTGTTTTCCTCAATTTGGTTTAAAATAGTTTAGGGTGATGGACTTATATTACTAACGAAACGAGCGCATCACACCTGTTTCTACCCTACCAACGCATACACCTCTGTTTCTTGGCGCTTACAATGCAGTGATTCACTCCACGGCTATATAAACCTTAGCCCTGCTAACTGCTCAACAACTAGTGGCCAAAGCCGGAGATAGTAAAAGCATGCTAATTATATATGCCTTGAAACCTTTTTACTAACGAGGTTATCCCCGGTTCGCTGACCACCTCTGATCTCCACCTCCCCTTCCTAATTGTAAACTTGGACTCATCTCTGTTATAAGTGGCCTTCCATTAAAATTAATTGGTCCCGGTTTAGTAGAGTATCCTAAGTCAGCTGAGCTAAGGAGACCGTAAGTAATTCGGTTAGCTCGCCGCTTATTGGCTATTGAGGCTAAAGGGTGCAGCCTCAGTGAACTCGTGTATAAATACTGGATGGCTTCTAATATTTCAAAAAATTATTATATTTTATTATTCTTATAATTTCCTTTTTTTAAACTGGATTTATTGTAAATTGCATCTTCGAAAAAAAAAAAAACCCCTGCTTCCAGTCAATTATTTTATTCTTTATAAACAAAACGTTTCGACACTATGGTGTCATTCTCAATGATTGAGAATGACACCATAGTGTCGAAACGTTTTGTTTATAAAGAATAAAATAATTGACTGGAAACAGGTTTTTTTTTTCTCGAAGATATATTTTATTACTAAACTTAAGCTAAGATATTGAAAAATAATTCTTGCCTAAGTTTTTGATACAATCTAATCAAGAAAAAGCAATCCCTAATCGTTCGTCTGATCTATACATAACAGCTTGTATCATCATCTAACCAATGGAGCATTCAAATTTTTTACCAATTATTCTGTTACGCTAACGTTTGTTGTTATCAACATGATCCATAAATTGTGAAGACATATTTGTTTTAAACAATAATTGAGTCCCAATTTCGAATGTTAACAACCATGTATCGATCCTGTGAAATCAGCTATTAAACGCTTGACGAATTGTAAGAATATATAGATTTATTGAGTTGTTTAACAAATATAAGATACAAGTGAAATATTAAAAATGGAAGAATAAGATGGTAGGGCCATGTGCTTCGAATGGAGTAGGAAAGACTACCAATGAAGATAATGGAGGGATGCCCGAACGATAGAAGATGAAGAGATAGACCCACACTATGGTAGCTCGGAGATTTAGAAGCTGACCGACAAGGAAGCTAACATTGCTAACAACACGGAAGCATTGATGAACCTTCCTTGTTACAAACCAAATTTAAAAACAACTTACTTCATATCGTTGCCATGTAACTGAAAAACCTTCCTGGGGCCCACTAAAAAGAGTTGAAATATCAACACCAGCTGAATAAATAAAATATTTATGAGGATCTATTGAGGCCAGAAGGTTTGGTACAGACATTAATGAAGAGAATACAAAGGAAAAGGGTCATGAAGGAAATGTACCCTCAAATATGTTGCACATTCGGAAACCATACCTTCCTATGTGTTGCTTTTAAATATCTTGGAGCACAATTCAATAAAATATTCCAGGGAAGTTCCAGGAACGCATCGTCCCAATCAATAGTTTCTTTTTCCATTGCTCACCTTATGAGATGTAGACCAGTAGCTTTAACTTTTTAAGCTGCTTGAAGAGGTTAAGGCTTTGTAAGTCCCTTATTAGACTGGTCTCAACGTATGCATGCGATTCATGGGCACTTAAACATCAATAGCTGATAAGATCCACACCTTTGAACGGAATGAAGGAGTATTCTGGAAACCGTGAAAGAAAATGGGGAATACGGTTTTAAAACGTATTGTTAAGTATTTCCTATAATGCTAAATGAAACTGTCCGACTATGCCAGAATATAATGCCTAAATTGGTTGTATCACCTTCATAGAATTGATGATGGCAGAATCGTCAGAGGGTTATACCAGGGTTGTCCAGAAGAAATGAGTGTTTGAGCAAACCGCGAAATAGATGGAAAGAGAGCGTTTCAGATGATCTCCGAAATCTTAATGTGTCTCTGCTACTTGCTGAGCACTATCAACACTGGGCAAGGGTCCTTGGGCTGGACCGTCCAGTGCTTCTGTCGTGCCTTTGATGAAGATGAAGAAGAATATAAACCTTAGGCAAACAATAATCCAAATCCTCAGGATGTAACCAATATATTTTAGAAACAAAATGAAAAAAAATGTCCCTGTCTTTGATACCAAGAATAGAGATGATTCTTAAGCTTTTTTGCATCAATTGAATTAATTGAATACCAAAATTGATTTACAGTTTAGTACACGTAAAATGGAGGTAAAAATGAAAATTTACATATAAATTGCAATCAAAAGAAATATAACGTATCGTTAATTCAAAATGTTTCTGGTGATAAGGTTATTTTTTTTTCATTTAAAAGAAGCATTTGCCCCAATCATTAAGGTCGCTAGGGCGGTTTAAGGGCAGTAATTGCTTGAGGTTCCAAACAGTGCGAGGCATAAGGTCGGTACCACAATGGTTTTTTATGGTCCTGTGGTCACAATCTTGAACCACTAAAGGCCATCGGGTTCACTCTTTGACATTAAAGTGTCCTTTAGGTTTAAATGGTGAAGCGTAGATTAAAAGTAACATGATGGAGTTCCTTTTTCACTTGTAGATTTCTTATTATTTTTTTCAAACTGCTTTTCTTTGTAACTTCTAGTAGTATATTATGCTACAAATAGCTGATTTCTTTCTTAATATGGCATTCCTATGTAATCGGAGTTTGTGCAGCATATCAATATGCTTCTTCTTTGTTATAGCTCTAAATTCTTTTAGTTAATGATTTATAACATAAAGTAAGTTAATTAAAAAAGTGCATATACGATTAAAACTTGAAGAAGATTACAGTCAAATTATTTACCTCCTATATAACTTCAGGAAGATACCCTTTCATAAATATCTCTTAAATATTTTTCTTAACAATTTGGCTTATTTAAAGTTAATTCAATCGCATACACGAATTAATAAGATAGTTGATGTTTGAAAAGTCGTTACCAGATCAGAGCAAAATATCTTTTTTTTTTAATTAAAGTTTCTTCTAAAAATATTTTATATATAATTTTTTTCATACTAGAAGAGAGATCATAAAGAAAAACAAATCATTGAGTTTGATTTTAGACGAAATCTACATTCAAGAAATAATTATTACAATACTAGTGGGTGGTCATCATTGTGTTCAACAATAAGCCTAATCGGGAAACTCAACGAACAGTCTGAAGTAGCTGATATTGCCAGGAAAAAAAAAGTATATAATAATAATAAATTATAAATGAGTAATATTGAAAAAATGATTGAGCTGGTTTATCTCTAAAAGAAAATAACAAAAAAAACACTGTATTATAGAACAATGAAAAACCCGACTTAAAGTAATTTACAATTTCTTCTTAATTACTTAATTTTTATAATTTATTACAAGTTATCATTTCTTTTTCAATACCATTAAGTTCTGATTTCCTTTCAAAGTTATTTAATATAATTCAATCTAATTCATCAGCGGACCTTAATTTGGTTAAATATGTAGAAATATGTTCTTAGTCCCGGCTTTGTTCATTAAAATCTTCTGAGTTATGTCTTTTGGAAGCAGCCGGCTATTATTTTTGTTATTATCTTTATTACTTTTATTTTATTATTAATTGTTATAATTTTAAATATTTTCATTTCGAACATATGTCCAGGGCCGGGATTCGAACCCGGGTCTCTCACATTTCCGTTGTGGTGCTCTGCCAAATGAGCTATCCTGGTTCGTTCCTCGGTCAGGCATATCCATTCTCTTCCCGGGTATATGGGATCAGTGAAGAGAATGGATATGCCTAACCAAGGTACGAACCAGGAAAGCTCAGTTGGTAGAGCACCACAGCGGAGTTGTGGGAGACCCGGGTTCGAATCCCTGCCCTGGGCATATCTCTTCAAAATAAAAAATAAGGGTTGAAGATAGCAACTGGATTTGTACGGAACGGATTAGATCGTTCAATCGCCTAACATAAGAGTCTTTCAGACCGCATGCATCCAGGCCATCTTATTGAGGAACATATGTTTTATTTGTACCGTACTGTTATGGATTGGGCTCAGGTTTAAATTAGATTCGTTTATAGGCGATAAAGATGAAGGAGTTTACGATATGACTACCTAAATGGTATGACTACCTTGTGTAGGTCATGACATAAACTATGTCATGGGAGAACAAACCAAGGCTTTACAACCCTCCACCCCCAACTCGCAGTAAAAATGTTATTATGGAAACCTGATGACTGCCATATCCTGGGTCTGTTGTCTGCCCTACCAGGTCTAACTGTCCGTCCATAAACAGAAACGCTATAATATCAAATGGCTTTAGTCCAGTATTTATATACAATAAAAAAATATCCGTTTGTACTTTCTCTGTATCTTACACTAATTGGTAATGATAAAGCTAGTTTGCCTGATATATCAATCTAAGCACTTATTATAACATATATTAAATAGAACATGATAAAAATATAGACATACAGAATAGTGGAAGCGGAGTGGCTCTGTTTTAGAGCCCTAAATTGCCGTCCCGAAGCTCTCGTGTTCAAATATGGCTGCAGCTGATTTTATTTAATCTATTAACATCCAGGGATAAACCCGTTGCGACTTAGAACCCTCCTGAGGTATAAAGAGGGTTCTCCAAAACAGGGGGAAAATCGGACGGTTGAGTGTGATCATCCTTGAAAAACTATTGTCCAAGAAACAGGTTTTTATTCTAAATAGAACATCACTTAAGAAGATAGTGCAAGGTATGTGATAAAATACAGATCCAAGAAGCAATAAGTAAACAAACCATAATGTACATACAAGTAAATAAATTTAAACTAAATTCTGAAATAAAATCTGCAACAAATTATTCATAAAGTGAGAGCAAGAAGAGGAAAAGAACCATTCTTTGATATGTGAATATTCGTCTGCATGGCTAGGCTTATGTATAAAGTAAAATATAAAACATTAGTGCTGCTGTAACTTTTCTTCTGGCACAAGTTTTACCAAGTTGAGGTGATTTTGGCCAATAAAACTGGGAATTTTCGTTCGGGATGTATTCAAAAGCATATTCATAATAAATGTAATGTAATCGGCATTTTTTTCTTTTATAACGAACCCGTACTGGGCCTGTGACAACATGTTTTTATATCAAACCAGAAATACTAGTGGGTCTGGTTCTGGTAATGAAGCTTAGCTACTCCATTTATTTTTAAAAAATCATTTTAATGACACAACATATAATAAGGACGATGGGTATAAGCTAACATTATTATGCCTGCCTGGAAATACACTATCCTATTTAATTAGCCCTTTTTGACTCAGTGCTTCTCAACAGTTTCTTAGACTTTCTTAGGATGTTTGGAGAGGAGACATCTTGGAGAGTTGGTAATTTACCCTCTACCGGAGCCTAACTTGAATTAGCCCATTTAATAGAATAATTACTCGTCAATCTACCCTTAACTTTAAATTGGATTCTTTTATGGCTATTTACTCCCGGAGAGGGCCGGAGGAGAACTGGCTCTTTACTGGAGACTAATGTGATTCTCTGCTGGAAAGGGCTTCTTTAATTGCCTCTTTGGCTGTATGATCTGCCCATTCGTTGGTTATGGCTCTGTTTGTCTTTCTTCTGCAATGTAATTATGTTTACATTGTATACATAATATATGATATAATATGTAAACATGCATTTTTTATCATATTGAATCAAATAAGGTTTCCAATTTAACGAGGTATATTTCAGAACAATTAAAAATATTTATCTCAGAACTTATAAAACTCACTTAATATATAATGAATATATAATATGAATATACAGGGTGCTTCATCTATATCTACATCTAAAGATTTCATTGTTACGAATTATTTAGGCATAATAAATAAATAAAACTTATTTTATTTGTCCCAACTACTCTATTTATTAAATGTAAACCATTAACATTCATATTAAATGTTCAAAGTGATTTCCTTGAGCATTCAGACAGGCCCGGCATCTTTCTTCAACAGCAGCAGTGACCAAACTGAAAATATGAACTAAGGACCTTAAAACAAGAAAAAAATATTTCGTACGAAGGTATGCTTGCAAATGCTTTGTTTAGGAGACAAATTTAGATGGAATACTAATAAGACCTTGTCTCCCTAATTGTATATAAACTATGGACTTAGGATTAATTCTGTTTGGAATAGAACTATCAATAACATTTATCAGTTTGTTTGAGGCTTTCGCAGAGTACTCATTATGCCTCCCATTTATACTAATGCTCATTTCCAAATAGATTACCTACCTAGTAAGTCTACCTTTAACTCTACGTTTCAACGTCTTAGAAAATTGGTATATTTGCTGTTGTACCACATGCTGATGGCACTTTAGCCCCTTTATGAAATTAAGAAAGGAGTGCGCGACCGTATTACAATATTTTGATGATAATCTATCTGCCAGTGTACGAAAAACTGGAGCAGAATTATATGTTACGCCAACTGCAGTATAGAGAACTCTCATTGCAGAAGACGTCACCCATATCATTATCAACGGGTACAAAGCTTATTACCGCAAGATTTACGGAAAAGAAAAAATTTCTCAGATTGGTATTTAAATCAAGCTGATCACAATCCACACTTTTCAGGAGAAAGTTTATGGACAGATGAAGCTACCTTCACAAGAAGAGGTATCTTCAATCAGAAAAATAATCATCTCTAGTTGCAGGAAAATCCCCATGCAATTCGTCACCATCATTTTCAGTAAGAGTTTCAGTGCAATGTGTGGTTCGGGATAATAGACAATATTTTAATAGGCCCGCATTTCTTACCACCTCGACTCAATGCGGACACATTTTTGGAATTTCTTAATAATGATTACGACGATTTAGTTGAAGATATTCCACTACAACTGAGAAGGAACATATGATTCAATTAGATGGTTGTCCTACACAATACCGAAGAGTTATACGACAATGGCTAAATGCTAATAACCTAATCAATGGATTGGCCTTGCAGGATCAGTGGCTTGGCCTGCTCGCTCTCCAGACCTGACACCACTGGATTTTTTGTTTGGGGTGACATTAAACAAAACGTCTATGCAAGGCCAGTGAATGACCTTAATTCTTTACTAAGAAGGATAATTGAGTCTTCTGAAACAATTACACATATCCAGTGCCGTTCTGCTACTGCTGCTGTTGAAGAAAGAAGCCGAGCCTGTCTGAATGCTCAAGGAAATCACTTTGTAAAGTTAATATGAATGTTAATGCTTTACATTTAATAAATAAAGTAGTTGGAACAAATAAAATAAGTTTTATTTATTTACTATGCCTAAATAATTCGTAAAAATGAAATCTTTAGATGTGAATATCTCCTAAACAAAGCGTTTGCGGACATACCTACATAGGAAATTTTTTTCTTGTTTTGAGGTCCTTAGTTCAAATTTTCAGTTTGGCCATTTAACCCTGAAACACACGACGTATCATATGAAATGTCGATTTGCAAAGGGAAGGTTATTCAGCAAAACGACTATATGAAATCAAAACATCATTTTCCCAATACAAAAAATAGTGTTTTGTGATGAAACAAAGTTTAATAATAAAGGTTCAGATATCGATATATTTTAGAAATATTTCTTTCATAAGTTGCTGTTTATTTAAATTATAATAATTTTTATATTACGTGATTTGATAAATGCTTTGACTAGAGAATTTTACCCTTGAGAAAGTTGGGCTAAATTTCTGAACAGATGGAGATTAATATGGAGAATAAGGTATGGGAGAACTTCATAACTCAGCTCGTTTAATTTCCTCACTGTCTATCGTGAAATATGAGATCTGGCGTTGTGAAAGAGTATAGGTCCCTCATTTTCTAGTCATTTTTATCACTTGAAAAAAATTAGGGTTTTGTGATTAAGTAAACTCTGGAAATGCGTTTTTGACTTGGAAATAAATTTTAAGAATTTTACTTACAAATTCCTGCCCTAATGTATCTTTTAACCATATTCCACTGAACCCTGTCGAACAGATACGTTACCTAGGACTCCATCTGCACAAACGTCTCACTTGGAATCCTCATACAAGACTGAAAAGACAAGAAACTGCTCGTCGTTTTCGCCTACTTCAACATTTACTGGACAAACGCTCTAAGCTCCCAATTAATTATAAAAGACTCATTTACATGACAGTTATCAGACCTATTTGAACATACGGAGTTAAGCTTTGGGGTTCTACTAAACTATCCAATTCATCTCGTATCCAATCCTTGCAGTCCGAAATCCTTCATTAAATCCTCAATGCTCCTTATTATGTCACAAACAAGCTCATCCATCATGATCTTAATATCCCATATGTTACTGATTTTGTCCAAACTAGATACCTATCCTTCCATGACAAGCTCCATACACAGTTGAATCCTCTAGTCTAATATAGCTAGTCTTCCCATACTATTCCTGATAAACCTCCGAGGCGTCTCAAAAGAAGATGGCCTCAAGACCATCTACTATAGAACTTCATTGGAGTGCTACCGATGGGTAGTTTCTCCACAAGTGTTTTTCATGTCATATAGTACATATTAGCAGATTTACTTATTTTAATATTATCACAGTTGTAAATATCAATAAATTAAATTTAAAAAAAGAATTTTACTCTTACGGAAGCTGTCCAAGTTCCTTAACAGATGGAGACCGGTTGTAGGTAATTCTAGCGCATAAGGTGGGTATAGGAGAACTGCGCAACCCAGTTCCTTTAGTTTCTTCACTATCTGTCGTGAAGAAGTATGGTGTAGCCTTGTCGCGACCCTACTGATTAACCAATGCAGGTTGTTTTTTGATAAGTTGTATAATATCCCTGCAGTACGATATGGATATGATGTCCATATAATCTTTTTCCGGGATGGACCGTGTGGTGTTGGTTTTGTTTGCCAAGCTTTCGCTCATCGTGTTGTGAGCTTCCTCAGGGCTAGTCAGTAAATGAAGAGCGGATGTTTTTTTTTTTTTTTTTTTTTTTTTTTTTCCAAGCCCCTGGAATGGTGATCACCTGAAACAGACTTACATACTAACGTATATTAATAAATTTATATATGTACATATATACAACTCTTTTCCTGCACCGGGTGCATTTTAAGATGGTTTTGAGGATGTTTAAGGATTGAGGTCTTGGGGTATAACTAGGATCAGATATCCAGTGATGGGGCTCACTGGTTGTTTGAAAAATGATAAAACTAAAACTAAGACTTAAAACTAAACTAAAACTATGAGTAATGATAATGCACCTCAGTCGATACTGAGGGAACTTACATACTGTTGCCAGCGCTGTGGCCGGCTCGCTGGTCTCAATGTGCTGAATAGCGGGTTAGTGCAGTGTTGGAGGCTATCAAAGAATTTGATATGCCTCCGTGTTATAAAATCTGTCACCGTCGGTAGTCCGAGAGTGTCATGAATTATGTCTGTCTTTGAGCGCTGTAGTGTAGTATGTCGTACTATACGCCTTAATATGGTGTTTTGAAACTGCTGGAGTCTCTTCGTGGTAGTCGGAGATATGTTATTGAGCATTGGTGCTCCGTAGAGAAGGGCAGGTCTGAGGACCCCCTTGTATATCATTAGTTTGAGGCGTAATGATAAATTCGGTGAAGTAAGCAGGTGGTTCAACCTGTAGGACTTTATCCTAGTCTGTCTGATCTTTCTCATGCAGTGCTGGGACAACGTCAGGTGCCTGTCTAGGGTGACGCCCAGATACACTATCTGATTGGCCGGATGGTTCTCGCTGTCCCCCACTCTATAGACCGTCGGTAGGTCGTAAAAAAGGCGCTTGTTTTTCTGAAATGAAAATACAACACAGTCGGTCTTCTTGGGATTGACTGTAATATTTAATCTCTCCAGCTTGTCAGTTATCTCCTTACAGGCCGCCTCTGCCTGTCGTAGAGCTATCTTAGCGTTCAGTGAGCTACTGTAAATTGCTATATCGTCGGCGTAAGCCGCGACAGTGGCCTTGCTGTACCTCGCTCCAACAGTTTCCGCCGTGTAGATCGAAAAGAGAACTGGTGATAACACAGAGCCCTGGGGCACACCACAAGTGAGATCAAAGGGATTGGACAGCTCTTCGCCGACTCGAACCTTAGTTGAACGTCGCGTCAGAAAGGACCGTATTATAGTATAGAGCTGCTCGGGAAACTCGTTGTCCTGCAGTGTCTTACATAGAAGACTATGGGACACTGAGTCGAACGCCTCCGTGCAGTCTATAGATATCATAGCGGTTGCCGTGTTCTTAGCGGTGTTCTCGCTGACTTCCGCGTGTAACTTCGCCAGATGGTGGTCCGGGCACAGTCCGGCTTGGAAGCCAGTCTGTTCCGGTGGGATTAGTGCTACTTCCGAGCAATAGGTTTTGAGATAATTAAGAATAATTTTCTCAAAAACTTTGCCCATGTGCGGAAGCAGGCTAATAGGTCGGTAGTCGGCTGGCTGATTTCCGGTTCTCGCAGGCTTCAGGAGTGGGAAGAGGGTAGCTCTTTTCCATGCCTCAGGGAAGTATCTCAGCCTGAGACAGGAGTTGTAGAGGTTTGTCAGATGAGCTAAGCCTCTCCGCGGTAGATGTTTCAACAATACAGTCTGTATCCCGTCGGAGCCTGGAGCTTTACTACCTCGCGAACGACGGAGTATCGCCTTCAGCTGCTTCGGAGATACAAACATATAATTGTTGCCGATCTCTTCTGTCGGTAATTCGGACGTGTCTATGGTCCGTTTTGCTATTACGTCACCGTAGTGATCTGCAAACTTAACAGCCTGCTCCTGGTCTGTTAGTATCATGTCTCCATCCTGAAGCCTTGTGTAGTTCCTCTTTCTAGTGCTCGTCCTAAGCAGCTTCCAGAACTTTCTGTAGTCACCATGTGTGGACCGAAGCTTTTCATGCCACTGAGCAGTCCGCCATTGTGTCATGAGGTTTCGAATCTGAGTGGTAAGTGAATTTACCACCGATTTGACCTCGTAGTCTCTGGTCCTGTACCACTTGTTCTTCCACTTATTGCGGAGGGCGATAAGTTTTAGAATATGATCAGGTGGGGGACGCAGAGCTGGTGGTAGGGGCCTGAACTTGGGGATTGCTGCATCAGCGGCGCTTCTGATTACATCAGTGAAGTACTCTATATAGAGGTCTACTTCACTCGTCGTACGTAGAGTAGGTACCGTCGGAAGATTATGGTAGATCTGAGATTTAAAAAATTCCCAGTCTGCCTCTAGGTACTTGTACCTATTCCGCGGAGGTGGCACCGGTGCTTCCCCATCTAGCAGGTAAAGTACGGGTAGATGGTCCGTCGTTATTAGATCGAGCGTGACGCAATCGATGAATCGGTGCGGCTGCCGTGTGAGTAGGAGATCAACCGTAGACCTAAAAGAAGGGTTTGCCCTATGCCTAAATGTATAGGTATTAGGATGAACCACGTTGAACGGCGATTTTAACACTATCTTCCCCGCTGCGTTACAAGAGTTGTTATTCCAAAGGGAATGTCGGGCGTTCAGGTCACCCACTACCCAATGGTTTGTCCTCTTGGCGCATTCGTTGAGCAATCTCTGAAATTCTTCTGGGGATGTGCGAGGTCTCCGGTATAGGCCTGTGATAGTGGTGGGTTTGTCCAGAAGAACTTGGACCGTTACGGTGTGTAATTTCTGGTCCGTGATAGCCGCAGGTGGGGGAAGTTTCCTCCACTTGATGCCGTGGCGAATCGCTATCAGGACTCCATCATGTTGATCTCCTGCCAGATCGTAACCTGGTATGCGCACACGCTGGTCGCTCACTCTGGTGTCGGTGAGTACAACTATTGTGGGGTCGCTCTGTGCTATTAAGGCGTATACCTCCGTAATATTCGGCAAAAGTCCGTCTGTGTTGAAGTTCAATAACGTTAAGTTGCTATTCATGGTGATAAACCAGAGAGCATCTCGACGAGTTTAGCTGTAGCTAAACTAAGTTGTTTAATATTTTCCGCCAGGGCCATGGCCCATGGAGGAGTCTGTGTCCAGTCGTGTAGTGGTGGGGGTGGTGGGGATGTCGGCTCGGGTCGGTCCGCTGCAGCTCGGGCCTGAGCCCTAGTCTGTCTGAGGTGGGGAAAGTCCTCTTCCCTGATTGGCCCGGTGGGGCGGGTGGTCTCTGGCTGGGTCCGTTTGGTGGTGGGGGGTACCGGTCTGGCCTGAGTCGGGGCAGGCTTGGCAAACTTTTTCTTCAAATTTGCTAGTCTCTCGACTAGCTTTTTTCTAAACTCGCATCCCGTGAAGGAGGCTACGTGCAAACCGCCACAGTTTGCACACTTCACTGGGACCTCGTTTCTCGGGCATTGCGCTACGGAGTGGGGTCCGGCACACCTGACACAAGCCACTGTACGCCTTCAGTGGTTTTTGGTATGCCCAAATAGCTGGCATCGATGGCACTGTACGATGCCCTTCTTTGCCGTGTATGGCTTGGCCTTAAAGGTAACACTTCCTAAGGCTCTAAGTTTTTGGATTTTGTCCAGAGTAACTTCTGGACCTGTTGTGATGATAATTAGGGGAAGATCTGATTTCTTCCCATCTTTGTCACTCCTTTGCATCCTTCTTACATCAAGGATGCCGGACAATTTGTTTGCCAGTTCGCTCTTAGCGTCCTCTAGGTCAAAGTCTAGATCTAGGCCGTACAGAACAAATTTTTTGTTCTTTGGCCCTGTGGCAGTAGCGTAGGTGTGAAACTGACTTTCTGATTTCGTGAAGAAATCAGACATGGCCCTATGGCTTTCAATAGAGGAAGGAAATATCCTAACTCCATTTTTTATATTTTGAACTTGAAAGCCCAGAAAACCATGGGCTTTTAGTTGGACTACTGTCTTAACAGCGCTAGTGGCGCCACTGAGGACAATGGGTGGTGGTCTTTTAAGTGTGGTCTGTCTGGTCACTGTATCACATGCACTACCACTATTACATGCACTGAGAGGTGAATACTTATTAGAGGTACTTACAAAAGTAGAGCTCGAGAAGGAGGTTGGCTGATTGGCTACTCTGCACGTCTTCTTGGGTAGCACAAATTCTACCTCGGCCGCTGCACTGCGCTCCTGGCGGACTTTCCTCGAAGTTGCAGTCTTGCTGGCTCCCGCCTGTTGCTTGGTTGATGTGCTGTCCAACTCCATCGCTGGCATCGCGCACCTACACTCACAACTGGAAACTGACTGAACACAAACTGGACTCTCACTGGAGCGACGCTGCCCGTACCCAATAGGGTGGCTGCCTTGGCTAGTTCCACACAAGGTGTGGGCCTCGACAACTTCCAGGCGCTGATCCTCGTGAGTAGAAAGCGTAAGATGCAGGCTGGTAGTTAGATCCTAAGATGTTCACTGCTCGGCTGCTGGGGGTGGAGTCTGAAGAGCGGATGGTGGAGTCAGGGTGTATATACCTAGGGGTGGGGGGGTCTCGGTCGAAGTCTGCCTTCCCATTGGCCCGCTTGTATCGAGTCCGTGGGCTGTGTTGTGTTCGGGTGGGTTCGTGTGTGTTTGGTATTGTCGTATGTGTGTGGATGGTAGGTTGATGTGTTGGTCTTTTGTTTTATGGCAGGGTACCAGTTTTTGCTGAGTTTGTAACCGTCTTCCTTATTGAAATTATTGGGTTCTTTAATAATTTCAATGGCTTCTCTAATGGTGCGGAGGTGATAATTATTTTCTTTAACCAGTGTGGTTGTGTTTTCGAAAGGTATGTGGTGGTTGGTGTTGTAGAAGTGTTCTGCTACAGCCGATTTTTCCGTTTTAAAGTTTTTGACACTAGATATGTGTTCTTTTAACCTTCTTTCAATGGTCCTTCCGGTTTGTCCAATGTAGACCTTGCCACAGGAACAGGGTATGCTATAGATGCCTGGAGTACGTAGTCCTAACTTGTCTTTGGGTTTCGGTAGGATGTGAGCTATTGTTTTGTCTGTGGAGAATGTGGTCTTGATGTCGTGGTTCTTAAGAATCCTGGCGATCTTTTCTGAGGTGCCTTTGATGTAAGGAATGGTTGTCTGGTTTTTAGGTTCGTTGTCGGTTTCGTTCTTGTCTTGTTTTTTTAGTTTTCTCTTGCGTTCTACTCGTTTAATAGTCTCTTTGTCGTATCCGTTTTTTAGGAAGGCTGTTCTCAAGTGCCTCTTTTCTTTAGAGAGCTGTGACGGTTCAGCTATCATTTCAGCTCTGTTGAGTAGAGTGTTGATGATTCCTTCCTTTTGAGACGGATGGTGGTGTGATGTGGCATGAAGGTATCTGTCTGTATGTGTAGGTTTACGGTAGACGGTGTGTCCAAGGTGGTTTCCCTTCTTCTCGACCAGGACGTCTAGGAAGGGAAGTTTCCCATCCTTCTCTAGCTCCATGGTGAATTGTATGTTAGGGTGGATGCTGTTTAGGTGGAGTAAGAATCTGTCCAGTGCATCTTTTCCGTGCTTCCAGATGGCGAAGGTGTCGTCCACGTATCTGAACCAATATTCAGGTTTTTGGGTTGCGGTGGAGAGTGCCTTCTGTTCGAAATGTTCCATGTACAGGTCTGCTGCCGGTGAGCTCAATGAAGATCCCATGGCTGTGCCTTCTATTTGCTTGTAGTACTGTCCATTGAACAGGAAATATGTTTCTTTCATGCATATCTCCGTCAGTCGGTACTCTTCTTCGCTCAGAAGATTTTTCATAAGGTTCAGGGCTTCATCGGTAGAAACCTTGGTGAAGAGCGACTTGACGTCGAAGCTTACTAGGATGTCTTCTTCGTTTATATGAATGGTTTTGATTATGTCTATGAATTGTTTGGAGTTGCGGATGTTGTGTTGTGTTTTGCCAGTGTGGGTTTTAATTATGTCGGAGATGTATTTGGATAGGTGGTATGTAGGTGAGCCAATGGTACTGACTATGGGTCTCATAGGGATACCGTCTTTGTGTATTTTGGGTTGTCCGTATAGTCTTGGTGGGATTGGGTCAGATATTATGAGCCGTTTGGTTTTTAGTGTCTGGCTGGTGTTGATGATAGTCTGAATTTTCTTGTTAATGTCATTAGTGGGGTCTTTCTCCAGTTTCTTGTACGTTCCATAATTAAAACCCACACTGGCAAAACACAAAATATCATATGACTGTTTTAAATTTTGAATAAGTTTTTTGGATTCTTCAGGAACATATCCTTCTTTTAAACACCAAAGTAAAAACTTCATATGCCGCATTGAAATACAAACGCAATAAAGAGTTGTGAGGGTGACATGGTGTGGGTGACATGGTGTGGGTGACATGGTGAGGGTGATATGGTGAGGGATAACACTTGGGATGAATAAATACGACAAAAAAAGAAGTGGGATGAGGGATTTCCTTTAGTGATATATGTTACCCTAATCTACTACAGGAAAGGGAACACCTGGGTACTAAGTTTCCCAGTGTATGACACGCAATAACTAACCTATCATTAAATTTTTTGATTGTGTTTATTGGGGCAGGTGCGTACTATGATTATATAATAATTTTAAAAAAACAACAATTTTTTGATATCATGAAATGTTTAATAAAGTATTTATGTAACCTACCTATGATGTGTTATCATTTCTAATACTGTATCTTTGTTATATAAAACAGTTTGAAGTGACCTCTGTCTTATATTTTATGTTACACATAAGGAGGTATAAAATAAAAATGTAATCGATTGGGAAGATAAAATTCAATTTTTATTTTCAGAATATAATTATTTATAAAATTGCTGACTATTTCAATGGGTGTTCGAGTTATATATTTTTATTGTAATGCCATGATACAAAATACATACCATAATGTATTACTTCATTGGCATAAATAAAGAAACCAGAAAAACTACCCAGTGATACTACTCAAATAACAAGGTCATCTTAGAAGGTCACTAGGCCTTTTTTTTCAGACGCCTCCAAGGATTATCAGGAATTGAAGGGGTTGCTAAGTTTGGAACTATTGGGTTTGAGTGGAAATAAAGTTAGTCATGCAAATATCGACATCGGAATCGGGCCAAATTAGCAACAAATGGGACATTAAGGCCATTATGGATTACTTTGTTTGTAACAAAGTAAAGAGCATTGAGGATTTTACGAAGGATTTTGGATTGTAAGATTTGAATACGAGAGGAATTCGATGGTCTAGTAGAGCCCCAAAGCTGTACTCCGTAAATCCAGATGGGTCTAATGATTGTCATGTCCATGAGTCTTTTGTAATTAATTGGGAGCTTAGAACGTTTGTCTAGTAAATGTTGAAGTAGCCTGAAACGGCGAGCTGTTTCTTGTCGTTTCAGTCTATTATCATTGACTTAAATGCTATTACAGTTTTAAGAAACATTTACAAATGAGAAGTATATGCCTTCTACAAAACTTAGAATGGGAACTTGGCCGCCTTGTGGGAAGCAATATTGAGCAGACGTTTGTATTTCAGTATTATAATTAGGACAAGTTCTGGCTGGGAATGGTAGCTCCGAAATTAAACATTAACGCAGTTGGTCCCACCTGAACCAAACCTCCCCGACATAGTTCAGCACATGTGGGAGTTCGACGCTGTGGTTACCTTCTGTAACGAATTCACATCTTTCTCCTCAAGCGTTGTGTGTAAATTATTAAGAGGCTGATTACAGTAGCAACCTTCTAGTATTTATTAATATTTTATCTCTCAATCCCCGGTATCTTATTGGTAATATAAGACTTTTTATTTTTTATTTAGTTATTTTGTTACATTTTGATTTTCTTGTAAAATATCTCATTATTTTTTAATTATTTTTATGAACCGACATTTTTTTTAGTTTAATTTGTTTCTCTTTCTGAACTGTAAAGGAGTTACGTAATACACGAAGTCATTTTAAGAGATGCTGCTAAAGGTTATCTATACTACAATTATTTTTTTTAGAAAGTTCACTTCGCTTTAGATATCTTGGTCGGCAATCATCTTATTTATTAATAAAAATTTATTTTTTCCATATAATTCTTTTGCAAAATATCATAATTTGATTAAACCGATTAAATACAAATATTTTAAAAGTTGTTTTTGTGTTGTTTTATATATTTTAATGCATAAAGTTGTTAAATAACATTGATATATAAAATACATAATTATATGCTACCCATCGTTTACTTCACAGATCAAAGTTTAAATCAGTTTAATATTAACAATTGACCATGGAGGATAGTTGATCCCCAAGAAAATATATATATTAACAAAAAAATTTTTAAAAATTAAATATGCATTTGTGAAGTATCTATACTTGAATTTGCTGATTGTTGGGACATATAGTTTAGAAGTATGTATTTTTCTCATTATAATTGTTATTTTTACAGATATTGTGACTTATAACTTATATAATTTATATACATTTATTAATTTGATGCAGAAAAATGGTTAAAAATATATGAAAATGACATCAATTTGTCGGAACGTCATTTTAATAAATTAAGAATATACAGACTGGATAATGGTTTTTCCCCCCATTTTTTATGAAAATTTTTATATTATTTAGTATTTTACATCGTTTTTTAAAAATAAAAATCTCTTGTACAAACAAAGCAATAGATACTTCTACTGCAAACAAATAATAATTGACATTTTTACATTGGTTCAAAAGTATGGCATTTCTGAAAAACGTGAAGTGTTGGGAAAAAGTGTTAAACATAACAGCCCATAAAGGACATAGGGTTCACTACTTAGTAGGGATTGTGCTGCCTGTGTTGTTGTGTTGAAGTCTGCAGTTCTGTTTGGAGTATATCACGCTGGAAAGACAAGGTTCACCCACTTAACTGGGTGAGACCCCGTAAGGTCTCCAGATCCCACTAGAAGTTTTTACCATGAATACTTTATCTGACAGAGTGTGTCTTCATCTCGGTACCTAAACATCAGTAATCCAAAATTTGTATTTTTATGTCTTATATATACACAATTTAAAGAGAATGATACAAAATATATGAGGTCTTCAGGAACAACTTCGAATTTTCAAAAATTGATTTTTCTCTGGTTTAGTCAAGCAATTTTGTACAACACGGCACATGGTCGCATTATGTATTATGTTTTTACTCGTAGTCCTGTCCTGAACCTGATGTCTCGGGAGCATAGAGAAAAGCTTGAATAAATTAGAAATAAATGCAAAACCGTCAGGTTTTGATCCTGAACGCCTCATCCATAGTAATATATTTTATGCAGTTTATGATAGCGTCACTATGAAGCATTGTTCTAATGTCTCGCTGCTCAAAAAGCGGAGATACCTCATATATTTTTCACAATTGGAAATAAATTTGGTTACAGCTATAATAAAGTTCGAGTTAGAGAAGAATTGGTCGACTGTATCTTCTAATTTAAGGAAGAAATAGTTGGGGGTGCAGTCAAAGAAAACACCAAAATAAGAAAAACTTATTTATTATGTGCCGACGTTTCGGCCTACAATGTAGGCCGAAACGTCGGCACATAATAAATAAGTTTTTCTTATTTTGGTGTTTTCTTTGACTGCACCCCCAACTATTTCTTCCTTAAATATAATAAAGTTCATTGTTAGGGCGCTTCATTTTTATCGATATTAAAATTGGTTTTATAGTTGCAGTTTGATGTTGCTTTGGCACCCTATTTTTAGTAAATTTACAAAACTTTCATGACTCTATATGTTATTAAATAAAACTCTAGTAATTTTCAATTATTCAATTACTTGATTTTTACAAGTAAACTCGGTTTTGAATACGGGACAATGCTTCAGTAAATATTTATACTCGCTTAAAAAGTTACAGTATCGTTCAAAAAATGTATCTTTATGATTTTCGTTGTGAATGATTGTCTGTTTTTAACCCAGCGCAAAATTGCATCAACGTATTAATTCCAAGGCCTTCATGTTTTGTATTTCAGCTTTCAATTTATTGTCTATCGTCTTTATGGTTTATAATCTAACTAGAATTTCCATTGTGTATCACATAACCTTCTCACTCCTAGCCGGCTAATCCCGTTTAGGCGCAGACCGCACAGCTCGGGAAGTGCAATGCATAATCTGGAGCAACCTGCGGTGAGAGCCGGTGACCAGACATCGCCGATTTATGCCGGCCCTTGGGTATGCGCCGAAAACAGGCAAAGGGCACTATACGCATTGCGGCCCCCCTGACCTGGATCCCTTCCAGCCGTCCTACTTGTTACTTCCTTTAGCCCTGCTCTGAGTTATGGCAAGTTGATGTATCGGGGAACGTGCCTCGTGCATGCAGTTCCAAAAGTTGTTAGTCCTCTATATCCTTCCTATTGTTAGTTATTCCAAATAGTCATATATTTTAAGCTCAAAGATGAAAGCCTATTATTGTCTGCTTTGTAAAAATGGCATTATATGTTTTTAAAACATTATCATTGAACGTAAAAGAAAAAATGAATAAATTATATGAACAAAAGTTACTAGAGTTCTGAATCAAAGAGATGATTTTTGCCCTTGCATAGGAATCAATCTTCAATACAATGTGTGACAATAAATACGATAAAACATAATATCATTAAATAAAATAATATTTCGAAAAACAATTTTAAAATAGTACAAATGAACCATTAAAAGAAATAAATCATTTTTCTTGCAAACGTACTGGAAAAGATGAGCAACTATTGAACCAGAACATTAAAATAAGTTACAATTTTATTTGATATTTATGAAACTGAGGGTTTTAACTCAGTTAATAATTGTCATCTTGCGAAAATCCATAGTTAAAAGCAATATGTATTGTATTATTGAATACATTATTAATATATATTATTTTATTTAAAAATGTATCATAAGATGATAATTATATAATTTTAATTTTGTTTATGTAAACAGTTGAGTCTAACTCATCCGAAAAATAGTCTTATTGTTCCATTCTAAGAGTGTCACAAGAGAGAATATTTTTAAGTGTACGCAATACATATCTTTAATGTAACTATAAGAATACGGCTTAACTTGATACTGATAACACCAATTTTTGGTTGAAAAATTCCATTCCATTCGTCCACTCTATATCACTCTCAACGCAATCCTCCCACTGACGCCTCGGTCTACCCCAGGAACGTTTACCTGTCGACTCAGTGCTTGTTAGCTTAATTCGTTCCTTGCTATTACTTCTTCAACTACTTTACAAACCCATATCAACTTTCCCGATGCTATATTCAATTATATTAACAGGATACATATCCTAGGATGTCCCAGTTCCGAGTTGAGCTATCTCCTGAATTCTCCAGTAGTCTTCGCTATATCTTATTTTTGGACACCTTTACAAAACGAAACCAAGCAAAGACTTCAATAATGATTTCAAAATGATGATTGTTTTTTTATTACCATCGATGATATTTCGTTCTATTTTATCTGTTATGATTTAAAGTATGTTCTCTATTTTAATATCTATTATCAGTATTTAATTTTGTTTCAGTGATATATTGGAATTTATTCAGTATTAAAAGAAAACAAGTTTGTTAGTAAAAATCGTGGATACAAACACTTTTGAGTAAGAATTGATTATTGATTAGATAATATGGTTTATAAAGATTGTTACATCAGCCCAGATCTAATGATTCTTCACGCTATATACAAATGTTTGATAGCTCCCTCATAACAACTCCACCCTATGATCAGGTGCTCATAGCGGTACCAGCCTCAGGATGCTCAGGATGAGCGGAAGGATTCGTTAGGTGCCACGCTGATGAGAGAGTACTCAGGTCAGATGGTGACGAGCACCTGCAGTGGCATATGGATAGACCGGGTGCACCTGTGCTTGCCCGCCGGACCGTATCGGCGACTCATCCTCGCCACCATTACTATTTCACATCCTCTCCGCCACCGCCTCGGGTTCCCACGTGCATAATGTACTCCTCCTCAGCGCAGTTCTCGAATGAATTATGTCGAACAAGTGGCCGTCACTATAGTTCGATTATCAATGTATATGCCGAGTTGGTTACCTTTCTCAGAAAACCCGATTAGGTAGGTGTTTAGGATTCCTCCTAGGAAATTTCGTTAGGTAAAGTTTCCTATAAATACTAAACTACTCTTCGTCCATTTTCTGTGCCCACGATGTTTGATCGCACATTAATGTCGTAAATCATCGATATAACCGATTCCTGAACAGTAGTAACAGAAAAAGCTCAACGAAAGATATTACGTACCCGTATTTGAATGAATGCTTCATGTTCATTATCTCCTTAAGTTTATCCATCAAATTCCTAGCTATGAAGTGAAATTAACCTTAAAACTCCAAGATTATTCCATGAACAATCCACTCACTAACTCCATTTTTTTTATAAGATAGTTCATTTCATATAGAGCTATCATTTTTATGATATGATGTATTCTAACAGTTTCATTCTATATCATTAATCAAATGAGTTTTAAAAGTATTTGTTTTATATTCTTTTTATTATTTTGTTAGATTTTACCGATGTCAAATAATTTTTTCATTTATATTTAACAACCTTTGAGCGTATTAATATTTTACCATATTATTAAAAAAGACTCTTGTTCACCACAGATATCATATTCGGGTTTTCCCAAAACTTAAGTAAATATTCATCAAGAGAGGTGAAAATTACACAAGGGAAAAACAAACAAACGCCCCCCAAAAAAACCTACAGTAACCACAAGTTTACTCTGAAACTTGTGAAGTTATTATTAAGTTCATTATGCGTCCTCGATTCCTCTCCATGAGGCCTGGAGCCGCTGGAAAACAGAGTAGACACGCACTCTCCAGTAAACAACACGTCTACATTATTCAATCCAGTCCCTGTCGATAGTCCATCGCTTATGAAATAATTAACTTCTTAGAAGAGAATCATCTTTGTGTTGAGGCAATTAGATATTAAATGCGAGCTACTTGTTACACCCACCTCCTGTCCATTCCTGAGTGTATTCCGCTGTTAATTATTAAGTAAAAAATTAAAATATCAAGGATTCAGCTCATAGCAACAGTGTGTTGGCGGTGTGATGTATTGAATTTTCTAATATGCTTCCTGACAAATAATGAATTAGGATTAGTCCAACAGAAAGTGATACTTCAAGTTGTTACGTTCCTTAATTAAAAGAAAAAAAAATGATTCACTACAACTCGTCAGGGGACTATGGTATAGTCTTGGTTAAGGGTGGATAGTAACTATACTAGGTGGTTAGAAAATACTGTTTTCATGAAAACGGTTGTGCCGTTAGGTGATTTGTCCGAAATGACGCACATCCGCTTTATGTTTTTCATCCACTTTATAGAGGCGGTGTTAGCCCCGAGAGGGTCTCTAGGTTCCATAGGGCCCATCCATTCTATAAAAGAATAAATAAATATTCTGCCAAGCCCGAATTTGAAGCCAGGACCTTCAACACAGTAACTTGTCACTCTCCAAACTGAGCTACCTCATTCCTTTATCAAATAAATAGTTATTAAAATGGAAATGAATGTCAACCTTATTTATATATAGATATTTAAACATGGAAAAACAATTCTACATCTCCACAGCTTTAATGGGGTCTCTTTTTTTATATCACCAACATTTTTTATATTATGTTTATTTATATGAACTAATAATCATCATCTATATCTTATATTCCTTCTTTAAAAATAATTAAACTTCGATTACTATCGATTCGAAATAATTACTATCGATCGAAATTTACTGCGTGCGCCTAATGATCATGGCATCATAAAATAACATATCTTATAAAGAAACAGAAGAATTTCTGTACATTCTTATTATATCTCAGGATTAATAAATTGAATAACAACAAACTATTGAAATGGTTCTAAAATGCTATATTATGTAACCATACTTACTCTACTATATTTCTTATTTCCGCTTTCAAATAAGTTACTCAATTTACTATTTTCTATGATGCAATTTTTGTATTTGTGCAATTCATCAAATTTCAGAATTTTTTGCAGACTTTCTTTTTCTGGAATTCTTCTATTTTCAAAATTTTTATAATGTTCGCGACTTTTAACTATTTACCCGTACTTGACATTCTACCAGACGCGGAACATAATTTAAATTCATAAGAACAAATTATTTCTATAAGCGCCTCATAAACTTTAAATTGTAAGATGCGTATCTGTTCTGACAGATGCACGGTAGATCTAACATCGCTGAATATTGGAGATATGTGATAGATTCGTGATGCTCGCGAGGAAAATTAAAGGTAAATATAATATGTACACAAAGATAATTACGCTTTAAAATACAGATCAATTGAATATATGTCTCTGTGGGGATGGATTTGGTAAAGAAGACGGATAGCCAGTTGGGATGGAACCTTCAATTAAACTAATCGTCTCGGAGTTTGTCCCAGCTTGGAATAACTGGGAAAACATCAAGCTACGTCCTCTTCAAACATTTGGCCACAGCTGATAGCGTCCTATCGCCATCCCTCCCTACCAACCTCATTTAGTTAGGCCCTCTTTCCTCGCAGCGTCCTCATCTTAACACCCATAGGGGTCTACGAACGGTATATTATCTGTTATATAAAAATATGTATATCAAGTTTCGCACACACAAAGATATATACGGTAATGTTTAGAGTTCTTTTTTTTAATATATTGTATCATTAAATCTTGAGTAATACATATGAGTATAGTAATATATATATATATATATATATATATATATATATATATATATATATATATATATATATATATGAGGAAGAGAATGGTCCCTGTGGAGATCTCTTAAATAAGGAGACAAAATAATCTAAAGGAATAGTCCTCCTTATTTAAGATGATTTTTCTGACCTCCACCCGGGCCATTTTCTTCCTCTTGTATCATTAAATACTGTTACGGGCGCCGGCAGGAAGGCGGAAGCGGGGGATTAGCGGCTTAACTCCGTCAGCGGGAGACGTTTAAATAGGATTAGGACGGTTCTAGATCGTCTTCTTTTGTCGGCAAAGGATTAAGAATATTCCAGAATTATCTGGCCCCTTCGAGTTCTAGAATGTTCGGCTTTGCCTATAAAAAGACTTCCGTCACCTCGAGGCAGTCAGTCTTAGTCTGAGAGTAGACCAGTGAAGATCTGTGATAAGTGTAATAAGTGAGTGTTAGTGTGATAAACTAGTCAGTGTTGAACCGGCCAGTGTAATAAGTGTATCAGTGAACTGTAACAGTCTCGCGAGTGTAATTAACTGTTTCTGTTTGTTACTGTGTGTCAGTTTGTGATACTTGAAGAATCTTACGGTCGGTGGACTAGTGAACTGTAAGTGTTAATTATTAGTTATAAATTGTAGTGTAATATATTCATAGAAATTATTGTAACTAGTTAAGCTATCTAGAATTAGTAATATCTAATATTATTGTAATAATTAAATAGGAGTTAGGCATAGATAATAAATATTTAGAATATTGTTACTATAAATTTATATTAGTTCAATAATTTAATTGTTAATAGTTTAATTGTATCCTTTTTATCATTTTGTTAATAAATATTAGTATCTTTAATTAAGGAATTGTTTAATTCATTTTAATACCCAGTAGCCCGTAACAAATTGGTGTCAGAAGTGGGATAATTGTGTAATTGCTATTATTTTGCATTTGGTCTTGTATATTGTAATTATTGGGCTACTGTATGAAGAATGGCTTCTAAAAGTGTTAAGTTAATTGATTTAAAAGTTGCGGATTTAAAACGTGAATTGGAGGAACGTGATCTTGATTGTTCCGGAACTAAAAGTGTACTGCAAGAGCGCTTGCGTCAATTTTTTGTAGATTTAGGGGAAAATCCAGATGACGTTCTGTTTGAAACTGATTTAAGCAGGTTGTCTGCAACTTTTAAAAATGAGTTAAGCAATGTTAAAAATGAGCTAGGTAATGAATTAGGTACTGTTAAAAATGAGTTAAGCAATGTAGAAAATAAACTAGGTAATGAATTAAGCAATATAGAAAATAGGCTAGGTAATGAATTAGGTACTGTAAAAATTGATTTATTGGATACATTAGAGTCTAAGTTAGGCACATTAGAGACTAAGTTAATGGAAAATGTAGATAACAAGTTAGCCGATGTAAATAATAAAGTAGCTAATGTAGATAATAAGTTAGCCGATGTAAATGAAAATGTAGCTAATGTAGAATCTAGGTTAGGAGAAAAATTGAGTTCCATCGAAAACGAACTTAGGCTAAGAGTAGAAGCTCTCGAGGGACGTAAGAGCAACCCACCGACGAACGACACCGACCGTTCCTCCGACGGCAGCCTTCATAGCACCATTACGCCCGCCAATGCTGGGACGCCACCTACTCACAACACCATTCCAGTGTTCGACGGAAAGACGCCGTGGGAGGACTACATGACTCTCTTCGAGACGGCGGCTTCGATCCACCGGTGGTCGAAAGAGACCCAAGCTTCAGCTTTGTGCCTGGCCTTGCGGGGAGACGCCTTGGGAGTACTGCAGGGGATGCCACTGTCGGAGCGGTCTAACTACGGGGAGCTGGTTAGAAGACTGGAGATGCGTTTCGGCCACCGCCACATAGACCAGCTATATCGCTCACAGCTGAGAAGCAGGATCCAGAAGACCAACGAGACTCTACAGGAATTTGAAGCAGACATTGCACGGCTGGTGAGGAATGCTTACCCATCGGTCACCGATGATGTCTACGAGAGCCTGGCTGTCGACAAATTCCTGGATGGACTTCGGGACCCCGAGACGCAACAGGCAGTGAAGCTCGCCCGGCCAAAGACTTTGGGAGACGCATTATCTCAGGCCATGGAGTTCGAGGCTGTCAGGCAGTCAGTACGGGGCCATGCACGTATTCGAGCAGCAGAAGCGGAGCCTAATGTGGTCCCTAGCGTCGAAGATATTCTGTCAAAGGTTTTGGAGGCTCTAAGGACCCGTAAGAAGGAGGTATGCTGTTGGAGCTGCGGCCAACTTGGACACCCTAGAAGCAAGTGTCCATCCAAGAAGCAAGAAAAGTCACAGGAACGAAGTAGGGTTGATGGGATGGAACAACTATCAGCCCGTTACGTCAGAGGCCCCAGGAAGACCAGTAGAGTTGCGTCGTTAGGGAGCAGAACGAACAGCTTCTACGTTGATGGGAAGGTGAACGGGCAGCTGCGAAGTCTGCTACTGGATACCGGCGCAACCAAGACAATCTTGAGCTCAAAGACAGTTCCTGCTGAGAAGATGTTGCCAACGATTTGGACATTACGGACTGCCACAGGAGAGCCAGCGAAGGTCTACGGGGAGACAGTTGCCTACTTCATCATCGGTGGTAAACATCTGAAGCACCGCGCTCTCGTGGCAGATATTGATGAAGATGTCATATTAGGCACGGACTTGATGATCATATGCGGGATCAAGCTGGATATGGCAAGAGGGGTGATGACGCTGGGAGACGAAGAAGTCATCCTGCGGCAGGGAAAGGACATCTACGCACGAGTGCGCTTACTAGAAGACACCACTTTACCTTCTCGGAGCCAAATCATAACACAGGGGACGGTCGAAGGACATCTACCTGAGGGTCAATGTGTGCTTCTTGAACCTGGAAAACAAGAAGAACAGGATATCGGACGCGGCGTACTGGTGGCTAGGTCTCTCATCAAGGTCGGACGTACCACTCCGATTCGGCTAATGAACCTGAACAGCTTCCCAGTAACGCTGAACAAAGGAACACCGGTAGGTGAATGTACAACCGCTACCTCAGTGGTTCGTCAGCTGCAACGTCATCCCACCGAGCTGCGAGGACTGCCGCAAGAACTAACAGGATTTGTGGACGAATCCTGCCGGGAACTCTCGCCTGAACAGAGCGAGGAAGTGAAGAAGATGGTTATCCGATGGCAGGACGTCTTCGAGATCAGCCCAGGGCCACGGGGTAGAACGGATATCGTCCAGCACAGAATTGACACCGGGGATGCTAAGCCCATCCGACAGGTCCCGCGGAGGCTGCCGTTAGCCAAACGGGAGGACGCCGAGAAGATCATCAAGGAGATGGCGACTGATGGTGTCATTGAGCCTTCGAGTAGCCCCTGGATGTCTCCTGTTGTATTGGTGAAGAAGAAGGACGGCACAACGAGATTCTGCGTAGACTACCGCCTTCTGAATAACGTCACCAAGAAAGACAGTTATCCGCTCCCCAGGATTGATGATACCCTGGACACCCTAGAGGGATGTGAACTATTCTCTACCTTGGATCTCCGCAGTGGATATTGGCAGGTTGGATTGAAACCTGAAGATAAAGAGAAGACAGCGTTCTCGATTGGGACTGGACTCTGGCAATTTACAGTGATGCCATTCGGGCTTTGCAATGCTCCTGCAACATTTGAGAGACTGATGGAGAGCGTGCTAAGAGGTCTCTCTTGGGAAATTTGCCTGGTATACTTAGATGACATCATTGTGCTGGGAAAGTCCTTCGCTCACCATCTGAAGAATCTGGAGAAGGTCTTCGAACGACTGCGTGCAGCGAACCTTAAACTGAACCCGAAGAAGTGTCATCTCTTCCGAAGGCAAGTCAACTACCTGGGGCATGTTGTGTCAGACAACGGAGTTGCCGTTGACCCAGAGAAGATTGCAGCGATCACCGACTGGCCAGTACCTCGAGATAAGCACCAAGTAAGAAGTTTTCTCGGCCTTTGCACCTACTACAGGAGGTACGTGAAAGGATTTGCAAACATTGCAAAACCTCTTACCAGGCTCACCGAGGAAAAACGGACTTTCCTTTGGAATCACGAATGTCAGGCATCCTTTGAGGAGTTGAAGAAGAAGTTGAGTAGTGCTCCTATTCTGAGCTATCCACGCCCCGAGGGCAAGTTCATACTTGACACAGACGCTAGTAACACCGCTATTGGAAGCGTCCTCTCTCAGCTCCAAGATGGAGAAGAAAGGGTTATTGGATATTTCAGTAAAGCGCTCTCAGCTCCGGAACGCAACTACTGTGTCACAAGGAAGGAGCTTCTGGCAGTGGTGAAATCTATAGAACATTTCCACAAATATCTATACGGCAGAAGATTCCTCCTGAGAACGGACCACGCGGCTCTAATGTGGCTGCTACGATTCAAGTCACCAGAAGGACAAGTGGCGAGGTGGATAGAGCGCCTTCAAGAATATGACTTTGAATCTGCTCATCGTGCTGGAACGAGTCACAGAAATGCGGATGCGCTCTCTAGGAGACCTTGTGACGAAAAATGCGGGCATTGTTCTCGACAAGAAGAGAAGCAGGCAGCAGTGTTGAGGACAACGGTGGCCATGGACAGTTGGCAGGATGCAGAGGTGTCAAAGGAGCAGGACAGGGACCCGGACTTGAAACAAATGAAGCAGTGGAAACTATCAGGGCAAGGAAGACCAACCTGGCAGGATGTTGCTCCAATGTCGAAGAATGTAAAGACTTACTGGGCCCAATGGGACTCCATTCTAGTGGACAACGGGCTGCTGAAACGGGCATTGGAGAACACGGAAGGAGATCAGCGCAGACTTCAGCTCATCGTTCCAAAGAGTAAAGTGCCCGAAGTACTCAGGGAACTTCATGACGGAGTATCTGGCGGCCACCTTGGAGTTCACCGTACATTGGAAAAGGTACGTGAACGCTTTTACTGGGCAAACCTTAAGGACGATGTGTTGGACTGGTGCAGGCGTTGTGCGACTTGTGCGGCTTCTAACGGACCCATAAGAAGAAAGAAGGCCCCAATGAGGAAGTACAACGTGGGAGCACCGTTTGAGAGAATAGCAATTGACATCGCTGGCCCTTTCCCTGTAACGGATGAAGGTAACCGGTATATTCTCGTGGCCATGGACTACTTTTCCAAGTGGGTGGAAGCTTACGCCCTTCCGAATCAGGAGGCAGTCACGGTTGCGGACGTACTGGTGAAGCAGCTCGTCAGTAGGTTTGGAGTACCCATGGAACTTCACTCTGACCAGGGACGAAACTTCGAGTCTGCAGTCTTCTCCGGGATGTGCGAAGCACTGGGAATACGGAAGACCAGGACGACACCTCTTCACCCTCAATCCGATGGCATGGTGGAGCGCATGAACAGGACTATGGGTCGATATTTGTCCAAAGTAGTCTCCGACCATCAGCGAGACTGGGACCAGTATCTTCACCTGTTCCTGCTGGCCTACCGCAGTTCAGTCAGTGAGGCAACGGGGCAGACTCCCGCAAATGTGGTATTCGGCAGAGAACTTCGGTTGCCTTGTGATCTGAAATTCGGTTTCAAGCCTGACGAGGAAATTGCCGGAGAGGAGTACGTCACGGATCTACGGAAGCGAATGGATAATATCCACGAGAAGGTTCGCACAAACATCCAGGGGGCTAGTGACAGAATGAAGGAGCGCTACGACATAAGGGCTGAGAAGGGTGGCTACCAACCTGGAGACTTGGTCTGGCTACATGATCCTCGAAGAAGGCGAGGCTACTCACCTAAACTTCAGAACTCCTGGGACGGCCCGTATGAGATCGTCAAGAGGATCAATGACGTCATATATAGGATCAGGAAGCAGCCTAAAGGAAAACCCAAGGTAGTCCATTTCAATAGACTGGCCCCGTACAAAGGAGACCACGGCCCGAAAGAAGACCAGCAGGTCAGGTACCTAAACAACGTCAAGACAAATAACTCAGTTGCTCATACTAAAGTACCAGGGACCCGTGGAGTAACTCAGGTAATCTACAGAGATATCTTCTCGTTACCAGTGGAGTATTCTCTGGCCCATTGCGTTGCCGAAGATCTGAGGACTTCTCGAGGGATTGCAACGGTCTTCAGGAAGAAGTTCGGCGGAACTGAGGAGCTGGAACGCCAAGGACCAAGTGTCGGGAAGGCACTCCACCAGCCGCACGAAGGACGACACCTGTTTTACTTGGTTACCAAGCGTGCCTCTGATCAGAAGCCGACATATGACGCACTGCGGCGAAGCCTCGACGACCTTCGGAGTAAGCTTCTGAGACTGCGTGTCACTAAGCTCGCTATTCCGAAGTTGGGCTGTGGATACGACGGCTTGGAGTGGAAGATTGTCAGGGACATGATCGAACAGACATTCGCCAACTCTGGAATTGCCATATTGGTGTGCACGTTCAACCCCTGGAAAGAAGGTGCGTCTCCATCAGTAGAAGCTCATAAATGCCCGATTTCTCCGGACTTGCTCTGGGGCAGAGCACTTTTAAGGAGGGGGCAGTGTTACGGGCGCCGGCAGGAAGGCGGAAGCGGGGGATTAGCGGCTTAACTCCGTCAGCGGGAGACGTTTAAATAGGATTAGGACGGTTCTAGATCGTCTTCTTTTGTCGGCAAAGGATTAAGAATATTCCAGAATTATCTGGCCCCTTCGAGTTCTAGAATGTTCGGCTTTGCCTATAAAAAGACTTCCGTCACCTCGAGGCAGTCAGTCTTAGTCTGAGAGTAGACCAGTGAAGATCTGTGATAAGTGTAATAAGTGAGTGTTAGTGTGATAAACTAGTCAGTGTTGAACCGGCCAGTGTAATAAGTGTATCAGTGAACTGTAACAGTCTCGCGAGTGTAATTAACTGTTTCTGTTTGTTACTGTGTGTCAGTTTGTGATACTTGAAGAATCTTACGGTCGGTGGACTAGTGAACTGTAAGTGTTAATTATTAGTTATAAATTGTAGTGTAATATATTCATAGAAATTATTGTAACTAGTTAAGCTATCTAGAATTAGTAATATCTAATATTATTGTAATAATTAAATAGGAGTTAGGCATAGATAATAAATATTTAGAATATTGTTACTATAAATTTATATTAGTTCAATAATTTAATTGTTAATAGTTTAATTGTATCCTTTTTATCATTTTGTTAATAAATATTAGTATCTTTAATTAAGGAATTGTTTAATTCATTTTAATACCCAGTAGCCCGTAACAATACTATAACTTTTTGAAACAGAAATGGACTATAACGCTATGGTATTTTAAAGAGCCAATCAGAAAAGCAGTGGGAAATGGCCTTGTTTTAGTGATAAAAAGTAGGTATGTTTCTGTATTTAATTTTTTAAGAGAATGCCTATTCAGAAGATATCAGAATACGAAAGGAACTTTATGAAGATTTAAAAGCTTTATAAAGATGAAGAGAGCAACTTGAAGTAGAAAACTCACGTTAAACTGGAAATTACGGTACCTAGGACACATAATACAAAGAGATAAATATGCCATATTGCGGTTGATAAAGCTTATTGTATAAGCTGATAATTGAAAAATTCAAAGAAGAAGTTTGAAGTTGGATAGACGTACAAACGAGACTGTTATGCAGGAGATGAATAAGAAAGTAGTCAAATAATCAAGAAAAAAAAAATATAGTCAAATATTTATTTCCTCTGAATTATTCATAAAACCATGCTTATTGAATATTATCTCTAGATTTTTTCTACTTTGATTTGGAAATTAAATGTTTATCAACCCTAGTTGGATAAAAGTTTAATATTTACTAATAATAAATGTTATTATACGGATAAACAATTATTATTCATAAATTTTTCTCATATACAAGTATAGGAAGAGTGTCATAAAACAGATTTTTTTAGTTTCTGATTCTCCATATTTTGAAATATATAAACAGAAAGCAAGGAGATGAATGCCTGATAATTATGATTGATATCATGGTATAGTGTTATAGTCTCTTTAACTTTGTTAAATATTAACGATCAGTCTTGAGGAGTGCGAAATTTTAGGTCTGAATAAAAAGAAATTACTGACTTTAACAAATTCATACCTTCATGAACTAATTAGCATGGATTATGACAATTTTAAATTCAATATTTTTTATAATTTACGTGATACATCGTTTTATGCATACAATTTTGTTGATCAGGAACAACCACAACATCTACATGACAAACATTTATAGCGGTAGTCTTTCATCAAATTACAGCATTTCTAATTGTTTTGTTCCCTATAAAACCTAGTCATTATATCCATCCGATAGCCATTCTTTAACCATTGCATTTCACGTTCAACAATTTATCATTCTGCTTGTTGATTCTCTCAGCTGTTGATATCTTCAAATCTGCTCTTCCGAGTTCTAAGCCGAACAAACGACCCCTGAACGTCACCCCGTGTAGAGTCTTGGGGTCCCTGAACACAAAGGTGAAGCCAAGAACCGCTTCAACTTTGATAATAATGCTCCAAGTTCGCTAGCGAGCTTGAATTGAAGTTAAATTGGCCTCTATAAAAGTCCTTCATCCCCAAGTCGATTGTCGTTAGGAAAGCTCTCCGTAACCAAAAGCTTTTATTAATGGTTCTTAGTTAGAACTTAGAGCCTGGGGATTAGGACGGGACAATGGAACACAAAAAATATCTTAAATGCGGAACTTCGGAATGATCTATCATTCTTTTTACATAACACTTTTCTTTTTACGGCACTAATCGTTTTTGCATGACCATTGAAAAACAAACGCATTAAGTTGCTTTTTCATACAAAATAGCAGCAATATAACCACAATAAACCAATATATATGTATATATATATTAGAGTTTTTATTTATTCTGGGACATGTCCCTTTAGAATATAGATAGATGAAATCTCTACTTTATGATGGTGTAAAAAAATATACATTACTATGGTAAATGTTCTCAGAAAATGCAAATAAACGAAAACAACTCGAATCCAAAATTTTTTAAAATAATTATGTACAATGTGCAAGACCTCGATAGAAATTGCCAGAGATACTAATAATAAAACTGTCATTGTTGTGGGTCAAGATATTGATCTTTTGGGGTCCCTTTGATTCAAATGAAAATTTGAGTTTTATGGAATGGAACTTTATTATAGCCTATGACCATAATAATATTTGATGAAAAAAAAGGGGGGGGAGATGCAATACAAAAATAAGGCTGTGATGTGGGGCTTTAAAATTAATATTAATTTATTTCAATTATCTTAATATTGTAAAAGAAGAAACATTTTACGTTACTGTATGATAAATTATAATCGTAGTACTGACGAACCTCCTCTATATTCAAACATCCTACACTACACCCGAGCCAGGAAAGAGTTTCAATCGGCAAGAACCCCTCGACGGGAGCAACAGGCGGATTTTTCATTAGACCTCGGGTCCCTGGGGATATTGCCCCGCCAGTCGGAGCGGAAACCTCCAGCTCGATAAAACCCACTAACCCCGGGTCGTCAACGTACTCCAACCACCTAAGTATTAACGGCACTGTCTTATTGTCCAATTACTGTCCAACTGTAAGCGGTGTCCTTTATTGGGCGGTAGCAACTGCCACTAAGGTCACTTGCCACGTGTGAAGGCAAACAGTCCTTTAGCTTTTCATACGCTACTTTTACGAAAAGGTTACATGGAAATTACATGAAGAAATGCATTATTTGCTCTTTAGTGTTCTTCTTTAATATTTGTATGATGTATTCGAAAAATCATATTCAAATATGATCGATGAATGAATATAAACACACACACACACACACACACACACATATATATATAAAAATATTATTACCTCAACTCCTCATACTTCGCTCCTGCATGTCAAACCGTTCTTTCGACTTTGCAGCAGCTCCGAAATCTCCAAACGTTATACTTTCGAACAGTGTCTTTGGTCTTATCCTCTACATCCTCTGCTCTGCCGACCGACATTTCTCTCTCATATACAATAATTTTCAATCTTCATCGCAGTTCCTGTCCTCCAGTCCTACTTAATAACATTCCTTTACCCAGATCTGACACAGTGCCATACTTTGGTTTCATCTTACACAAGACTCAGTTGGAACCCGCATAGCAGACTTAAAAGACAAGAACTCGATAGAATACTCAGCCAACTATACAGATCACTGAGGTTCTCTGGCTAGGGGAGGGTTCGGTAAAGGTAGGGAAGTACACTATTTGGTATGGAGGAAGCGGGAACTGTTTATTCTTTAGGTTTTTTTGTGAAGAATAGATTGCTTTCTGCGTTAAGAGATGTGCAGTTTTTTAGTGAAAGGATATGGTGGCTGTCTTTCAGGGGCGTTGGGTTAAAATCGCGCTCATAAATATGCACCATCCTACCGAAGGTTATCCTAGTGATGACGAAATTAGATGCGCATTTTATGATAAATTAGAGTGAGATAAACTACCGCAAAACTGTATAAAAATAATTTTATGGGACGCGAATGCAAAGGTGGGAAGGGAAAAGGTAAATTATCCGACGATCGTTAAGGAAAGTTTACACGAAGTTAGTAATGATAACGGTAAACGGCTTACAAACTTTTCTATTTCCAAAAATCTAATAATCAAAAGTACTACGTTTAAACACAGGGATATTCATAAGTAGACGTGGACATCACCGGATTCACAAACTCGTAATCAAATCGAACATATCGATCAAATCGATTGTATAGATACAAACAAGATGGAAGAATAACATAATTGACAAGAGATCACATCTTGGGGCAGAATCTGGATCTGATCATGAATTACTTATCGTACAATATAACTAATTGAAAATTTTGATTTAGATAAATTGAAAAACCCTTCAATTAAAACTCAATTCGCGTTAGAGATCAAGAATAGGTTTGAAGCTTTAGGGACATTAGACGATGACGACGAATATATAGAAAATTGTGGGTAGAGATTAGTGTTAATATTGAAGAAGTTGGTAACTTGTATATTGGGAAAAAGAATAAACCCTGGTTCGACGAAGAATTACGAGTATGTCTGAAAAAATAACAGCCGCAAAAATAAAAGTTCTTAATAATCACGTCGATAACAATATAGTCAATTTCCGAAACATTAAAAATGAAACGTCAGAACTTCTTAAAAATAAAAAAAAGGGAATTTCTTAAAAATAAATTAGTAGAGATAGAAACTAATAGAATCGAAAGTAACATAAGGAACATGTACCCAGGTATAAACAGATCGCGTAAACGGTATGTTCCTGCAATGACATCAATTAGAGACGAAAATAACAATATCTCAGCTGATCCTACGGACATTTTGAGTAAGATTAAATATCACTTTGATAGTGTTTTGAATACTGGAATAAATAATCAAATCCCTGTTTCAGAATATCAGAATACCGAACCATTCATTGAAGGACCTAGTGAGGAGGATGTCCAAATAGCCATCGGAAAATTGCAATCATACAAAGCAGCTGGGGTCGATAATATTCTTAGTGAACTGATAAAAGCATGCGGGGAAGTCCCGAAGATTCACGTTTTTGTTAAAAAGATGTGGGAACTTGAAAAAATGCCTGAAGAGTGGAATGAATCTATACTTATTCCGATCCACAACAAGGGATTGGAATAAGTGAGAATATTTAATGCAAGACGGACTGCAATAACTATCGCAGAATCTCACTCTTACCGACTTGCTATAAAATATTCTCATTAATCCTAACTAGTAGAATTACGGAATAAGCCGAGGAAATCATCGGAGATTATCAATGTGGTTTTAGACAAAACCGTTCACCTATCGATCAAATATTTTCCTTACGCCAAATACTAGAGAAACAAATTAGAATACAACGGTGTTGTTCATCAGCTTTATATTGAATTTAAAAAAGCTTAGAATTCTATCGACCGGCAGATTATGTATAACGTATTGATTGAACAGGGTATACCAAAGAAATTAGTAAATCTGGTAAGGATGTGTTTGAGCAAAACTTTCGACAAGATTAGAATCGGTAATAATTGTTCGGAGAAGTTTGAAGTTCGTTCAGGTTTAAAACAAGGTGATTCGATATCAACTGTACTATTCAACTTAACACTGGAGTACGTTATTAAAAAGGTGATACACAACGAAAGAGGTTTGAAAATGAATATGAATATATAGTTTGAATAATAACAAATAATGAATATGAATATATAGTTTGAATATATTGAATAGGAATAGTAAAATATCCGAGCTTGGGTTTGCGGACGATTTGGTACTGTTGGATGAGGACGAAGAAACTATAAAGCTAAATACACAAACGTAAATGAATGCTGCTAAGGAAATAGGGCTGGAAATAAATTCGGATAAGACTAAGTATATGGTTAGTGGCAGAAAAGGGCGAAAATTTGGTGATATTGTTATAGGCCACAGACAACAGAAACACTACTTGCTACATATGCGGATTCTTCTATCTCTTCTCAACGGATGTGAAACTTGGCCGCTAACGCTGATGGATGAACAACGTCTTCAGGTATTCGAAAATAAGGTGTTACGTAGAATATTCGGTCCAAAAAACGATGATACCACTGGGAAATATAGGAGATTACATAACGCGGAATTTCCCAGTATGCATCCGGTAAATATTATTCAAGTGATAGCGTCGCGAAGATTGAGATGGCATGCAATGTTGCTGGGCTTAGTAACGAACGAATACCTAAGATGTTAATAGGTGATGTGCCGACTGGGAAGAATCTGAGTAGACCGAGGGGTAGGTGGGAGGATTGCGTGATCTAGCGGGATTGAGTTTGAGTGGTACTCCGTGGACGGAGGTTCGCAAACATAGATCGCTGGTATCGGCATCGAGCCTTCGGGTTCGGGGCCTTCGGGTTACATTAGATCATCCAGTCAACTATTTTCATCTCATACGAACATAATATCTATTTTGATCGGAAGGAGAACTTACAAAGATGGGATTTAAAAATGACGAAGGGAAGTCGGATAACCTGGAACAGTCGGTGTAGAGTATGACTGGACATTCCTCGGCCCTCGGTATTATTATTATTTTATTATTATTATTACTGTGGCAGACCGTGAGGGTAGTTCCTTAGTTTCTGATCCCCGGCAGTTCAAGTTACTTTGCTTCATCTTACTCACAACTACGAAGATAATTTATGCGCAATCAAGTATTTTGCAGAATAGTTTTTTATCAGTTCTTAACAAAGTTTAACTTTCCAAGAAATAATAGATTTTAATGTTCATGATTAATTGGTATTTATTGATACAACTGGTTCTGGATTTCAATATTTCGTACGATTATAGAAGACGATAATTTCATTTCTAGATTTTGTTTAATTGATTTATTTGATTCCTCAAGACTCGAGTAAATATCATGTTTATTATATTATATGAGTTGTTATTTTTGAAAGTGGTATAAGTCCATTTTTTCATATTCGCTTAATCTAAATGTTTCCATTTGAAATACTTTAAAAATATGTACAATTAGCAATTAGCAAAGAGTGATCTTTTAAAAACCTATACTCCTTTTAAATTGTATTATGAAATAATAATAATTAAAATCATGTAAAATAATAAACGATTTTTTTAGATTCAAATGGACTTATACCACTTTCAAAATCTCATATTATACTTATCATTTATAACGTATTGCTGTTAAAATGTTGGAGAGAAAGATGATTGTGGAGATATTACACAGATGTTCCTCATAAATATGCAGTTATTTAAAAAGTTCTTCAAACAAAACTAAGTTTTGTTTACTAAACATTGAACCTGAATTTTTAACAGAGTGATTTCAAAGCTTTTAGTAATAGGATTGTGTACGCTTTCATCGGCTATTTACATATATTTCTTGCAGGAGACTAACCTAACCTAAAACTTTCCTAATTTTTGTTTTATTTGAGCAGCAAGGGAACTCGAATTGAAGTTTTAGAGTTCCTCGAAAGCATCCATACCTGTAGAAATTATTTATGACCAAAACAGATTAATGTAGAGCTAACTTTCTTGTACGTTTTCTATTTCCAATAAAACATTTATAAATAAAAACATTTATTTTATAATTTTATTATTAAGGTTAGTAGAGTACTAACAAATTAAATATTTCAATGATTTATTAAATTGCTAATATATGCATATAATTGTCTAGCATATTTGACTAACTTAATCTTATTTCACTTTCTAAACATTTATTTTTGTTTATAATTCAACTAAAAAATATATATTTACTAGCGTTATGAAACTTAATTATTGGTACATAATGGTTTTAAGAGTCTGTTTTGATTCCATCAACTACCATATCCTCTCTAGTCTATCTTTTATATTTACATGTAAAAGAAGAGGGGAGGTCAAGGAAGTTTGCGTTGCTGACGACATGGAAGCATTGATAAAACTTCTTTGTTACAGATCCACATATATATATATATATATATATATATATATATATATATATATATATATATATATATATATATATATAAGTTAAGATAGGACATACATCAGTATAGACACTAATCCTAAACAGTGGATGTCAACATTGTAAATAGAGGATTGTAACTTGAATAAAGCAGTGTTTAACCAGCCTTCAAGTGAGTTGTTTATTTCCCGACTTTGTCTTTTTTTTTATGTTTTGCTTGGTGAAGTACATAAGTGGTTCCGAAACCCGGGAGAACGTTTTAGCAGTGCAGTAAGAATATTTTCTTTTGTTTTTTTCTCTCCTCTCTTTCAAGGACACTAGAAACTATTGTGATCTCGTTACAGAGCTATTTTTTTTTTTTTACGTACTTTCATTTTTTTGTTTTGTTCTTTAAAATTTAAAAAACTAATTGTGCCATTATGAATGGTGAAAGAGAAATCCTTAGACCTGCAACGTTAACGTTGGAGTCTTCACAGGCAGAACCAGTGAATCCCGAGTTCCCGCCGTTACCGTCGACAACCCTAGCGATGGCACGAGCTGGAAAAAATGAAATGAAGAAAGGCAAATGCGCAGGACTTAAGAAGGAGCGTGCTAAATCTGATCCAAGCAGATGAGGATACTGCATGGGAGATGATAAAAGAAAGGCTAAAAAAAGCGTATGGAGGGGGGCGATGGGCCCCAGAAGAAGACATGCTGCAGATGTTTCGGGAAGTGAAACGTCAAAATCAGACAAATGGTCAGTATGCTACAGGACTGCTGGTGAGGCTAAATAAGATAAATGAGAAGTTACGCGAGGTAATGGATACGGGTGCGGTCGAAACGTGGATGCTGTTTATGACCACAGTCTTGAAGGTGCAGTTAGCTAGGGATACCGGAAAGAAAGACGGGTTACCCAGAGATAAGTCATTCATGGAATGCGCCCAGGAGATGGTGGATGTGAGTGCCCGCGATGAAGAGGATGGAGAAGTTTTCGAACCAGGATGGTGTAAGGTGTCATATCGCCGTAATGATATGGGAAGAAATCGACCAAGACCAGAGCGAGAGAGGAGAAGGGATGGAGACTTTAGCAGGAGAGACAGAATACCCAGAGAGAAAAAGCCGTTCGGAGATAGAAGAAATGGGAGAAAGGAGGATAGAAAGTGCCACGAATGTGGGAAGACAGGGCATCTGATGGCCCAGTGCCCACGCACGCGCTGTTTTGAGTGCCACAGCGAGGGACACATGGCGAGACAATGTCCATTCATAAGGCGGAGAAACCATGATCGTGGAGAGCCGATGGAGGTAAATGCGCAGAGAATATGGAGAAGAAGCAGAAGGCCATCCGATTCGTCTAGATCTTCCGAGGCTTCAGGATTCGAGACAGAGGGCAGCGAGCCTGGTGGCAGAGGGACCCCTGGAGGAAAGAGCAGACAACGGAGTGCAGGGAGGAGAATCGAGGAGGTGAGTAGAGAATGAGGATGTTGTGAGCAGAGAGGCAACCATTTTTGTGTAAATAATATCATAAAGAGGTGTGATCGGTTGCCTATTATCGAGTTTTGCAAGGGGTGGAGGTGTCTTGTGGACACAGGGAGTTCGTGTACTCTAATAGGTAGAGATAGTTTACAAACTATATTTAAAGGAAAGAGTGAACCAGAAATTAGGACGTGCTTATGTAAGTTGGTCACTTTGGGTGGTCCCTGTACGGTGGAGGGGGAAATTGACCTGGCGTTAGGTAAATGGGGGAAAAAGGGTGGAATAGCAACCCTGCATGTGGTAGAGACTATGCCGCGTGAATATGGGGGGATTTTGGGGTGTGATGTGCTCGGGAAATTAGGGGCGAAACTACGTAATGCAGAGGGTCAATGGGTGATTAAAATAGGGAGGCAGATATATAAAACGATGGAGAGCGTGAAAAGGGATGTGCGGTGCGTTGGTGCAATCGCCCAGGGCAAGGATTGGAGGACGGGCATAAAGGAGGAATATGCGGATATTTTTTTTCGCGAGGGGGATCCCCTGAGTGTGACGGGGGAAACTTTTCACGAAATTCATTTAAAGTCAGAGAAGAGTAAGTACGTGAAGGAGCGGAGGTACCCACAGGTGTTACGGGAACACATTAGGGCGGAGATCGCGGAACTCAAACGGCAAGGAATTATCGTCGATAGTACATCGCCCTTTAACAGTCCTCTATGGGCGGTCAAGAAGAAACCTGTTGACGGGGATACTAGGGAGCGCTACAGGGTGGTAGTGGATTTCCGACAACTCAACGACAACACATTGGATGAGAAATACCCTATTCCCAGACTAGAAGACATTTTGGACAGATTGGGCGGAGCAACGGTGTTCAGTACGTTGGATTTGAAATCAGGGTACCACCAGATTCGAATGCATCCCAGGGACCAATGTAAAACAGCGTTCACGTTTGAGAGGGGGCATTACGAATTTACCCGTATGCCGTTTGGTTTGAAAAATGCGCCAATAACTTTTCAGAGACTGATGGACGAGTTCTTGAGGGGCTTAGATGAAAATATGTGCCAGGTCTATATGGACGACTTCCTGGTTTTTAGTAAGACGGAGTTAGGTCATATCGAAGAATTGAGGCGAGTCTTTGACAGAATCCGTCAATTTGGATTGAAATTGTCGGAGGAAAAATCAATATTGGGGCAAAAACAGATCAATTTCCTAGGGCATTCGATATCGGAGGAAGGGGTTCGGCCTGACGGTAAGAAGGTGGAAGCCATAGGGAAAATGGCGATGCCGAACGATATCAAGGGAATCAGGAGATTACTCGGAACCCTCAATTATTATCGTAGATTTGTCTCAGAGATGGCCGAACATCTGGTTTCTCTGAATGAATTGTTAAGAAAGGGGCGCACAGTTCAGATTACCCCGGAGATCGAGGAGAACATTAGGAAATGCATGCGTTGGTTGCAAACAGAACCGGTCCTCGCATTTCCGAATTTTTCGAAACCGTTTGCGATCACCACCGACGCTAGTGAATATGCACTGGGAGCGGTTTTGTCGCAGGAGTATGATCAGGGAGAACGGCCGGTGGCATACGCAAGCAGGAGGCTTACAGACGCAGAGACACGGTACAGCGCGTTGGAAAGGGAGTTATTAGGGATTATATGGGCAGTCCAACACTTCCGGCCCTATATTTTCGGTAAGAGGTTCAAAGTTCATACTGATCACAGGCCACTTCTGTGGGTGGGGAATTTGAAGGAATCGTCGGCTAGGGTGACGCGTTGGAAGGAGATCCTGAGCCAGTATAATATCGAGATAACATACAAGCCGGGAAAGGATAATGTGGTGGCGGATTGGCTATCTCGTGCCCTACAGGTCAATGCGATCGATTCAGGAGAAGGGGAACCGTCCGGGGGGCTTCAGAGGTTCGTACGTGAATGGACGCCAGATGGGGAAGGAGAGTGAGAAACAGACCGCAACGGGGAATCTCCCGAACAGGAGGATTCACAGGACGAGAGACTGACGGACATGGAGGAGGTGGATGAGGTGATCAATGACAAGACGCGACAGATAATCTGGAAGACACGGACCACAGGGTTACTGAAAATGGAATATTCCAGATATGAGAGGCATCATATTGTTACTATCTGGTCTCAACCTGGAGTCAAGGAAGAACAGATATACCAAGTTCTGAAAGACGCGTCAAAGGTAAGGGCGACCCACTATCTCTATGAAAGAGAAGTCAGCTCCGAAAAGAGAAGTCAGCGGCCGCAGTCGGTGACGCCCTCCGAACATGGTTCCAATGTTACGGGATGCCAGATTCGATTTCCTCGGACAGCGTTAGAGAGTTCGACAATGCCCAACTGCGGAAGGACATGAAAGATTGCGGTGTCGCTTGGCACTGGAATACACCTGGGCATCCCAAAAGTAGGGGAGGGATTGAGCGGCTCCATAGTACTCTGGGCGAACATCTTCGTGTATTCCATGCGGATAAAGGGTTGGAGGCTGATGTGGCGATGCCTCGGGCTATTGCGGCGTACAACCACTCAATCCACATGGGTACGGGATTCTCCCCTTTCGAGGTCCTCTTTGGTTTACGGGCTCGACGTAGGGACGGGAACGGTACGGTCGTAGATGACACCATGGCGGAACACCTAGTCGCGAACAGAATAAAACTCGACCGAATATGGGGAAAAGCGCGTACAAGAATGGTCTCGGAGAAGAGTAAGAGAGTAGCCAGGGATAATTTTGGTGTGAAGGATATCCTGGGAACTCTAGGATAGGCCGTATTGTTTACAGAAAGATTGTGTCAAATCGCGCAAAGGAGGTGCTCAGGTACAGGGGGCCATTCAAAGTGATTGCGATTAGGGAGCACAATCTGGTCACCATTCAGAGCCTGGCGGAGCCCAGAAAACGTAGAACGGTACATTATTATTATTATTTAAGTATGACCCTTATTACTATGCACTTCGGCCTAAAGAGGCCCTAGAACGGTACATATTGAACAGCTGAAAATTCCAGCTGGAGAAACTAGACTATAAATATGTATGATTATCATTGATTGTATTTTTTTTTTTAGTATTTTTATTATTTTGTATTTTTAAGTGTTTGTTAAAGTAGGTCAGTAGAGTGATAATGATCTTAAGTTAAAGTGCTAAGTGAGTTCTTGTACATAGTGTAAGTTTTCTTTTCTTTTGTTTTTTGTAAGTGATAGCTTTATTGATCTGAGGATATTGTATTTAATTTTCTTCCTGTTATTATTTTTGTATTCTTATGTTATGACTATGTTTTGTCTTGTTTTGAGTTTACGAGGGTATTCGTAAACTGGCGGGGGGGAGTTAAGATAGGACATACATCAGTATAGACACTAATCCTAAACAGTGGATGTCAACACTGTAAATAGAGGATTGTAACTTGAATAAAGCAGTGTTTAACCAGCCTTCAAGTGAGTTGTTTATTTCCCAACTTTGTCTTTTTTTTTATGTTTTGCTTGGTGAAGTACATAAGTTATATATATATATATATATATATATATATATATATATATATATATATATATATATAAATTCATATAATTTATATTTATATAAATATTTATTATTATATAATTACATATAAACAATTATTTTATGCCATTGATCGGTAACTACCTCATTGAAAATTTCATTATGCATTGATAATGCATAATACATAATGGGATTACTTTTCTATGTAATAATATACCCATTGTGCAAGTTTCTGCTTAGTTGGGGACGTCCAATCGTAAAAAAGGCAAACATTGTTATGAGTCACAGCTTTCATTTGAATATGTACCTTAACTGAAATTTGTATTACTTTATTTCGAATTCAAATAAATCTTTTTTTTTATTAAACAAACAGTCGCCCGCAAGTTATTCATCACCAACAACAATGAGCGGCAGACCTGTTGTGCTGATTGGATAATGGGAGCCACTACGTGAGCCGAGTTACAACTAAGGACAATCAACTATCGTCCGCCCTGCATTATGCAAGGTTTGACCACAATTTGACCCTCGCAGGAAGACTTTGTTTACAGGCGGGGCTTGGACATCCATAATTGGCCGAAATCGAGGGAACTATTGCTAATAGATCCGGTGAAAGTTTTATCAATCCTTCAGTCTCATTTCAAAAGGAAATGTGGAAAAAAGGGATTTACCGATGCTAAAAGGGAATCGCTAATGACCTAAATCGGAAGGGTTACCTTCTGACGTTTCGGTTCTCCCATTTCCATATTGATCCGCCCCGCTATTTTCGGTTGACGAGAAACTGACATGTTTGGATGAAGAAGTAAGAACAATGTATTATTCTGCTTCAAGCAATTATAAAGCTTTAAAAAAATCGAACATAATACGTTAATATATATTGTTAATAGATAGATACGTAATAGTAGGGGACGTTGGCTATTAATATGGTGACCCTAATTTTGTTTACAACACTTCTAAGCAATTGGACAGTTATAAGACCAAAGCATTACCTTAAATTACGCATCCGGAGGTCTCTCTTCTCGTCGCATTGTGCGATTTTCGAAAAGCTAAATCAGCATGTTATATTGTAATTGTAATTTTTGTACAAACTGGGATGTTGTATTCTCCGGACCAGGAAATGAACTGTATTTATAGAAGCCTCTCGCAGATTTTACGCGATCACCTTCAACAATTATCTTAAGGCCTAGCAGGGGACTCAGGGGACCTATAAATTAAAGAAAACATAGATTCTTAATATTTAGTGGTATTCTTCCTGTATTTCAGGTGATTCATGTGGCCTCAATTCTACAAACGCAGATGATTCTTTCAGATGATGAATGCATATTAGCTTGTTGCTTCCTCAAACTCAACCCCCAGAACATTTTCGGATATAGATGTGAACCAAGAAGGGAAAAGAAAAAAAAGAACCTATCCAAGAAGGGGATCTCGTCGGTAAGTTTTTGATAGTAAATCAATAAAGGCGCATGGGGTTCTGGCTCATCTCTACGGCTCTAGCAAAAATCATTCCTTCTGATTACTATAACTTCCAAGTATGATTCCATTGATTAATTGATTGATAATTTATTAAATATACAAAACCATAAATAATTTAGAATATAGAGTATAACTTAAGAGCTTCGGCACACAAAACATAGAAAATTCAACACGCATGAAGTCTGCTTTATTTTATTTTTTTCTTTCTTAATCCCTTGGCTTTTATTAATTTTTGAACATATCATATTAATATTAACAATGATACATGGTATCTCTTTTACTGCACCAGGCGCTGCTTTATTTAGATTACAATCATCTATGTATAGTATTTACGATGTTTATATTCACCGTTTAGGATTAGTGTGTATACTGGTGTATGTTCAATCGTGCCTGAGATATTAATTCCATCCTATAAAGAACCTGTAACATCTAATAACTTCTACCGATTCCGTTGATACCGGAAGTCAAATTTCGACAGCGAAATTTAGTTTTAAAATCAAATTTATATTTCTTTATATTTTTAACTTATAAAATTTATACATGCTGGTAATAAAAGATACAGGACTTTAAACATGAAAACTGTCCGTATTGCAACAGTTTCTGTAGTCCTTACCTGTAATGTTTCCCACACCTATATTCCTATACCATCTAATAATATTAATATCTCGGCTTGTTACATTGTTTTGTAAATGCACTATATTTTTTATATATCTAATGCTTGTAAGTTATTTAAAACAAGTAAATAACATTTTTAAATGCACATAAACTGAATTAGAATAGTGCCTTGTTTACTTTTTTCGAATTTATCTATAGTTCAAATAGCATTTATAAAAAATATTGAAACAGTAATAGTGTGGTTCATTAATAATTAAATATTGGTTCCACATTAACACTCCTTAAACGTGTTAATATGTGACTATAGTTTGTTTAATTGATTGTATGTTGGGGATAGGATAAAAATTACATTACCCAGGAAAAGGGTTCTGAATACGAGAACAGTATCTTGAAAACGCCGATATTAAAATAACTAATAATAGAAATGAAAATAACACCGGTTTGCTGAATAGTTATTGTAAATTATTATAAATTTCTACCATACCACTCATTCTAGAATTCCTTGTGTAAATTTCAATAATTATTTTAGCTTCTATTCAATAAACATTCAATTTATCTATAACATTATTTTTATTTGGGATGTACATATTTTAATTATATAATTAAATCAATTAAATCAGTTTTTAAAGGTATCTTCGGGATCACCTAGCCTCGAACAAAAGGGCGCCCTTGATCGGAACAAAAACCTGACGGTTATGGCATGTATGGCGTTAATAGAAACACAGAGTTCTCATTCCCAAATAAAATAGCAATGTGAAACTATAACGAGAGGTAATTATAAGGCTATACATAAGAAATGATTTTGAAATGATCTAGTTATTTGTGATTGTGTTATTTGTTAGGTAGTGATTGCTGTAGTATACCATTAAACGACCGACCTATGGACCACCTCCCTTGACCGAATCCTTCTACAGCGGACTCCAGACCGCAGCACAGACTCCTCTGGAACAGCGGAACCATAAAGTCCATTGAGAGAGTGGGAGAGCCCGCAGACCGCTCAAGATCTGCGGGGACAAAGAGATAAGCTGGCATTAATGGCTCCGGGTAATGACGACTTTTTGTGCCCAACCCTCCGCCCTTTGTTTCGTTATCTTCTTCATTCTCCACTGGCTACCGCCTTGGATTTATTGTCCCATCCTTCCCCCACGCTCTTCCATATTTTTCCCTCGGTGACATTTTTGTGGCTTCTTGCCTTTTCTTTAATTATTAGCCGTATTGTAGTGGTTCCAAGGTTTTGTAAGCAGGTCCTATTAAGTCCAGACATGCTTGCTACTCCTAGCTGTGGAATATGTTGTTATCCTAAGGTAATGGCGACGCTGTAAAAATTGCCTGATTGTTGTCATTTTAATTATTAAATTGTTAATTTAGTGTGCTGAATTTAATTTGGTACCCTAGCGTAGTCGAGACCTTCCAAATAACTGTTTTAAAATAGAATAATAAAGTAACTTTATTCTGGGAGTAAGTCCTTCTAGAATAACACAGAACATAAAATATAATGTACATCTTGCCCAAAGGCTAAATAATAAGAATCATAAAGTATTTACAAAAGTGCCAAAAGAGTAAATACAAATAACAAGTACAATTCGTGACAAAATGCTGACCAAATAAGAGAGTAAATAAAATTAACAACAAATTAAAACATGAACTAGGATGAAAACATTGTAATAGGTTGTATAAAAAAAGTGACCGTCTACTGGTCATTTTCAACTTCCCCATGGAGAGAAGATCGTGACGACCAGTATCTTTCGACACACCACATTCCCTGACAAGTTCGCGAGTACTAGTGGACGGATTTGACTCAGCAGCTTCCTTCAGAACCTCATCAATATCCATTAATGGTCGGCCGGAGCCCTTCTTCCTTCGAGTTCCTTCAGCGGCTGTGATTTTTTTTTTTTCCAAATTACGAAATTACGGCTGTGATGTCTTAAAATTACGAGAGTTTCGTAGGACACTGTCATGTTTCTTCTTTGAAATAAATAACGGAGGCTTTTTTGAATAATCAAGTGTTAGTAAACAAGCTTAGAGAATGCTCTAAAGGGTTTATTAAGTGTTGGTAAATAATAAATAGCATTAAAATATTTACAGACATTTGAACTCAGGAATTTGATAAAACGGTCATTTTTATACACCCTATAATATCTTCTTTTTCAAAGAAAATACCAAACAACATAATGTTTAATAAAAATACTGCTTAGAGAAGAACTGTTTGGACAGTGAGGAGGTGTTGAAAAAGCAAAGATTGGGAGGGATTGGATTCCAAATAGTAAAAAAATGGGCGAGATAGTTTTGTACATTTATATCAGGGCTATAAGTACTTTACAAAAAAAAAAAAGATAAACAAATCAATTCATTCTTCTAATTTTTAGTTCATGTAAAAATTAAGAAAAAGTCTGCAGTATTGTATTCCAGTTTCCTACTAGAAGATCACAATACTAGACAATAAGATTACTACATGAGCAATTAGAATCATTATAAACTATGTTGTTTTGCTTGTATTTTCAAAAAATTTCCATATACAAAAAACATGAGTGTCATATTATTGATAATTCTGCTATTTTAATTCCGAAATTCAAAAAAGTAATGGACTGAAGGATGTGAAATCTGCAGTCTTGTATTCTAGTTTTCTACTTGAAGGTCACAATAGAAGACAATAGAATCTTAAAGCATATGATATGTAGTGATTTTGATGTAAAACGTGGACAAAATGACCGGTTAATGATTGTTCATTGTAACATAATTTTTATAATATTTAAAATAGTACAATTTTTATTATATCTAAGGTATAAGGTAATGCTGGGGCATGGTATGAAAGTGCTTCTTCAGGTACTTTAAGTGTGACGAAGGCAGGGAAAGACATTGAGGCGAAAATAAGACTGCCCCTTCGGGCCCAATATATAATAACAAGGGAGGTTGCTTTGCCTGCCTTTCGAGGCCACAAAGGGTTTTAAGGGCCTATTTCCTTTTGGCATCTGGCGATAGCTGGAGAGCGCTGGAGGAGGCTGGAGAACCCATTGTACCCGCCTCCTAGGTTCCTGGCCACAACTTACCACCCGCCCTTTATTATTTCTCAAAGTACCCATTAGGGTTCAAAACTTTGAACGCCAGCAGGTGGCGGGATAAAGACAATTCTGTATTAGATTCAACTAGCGATTTTATGTTTATTACATTCTTCAGGTATATATATATATATATATATATATATATATATATTCTCTTTTTTTTTTTTAGTAAAAATTATTTTAGAAAACAATAAGCGCATCAGGTATATCTCATGTCGCAAAAAAATCAGTTACACTAACCCCAAGTTATGCCCAAAATTACCCTTAGTATTTATTTTGAATCATTTATTGCCTTTTTACCAAACTATGCTATTCTCATATCTAAAACTATTTTATGTAAAGGAGATAGTTGGGGGGTGCAGTCAATAAGAACACAGAATAAGTGAAGTACTTATATTATGTGCCGACGTTTCGACCTACAGTGTAGGTCATCTTCAGGGCGAATGTTGGGAAGCGTGGCCGTTACATATAGCGGCTGGAGCGTACTGGACGCTCCAGCCGCTATATGTAACGGCCACGCTTCCCAACATTCGCCCTGAAGATGACCTACACTGTAGGTCGAAACGTCGGCACATAATATAAGTACTTCACTTATTCTGTGTTCTTATTGACTGCACCCCCAACTATCTCCTTTACATAAGATCATCCAGTCAACTATTTTCATCTCATATAAAACTATTTTACTTTTGACATATAAATGATTCATACAATAATTTCGTCTGGTTTCTTAAAAAAAATAATATGACACTTATTTTATATTTTGAAATTGAAATTATATTTATAATAAATGTACAACTGGACAAGTTGGAACTAGGTCATAGCCCTTTCTTGACAAGCTACTTGCACCTACCATAAAAGTTTGTATAACTGGACAAATTCCTAACACTGTTGTAGAAGTTACTTGTCAAGTTTTTAGAACTTATAAGATCAACCCATATCACTTACTAGTTTAGATTCTAGCACTTAATAACAACTTTGTAGAACTTAGAAGGAGCGGAGTGGCTCAGTGACAGAGCACTGAGCTGCCATGCCGAAATCTGGTTCAAATCCCGCTGCGAGCAAGACTTTTATCTAGTCTGTTTGCAGCCGGAGATTGATCATGTAGGATCTAGGATCCTCCTGGGGCTAACCCAGGCTCTATAAAATATTATGAAAATAGGGTACTAATTGAGGGGGGAAAATCTGGCGATTGAGCGGGACCTAGGACAAGTCACCTCCTTGCAGAACCGTTGTCTATGAAACAGTACAGTCTCCACTATGTGCTGAACCCCAGACCCGTTCACGGTGTGTAGGGGCACAAGTATTTTTGTTTTTGTTTTTTTGTAGAACTCACTAGTTTAGTCTAAGGCACTTATTGGACCAGTCTAGCACTTACATGACTAATTCCTAACACTTATTTCTTAACAAGATCCTTTAAAGTTTTAATATAAAAGGTGGTAAGAGTAAGTTTTCGGAAATTTATATTTTATTCAAACACTAATATATGAAGCAGGCATCTTGAAAATTGCATCATAAAAAAATTAGCTACTCAACCCTTGAAAGGTCTTGACTTCAGTACACGGTAGTGTCTGTACTCGTTCTAAAGGTTATTTGTCCGAAATCATGCTCATCTGCTAAGGTTTTCCACTATTAAGGATATCCAATTATAGAGACTGAGTTATAATCCCCTGTAGGATCCGCGAATCCCACAGGTTACATCCGTGACTGCTAACAAATTATGTAATTCACCTCCACACAGCTGGATTTGCAAAATGACTCAACGTTCAACATAATGAGCTACTTAACTTTCAAATAATGAAAAAATAATCAAACTAATTGCTCACATCGCTCCGGATTGTTAAAAAGTCGAACAATTCAGGATAATATAATTAGCAATAAATTCCCTGTCCTGTGTAGGCCGTCGTCGACCATTCTGTAATTCTTATCTTCTAGATGGGTCGATATATCAAATATTTGTGGAGTTCACTGCAAAAGGTATAAAGGTTCATGTCCAGCAACAAAGTATTACATCAATAATGATTAAAACTATTCTTAAGTTATTTGGAAACTTTTCCATACTCGCCTTAATTTTGACTTATTATGAAAATAGGTAAAATAATAAGCTGAAAAAAACAATCTCTTTTATAATCACATGCATATATTCGCAGGCCCGATGAATAGGTGTTTACGTCGAATATTGTACAGGAGTTAACCGTATTGAGGGGAGAGGAATAGTTCCAAGCTTGTAGTTTTGGTTGGAATGGGGTTGTTGAGACAACTCCATTCCAAGCCAATGCTATGCTCAGCCCCTCATTCATTACGAACATAACACTATTCCACTTCCTTAAGAAGAAGAAAGAGATTTCGGAAAAAATTCGACTTAAACACTTATTCACCGGGGCTGTAGACGTATTGTTTTGTCACCATGTTAGCACTGTCCGTTGATTTGTAAGATAATACATTTATTCATTAAAAGCTCCATATGAGTCACTAATGGGTACGCGTCGAATTTTCCTGAATAAATCTCCATTAATAAAATAATTGACTGCCCAATTACGCTAAATAGAAAATAACATGTAACCGAACGCTGAAATTGTTAAGGGCTGCCCCCGACCGGAGGGTCGGGGGTGGGAGCGGCGGTCTACCGCCCCCCACAAAAACTTGCTCCGGGAAATTATAATGACTGATTGGGGACCTGTTAGGGTTACGGGCCCCCATGGGAATCCGCCCCAACCCATGGGATAAACGCATTTCGACCGAAGGCGCTCTGACGGATGGTGGTATCCGATGTATGATAATTCGTTAGAAGGGTTCGCTAAAGGCAAACATGAAATATTCATGTGTCCTACCATTTCTCTTGAGATTAATGCAGACTTTCCCTAGATGTCGCCCGGGGATCTTTTACAGCGGAAAAATACTTGGCCAACTGAGCGGACGTGTCTGGAAATTTATATCGATTAATGGTTATAAATAAAGTGCTGTGAACGTGTAGGGTATAAGAATCTGTAAGCGCTTGTGGTCTCACTGGCACATACAAGCTTTCAATGGCGTAAGATAACGTCACAAAAATAGCTCTATTTAATATATAGAGAATTCAGGGAAATTCTATGTACATTAAATATATTTAGTAGGGATGTTGTAAGGAATAGATAGAAAATATTTTACAACAGTAAATTTGAAATATTCCACAAGTCAATAATGTTTAACAAATTATATATGCTAAAAAAAATGACAGATATAGCAATTACTTATTTTTAAAATAATTAATGGCAATAGAAGGATATATCTCATAAGATATATCTAATCATTACCTGATCTAACGTTTAGAAAACGTTCGATCGTAAAAAAAGTAGTAACAAAACTTAAAATGAAATAAAACAATTTATTATAATGAAATAAAACAATTTATTATAATATAATAAAACAAAACTTTTAGATTTCTTTTACCTAACATTGGTTAAGTCTAACAAATTGGAGTCCTAATAAACTTTCATGCAAAATTTTTTGTCAGTATCTTCCTTCCCGAAGTAGAATCCTGATCGGATTGCGCTGGGATTAAATGCTGCATATCCAAGAGGAAAATGGCTCTACTTTTCCCCTCTATCTCGTAACTCTTCTATTTATTGAGATTTCCATATATTTTATATCTTCATAGGTACAAATAATTTTAAAAATAGGACGAACAATTAAAGATATAGATAATTACAAGCAGAATTACAATATATAAAAAGGTACCGCAATTTCGGCATGGCATCTCATCGCTCTACCTCTGATCCACTACGCTACCTGATATCTAAGAAAAATAATATAAATTCACCATAAAAGAAATCAATAAAACTCTTTACATAAATAATAAACATAATATATAAACAGATATATACTATTAGGTCCAAATACTAAATGCAAAATACAAAACCACTGGGGAATATAGGAGGTTACATAACGCAGAATTGCGAATCATGCATGCAGTAAATATTATTTAAGTTATAGCGTCGCGAAGTTTAAGATGGGCTTGTAAAGTTTTTGAGCTTGGTAAGGAACGAATTCCGAAGATGTTATTAAGCGTCTCAGGGGTAGGCCGAGGCGTAGGTGGGAGGATTGCGTTAAGAGTGGGTTTGGGTGGTGGTCCGTCGACGGAAGGTTGTAAGCGGAGATTGGTGGTATCGACATCGAGCCATCCCATTCTCTAAGCCTTATTATTATTATTATTAGATATACCCAAATTTTACGAAGAGTTTAATGTCATAGCCTCTCCATGTAAAAGCATTGAATTGCCATACCACCACACTGCTTCCTCCGAGACTTCTTTATTACTCGCAATAACGTAATCATTGAAATCAATAACACTCCGAAGTGTAAGTTCTATTAGTAATAAGTCTTGGACCCGCTTCTACTTATTTTCTTATTACCCTGGTTCGACTGTGAACCGATCGAATTTCCTCTTACCTTGTTCCAGATTGCTGAAGTCACATACATCTTTCCCGTACAGCAAATGAGATAAAGGTGTAAGAAGAGGAGAGGGATTAGTATTCCCGTAAGGAGCGGGATTTATCAGTGGAAGGGAGACGGTTATGTCTGGCACGTAGGGCGCCGAGGGTTGCTATGCAGCCTCTGCCCTGCAATTCTTTTTACAGTTCCCAGGGGCTGGGGTCTGCATCATCTTCATTGTCTGCTCTTTGTCTGATGAGCTTGTCCCTTTCAGATTAGCGTCGGAATAGCAATGAACGAGAAAAAAAATCCATCTATAAAAGGATAAAAATGAATTAAATTCTACTGTTCACAGTCTTTGTCCTTTATTGAAATATCTATTATAACAGACTCACTTAATATTGCACATTATAATAATAATAAAAAAAACCTTCACCACTACAACCCATAAAGGGTTGAGTACAGACACTCCGCCCCCCGGGGCGATTCAAGATTAGTAGTTATTGGGAGGGGAACTATCTGAATGAGACAGCAACTTGAATACGTGTACATTCATCAAATATTTCATTTGGTTTCGAACGTTTCGTCAAAGTCTTTGTTCGCTTCCACAGCACTTAATCTTAGAATCAGATTCAGTCTTTTCGTTGAAGTGTCCCTGTTCGAAACCGGCTGTGACAGATAAATTATGTTCTCTGTTAACAGCCATTGATCGACCTTGAGGGAGTAGCAGACCCATCCAGTGCTCATCCAGCATCTTAATGTGAGTACGCCCAATTGGGGAAAACCTGTCGGTTGAGCACGATCTCGGACAAATCATCTGCCTGCACAGACATTGACTGAAAAACAAAGCAATACCTCGTATTACCCCCACCGTGGGTTTCAATGAACAGTTTTGTTTATTTGTAAATTTTCGTTCGTTTTTTCGACAGTATAATAAGTTAGTACAATGTGTAAAACAGCTTTTTATTTTTCCTCGATTGCGTTTTACTTATTTCATTACTTGCCTATTTGTTTGTAGATTTACTTGTCATTAAGTTTATATTTACTAATTAATATTTTATTTTATTTTATTTATATTTTTAAATGAATTTTAAGAACTTACTGATTTATTCATAATTATTAAGTATTACTTCTGTTTTAGTAATACTTTGTTCTATATACTGTACATATCTAAAAAAAAAAAACCTGTGCCACTACAACCCATGAAGGGTCTGGGGTTCAGTACATGGGTAGAGACTGTACTGTTTCATGGACAACGGTTCTGCAAGGAGATGACTTGTCCTAGGTCACACGCTCAACCGCCAAATTTTTCCCCCTTATTTTGGGAACCCTATTTTTATAATATTTAATAGAGGCTGGGTAGGCTCTAGGAGAGTCCTAGATCCCATATGATCCGTCTCCCGCTGCAAACAGACTAAATAAAAATCATGGACAGCAGCAGGCTTTGAAGTAGGATTTCCAGCATGAAAACGCAGTGCTCTAACACTGAGCCACCCCGCCCCCCATATCTATGAATGCAGTAATATTCATCATACAGATGAACATCATCGATTCAAGCGAAATGTATTGAAAGTGAAAAGCACAACTTATCAAAATAGTGAAAAAACGGTTTCTTTCAAATCAGTAAGTATGCTTAAATGTATTTTATCTAAGTTATTAAAAAATATTTAATTTGCCTTAGCGATGACTATACGAATTTTAGATCAATTATCAATCCTAAAGCAAACTCTATAGTTTGGAAACGAAAAATGTATTTTTTTCAAATTCGATACTTAGCATTTGTATTTACTATATGTACATTTCTTTCCTATCTTCATTGCATATGTTAAATTTATTATTATTATTTTTTAAATATTTATATACCATTGGATTTAGTAAAGGCTTAAGAATGATAAAATATTGGTAAAACCAACCCTTGGTAGAGGGAAGGGTTTTGATAAGAGATGATAAGGGTGAATTGAATCTGACGGAGTGACGTTGGCTATATTGCCTCCAGTGACCAATATACTTGTCATACCCCCGTCTTCTGGCACACCACTAATAACTGGCCCATCTCATGCATAACAATAGCTCATCCTTCTAGCGTCCCTATATCCTATAGCCAATATTGAAATACCTGTCTCTGTCTTTTGTCCTGTCACGGCTCATGGAATATGGAAACTATTAGTCTCACAACAAGAGGACGGACCATATTGTATTTTCCACAGAAGGCAACAGTCATTTGAAAAAAAAATCTAGGTTCGATAGTATATCCTTTTCTATAGACTTGTATTTGTACTCTGAAATAATAATTCATTTAATAGAGAGTTCTATTAAACTGAATCATCGCTTTCCGTATATTGCTTGTTATCCATTTCTCATATTTGGTAACATTCAACATACAGTGTAAAGTGATGCTGTTGTTATCTCTAAAGAAATCTTCTTGGCTCTTTATCTGATATGTATGTTGATGAAGTGCGTTCATAATTCAATAAAACTACTTATAGTGTTCATAATTTTACCTCAAAGTATTTAGAGAATCTTGAGGTGATCCTAAACCCCAAATCTCACTCTCAAGTTTCTTTCAACAATACGCAGACTTTTATTAGAGGATCCGATAGCCTCTATTTCTAAAGTATACTTGGATTGAACCAATTTAAAAATACTAAAAAAACTCAACCCATATTATTAGCAATGTTTTGTAACCAAGTATAATTCATTACCATTAATTAATAATTAATCAACAAGCATGAGCTTAGATCACTCTCAAAAGGAAAGCAATTCTAGATCAATCAGAATGGTCACATAGCTCCAGGGAGAGAAAGATAGTAAGAAGAATACATGGCGGAGTAGCCGAGGAATGAGGAGATGATGGAGCTGTTTGGAGAACCCGACATGGTGGCTTTAATATAGAGAACGCGAATAAAATGGATGGAACAGGTGGAGAGAATGCCAGACTTGCTGTATAGGAGAGAGAAGTAGAAGGCGTCTTCGGATCAGATGGCTAGATCATGTGGAGAAGGACTTGAAGCGGCTGTTTGTTGGAAGATTGAGATAAATAGAACGGCATCAAGGAAATTGGTTGGCTGAGGTGGAGGAGGCCCGTGGATTAATGATCTCTCAACAGATTAGTCAAAACTTGCTAAACTTTTCTTAAGTTTAATACATAACTATGTACGGAACTTGTGAGAAAATCAAAATTACTCTAATTTATGTTTTTCAAACAACGATCAATACTCCAATATTCCTCATAAATCAATGACGAAGTCACTTCAAAACAGGTAATGTCTTTGATCTGTATTATGAAATATTCATTTGGATTTGCATGTGTGCATAACAAAGATTGGAAGAGTGAGAATTATTATGAAAAGCAAGCATTGGTGTTCTAGATCTCCAACGCCAGAAGCTCCATATAATTTTTTCATAAGCTCGGACGAATCAGAAATGGAAGCGCTTTGTCCGAAGTTCTCCTCCGGATATAGTTCGATTAGCCGAACCTCCTTCTCCCTCTCCCAATAGAGGATCTCACAACTGAGGACAATGCCTGTCGAATCGGAGCGGACAATGCACCAAGTTTAAGAGCGTAACGACCGATTGTGCCAAATGTCGCCGGGCACCTTGGCGGGCTGATTGGGCCTCAATCGGCAATCAGCGGGCGTTGCAGTAGCGCGCATTGTTTGCCGAGGCCGGGGGGGGGGGGGAGAAGGGGGAGGTTATTGACAGTGGGCTCGTCGTCTAACCTCATTAGGCTTCGTTAAATGTCCACCGCATCTGGCCCTGCCTGTTGAGTACGGGGTTTCCGTACTAGAAAATTGGCATCTCAATCGTTTTGCAACTTAACAACAAAAAGTCACCTGATTGGGTAAGACGTTTTTTTCTTATGCTTCTCTCTCAATTTCTAGGGTTTCCTGAAGATTTGTAAAGCAATCAATGACACGGAATGTCTGTATGGGTTAAATTATTTGTTTACAATATCATCAAATATATAAAGAGTGTAGATGCAAAACTCATACTCTCCTCTTTTCATAAACGAACCACTCTTTCGGTAAATACGATTTTAAACCTATTCTTAACAGAAAAAGTTGTTGTTGCTCTTCTTTTAAAATTTCCCGCTCATTTACCTCATCTATTTTTAACAGAATCAGTTTAATATCGTTTTACCGGAAGTTGTAAAAACTGAGAAATGTGAGTTATGAATCTACACCCAACACATATTATGTAAGAGTGTTTATCTGAAGGTACACAGATTTTACTTACTAAAATCTCAAAAATAAAAAGTCATGAAATGGTGAGCCTTGTGAGGGAATAGTTGAAATATCTCTAAGTGGACTCTCTCTCTCTCTCACTCTCTCATTTTTTTAAACAGCTTTTATTTCATTTCTTTTGGCTTAATGATGTTAATTACTGCTACACTAATAAATTATATGTATTTTTAACGAAATCCTCATGTATTCATAGACTGAATCAATTATTTAATTGAAACAAGCAATTGTTAAATAATCATCGTGATCATAATCATCATTACGGTCCTCCCGACCTCTCATGGAATGTGAGGTTTCCTTCTAGACAGCCTGGATAGACCACTCGATCCTCCAATATTTTCCTTCTTCTGTTCCATTCCAGATCTTTCTTCGTAAATATTCTTTAACTCCTTCTTCTCAGGTATGTCAGGATCTTCCTCTAAACATTTTTCCATCAACCAAGATAACAATGTCTTGTGTGTTATATTGGCTAGACTGTTGTTTTCCATTCTGAGGACAACTTTTTTTAAATTAATTGATGTATGGTTGAATTAACATGATAATTAGTTTACCTAATATTAGATTATACTAAGAATTCCACGTTTCCCTATGTAATTTAATTTATATTAAAAAATAAATCTGGTTAACAATTGGTATTTCTTATTAATATTATAAGCTAGAAAAACGGCTCTATAGCTCAGATTATACAAAAAAATATTTTATTGAATGTCCTATTGATATTCATAAAATTATTTGCTGCAACGACTTTGGCCAGTTTTTTGACGAATGTGGGAGGATTAAATTAATACTACCTCCCAGTTGTTAACAAAAAACAACAAAAATTTCCGCCGAAAAACCAATTATATACGCAGTGCTGTAAAGAGAAAATTACACGGAGGGTCCGAGCCTGTACATCATCAGGTATTCATTACAAAACCCCATTTCTAATTACGCTAGGGTTTGTGAAATTCAGGGTTCCCCCGTCGAGGGGAAGCGTAGAGCCCAATAAAACATATTTACTTGATAATGAGTTGATAAATTAGCAACTTTTGTGTCAATTTTTACTAGCAATAACCATTTTTTACTCTAGTAATGAGACGTCAAACATGAGAAACAAAAATCTTCGTTTAGTAAAAGTATCAGAATAACTTATAATTCATTGAGACTAGTTCCTCCTAGACTCGATATCCTTCTTTGCTGCTGATGGCCTAAAATCAGGCCAAACGTGGGCACAGATAACATAACTCGTACTTATTTAAAAATTCACAGGTATCCAGTAACCGTATCCTCGTCAAATCAACTTATATTATAATTGAATATCTGGTACTTACATAGAGCCTGCTCAACTATGCTCTCCTCAACATTTAGGAAAACGTGAGCTACCACTTTTTTCCCCTTTGGTCTTTGATTACAAAATATTCTGCTTGCCTATTACTAACCTGTTGTGCAGGACGAAGGTTTCAGTTACCTTACAAATTTCAAGATTACATTATTCGATAAGATGATTAAATTAGAGAGAAAAAAATTAAAAACTTCGGAACCAAAGATTTCTTCTCCAAGATTTACTCTCCAGGTGATGAGAACGAAGAGGAAGGGTATCGCGAAGAGACAGGACAGTGAGGCTGAGCAGACAAGACAAGTTAAACTGCTAACACAATTGGGCTGGGGCACCCTCCTTAGGGAGAACTACGCCAATGCCGAAACTTTTACCAAAGTTTAATTAACTTGTTGATCAGTATCGCCGGATTGATTTTTCTCCAAAAAGTTCCGGTTACTGTTTTCTTTCACTGCTACCGACAACTTTTTCAACGTCTCAGCAGATAACTTAAACGATACCATTAATCAATTGACTCCAAACTGTCGGCTCGGAAGGAGGAAAGAGGAACCGACCTCTTTTTCTTTAGGGGCGAAAAAGAAGTTGATGAAGCAATCAAGATTTGTAAAATTGATGGTGAAAAGCATTCTTGTATTTGGTTTTCATTTTTTTATTTCTGTTCCCTCTCACCAAGCATAAACAACAAATTTATGGATACTATGTATTGTTTATAAAATAAAGATGACTTACAGAATCAGTTTCCATGTTAACAGCTGTTGAACCAGCCATAATACAGTAATACTAGACACTAAATAATGTTTATCTAGGAATACTCATTTTGCTTCCTTTTTTTTCAATTCAAGAAGCTGAAAGGAATATTAAATCTTTAAAAATTCATAAATTGTTGACATGTACAAGAAAATAATGAAAAAAAAAAATATAAGCAAAGGAGTCCAGTCTTCATCCTATATACTCTATTTATACATGAACTGTTGCCACGTGCTTGCGTGCTAAAACGTTCTTTGTAAGTTGACATGTTTGCAGATCAGTTGAATAAGGGGTTAAGTACAATTTTATCCAGATAAAGTTAACTGTACTGAGGGAAGCTGAATCTTGTTACTCTCGTAGTTTTTGGCTTGAAATGGAGTTATAATATAATAACTCCTTTTTGAAGTGAAGATAAGATCTTCTAGGCATTCTTTCTAATGAGATTGGCAACGCGATGTTGAGCGATCCAATCCCATTCGCGTACAAGAGCAGTCCTCAGCTCTTGCAGGTCCTTGGCGGGTTCAATTCTTGCCTAATCGATGTCCCAAAGATATTCAATCGGGTTGAGGTCGGGGCTACGAGCTGGCCAGTGCAAGGTTCGGATACCGACCTCGTTCAGGTAGTCCCGTACCACGTGTGAAACGTGTGGCCGTGCATTATCGTGCATTAATAGGAAATTGGGGCCGATAAGCGGGGCAAATAGTACCATGGACCGGGACCTCCGGAACACATGGAGCTCTGTCATAGCCTCTAAAGAAATCCCTCCCCATTCCAACACGGAGCCTCCTCCGAAGACCACTCTTCCCGTTATGTTACACTGAGCAAATCGCTCTCCTCGTCTTCTCCACACTCCACCATATAGGCTGTCACTGGACTCATCTGAAAAAAGAACAGAGGCCCAGTCGTCCACAGTCCAAGCACTATGTTCGCGACAGAGATTGAGGCGTGCTGGGGTGAGTTGAGGGCCGGATGCGGGGACTCTGGAATGCAAGTTGAGTTCTGGAAGCCTTCTCCTTACTTTCCGCTCGCTGACATGTGTACCCCGAGCCCCACGGAGTCAGTGGGAGGTCTCAACCGCTGATTGGAAACGATTTCGCAGGGTCTAAACATCAATAAATCGGTCATCTCCTGGGTCGGTCACCCTCGGACGGCCTGATCCGGGTCTCCAGCCATAGCTACCAGTTTCCCGGAACCACTGGACTGCACGGCGAAGGGTTGTTTCAGGAATACCATGCACTCTGGCCGCATAACGTTGACTTCGGCCATCTTCGAGTAAAGCGATAATGCGGGCGGCAACTTCAGGCGGCAAAACCATTTTTACTCTTTAAAAAGTTCCTATTTGAAGAATATTGCTTCAGGAAAGAAAACCACTGGATAGTGCGTCTGAAAAGTCACCCGAAGAGTAACTGAATTGAACTCCATACCTTATCTTTCAGTTTTAATCCCCAATACTCGAGAGAATTAAGAACTTTTGTGTAAATGTATAAAGGATAGTAATCTGCTTAGACCTGGCTAACTGTAGTTATTACTTCACGCACCAGAAAAATGCTCTAATCTACATTCTAGGTGCGCCGGTTTTTTTGTTCCCGAGTGTATATCTAGGGAGATCCTTTTTTATTTTCATCACTACACAATAATAATCTTAGATAATGATATGTGTACAGACCAAATTATTGAGCTGAAAATAAACAATAAACATGTCATAACAAATAAAAATGTACTTCAAAAGCAAAAATAAGCAGTATAAAAATTACAACATTAAATATATATAAATTCAGTTTAATACTATGTACAATCATGGGTGTCAACATCAATGCTCTCACTACACGATCCTTAAACATTATGTTCCCCTTGGCTTACTATTGTGTAATAATAGATTACCTAAAATATGTTTTAATAAAATGTTATCGGTTCAAAAGTCCTCTATTAATGTAATCAAATTAAACTGGGCCGGTCATTTTGAGGATATGATAACACACTTAGGATATAGCTTGCTGTGGGCTGAGCAAAACCACTATTTAGTGCTGAAACATAAAAACGAAATGATAAACAAATACAAAGAACTGTTGAACAAGCAAGATGTAAATAGATCACTGTGCTCTCAGTACAATGTTTTATACAATAAAAATTTATTCTGTTTAAATTCAGTTCAGCCGTACCTGACATCAGATATACCCGTAGGGAGAATAAGACTTCTAAACCAAATTAGAGTTTCCCCCAGCAAGCAAATTGTAGTTTACGAAAATAAAACAACGTAAAAAATTAATACTGAAGATAATTGCCCTCTCTGCTTAAATAATTCACGTGACGATTTAAACTACATCTTATACTGTCCATTTTATACAGAACCTTGAAATAAATATGTAAGTTCATACGATCGCAATATTTATACGGTATTGAATCCTAAAAACAAAAATGATATTGTTAATCTCTGTTACTTCCTATCTAATGTTCTATGTAATAGATTAGGTCTGACACATTGACATATATATGATTGTTTATCCACACAATAACACCTTTGAATTATATAAGTTTTCTTTTTCTCACATACCAGCTTTTTTAGTAGAATTTTTCATATTTTGATTTAGTATTGACTCTTGACCATATTTTTGATTTTATCTTTATTGCCATGCTCAGTATTATAATTATCTAAAAAAAATGTCTCTATGTTTAACTTTTCCTATTTTTTTTTAATTTTTATGTACTATTACTTTTGTAACTGTCTAACCAAACTCTCGGTATGTTGTATGTAAAAATCAGAAATAAAATAATAATATGGACTAAAAAATTAAAAAATTGTGTAATAAAAACTTTAAAAATTAATTTTTACTGAAGAAGAAAGCGTTTTTAGAAAGAAAGAAAAATATACAATTACACGAGCAAAGTTTTAGTGATTTGAACAATTATACAACTAGACAACGGGAGGAGGTCCGCCGCAAGGCCAGCAGATCCAGATCCAAGTTTAGATGAATATTTATTAATCTTTTTAAGTAAAATGTGTGGGTGAGCTGTAAACTAGAAGTGGAAAAGTTGTCTCTTCTGACAAGGAGTTAAATGTAATTGATTTATGTAATGTATAATGAGCCCTGTAACAATTTCAGGAAGATAATAAAGGTTAAACTAAAGACTAACGCAAGCGTCATTTCTATCTTAACTTTCATAAGATAACCGGCACAATCATGTGAACTAACAATGACGAATGATTATCTGCTCAACATGCCATCACGAAAGCATGAGTTCTTCTTTCATTGTTCTCCTTCTCATGCCCAGGATAGCGTGGTTCGAAATCTCTGCGTTATACTTGATGGACTAAAATTGATTATTACCGGCATAAGAAACATTATCGTAAAACATGTCTTGTTTCCTTCACTTACTTCTTAGAAATTTTATTCGAATATCTGAGTGAGAGATATGTGACATTTAGCCCTTTTTACATCAAGAAGTCTAAATAAAAATGACAATAAAAACCCTTTTAATGCTGATTACAGTGCCAGAAGGTCTGTAGTAGTTACACTACTAGGCATTATTTTTATATAGCATGTAGGGATTTATGTCTTAACAATTCCTACCGATTCCTACATCCATGGAGAATCAAGAGAGGATGAGAAGCCATAATGTGTTGGACAGCAATATCAGTACATCGAAAATTATGTCCCGTTTCCAAGACAAACGGTTGTGCAGGGATGTGGTTTAACTGGGATCACGTCTCTATCATGTCTCAACCACCAGTTTTCCCATAAATAAAAGGTACCCGCTTTATATTAGGCTTGCCAAACCCCAGAAGGGTCAGCAGATGTCTTAGTTCAATGGCTATTAACAGATAAAATATTTATCTATCACACCGGGATTCGGATCGGAACTGAATAAATTCAGCGATCTAGACACTGAATTATTCTGCTGAAGTTGCATATTAAAGGGAAAAAATAATTACTACCATGTCTGTTCGCATGAAATGTATTTTTCCTTCATTCAAGAATAAATTATAGAACCAATAAGGGTTTCTAACTAAACAGAAATGAATTGTTAAACAACTAAACTTTATAACTTTACACAACTTTACTTGTTTACATTTTTAAACATATAAACTAACTTTGATATTGGAATTGTAGAAAACCTTCCTATATTCTATTAATAAGTGGTTAAGTCGAATTTCGTTTTTATATATAAAGATGGTTAATTGTACTGGAGGGAAGTGGGAACTGTCAATCACGTAGTTTTTTCGGCCCTTATTCACTATGAAAATAACACGATTCTGCTTCCATAAATACAAGAAATTCATTTGGTCGAAAAGTCGACCAATCCACTTATTCACGGAGGCTGTAGATATGTTGATTCTATTTGTGAAATACCGCCCGGTTAGAGCCATAAAGACTGAATATTAACTAATATTCTCATTACCTCCGATTTCATTCTTATAGGTTTACGTGTGTTCTTAAAGCGTTTTATCGGTGACCTATCAGCGCAGTAAGATCCGACGTGTTGCTGTTAATTAATACGAGCTAAGTGGGCGAGGACTGGGGAGATAAGGAACTGATAAGGGGGTCAGTGTGGAGTGCTAAATGGCTCCGGGTTCACCTGGCCACTAAGGAAATTGCTCGAGATGGCATTAGTCCGATTGCGTCAGGGGCTAATCAACTTGAACAATAATTGATTGAAGACTATGATTTATCGGCCGTTATCATTGCCAGTCCAATCTGCATTAGGCGTGCCGTGCCGTCGGCCAATAAGCTCCGCGGCTCTCTTCAAATCAAAACAAATGACCTCTCCCGACGGTTCGATCAGCTGGGCGCTCATCTTGTGATGAGGGCGTGGCGATGACAGCGTGGCGATGGACATAGTAGCCGAAGCTCGTTATATCTCACGGCATCCTCCGCATTTGTAACCGTCACCTTCCCTACTCCGAGCCAATGGGCCCTCGATATGTCCTCTCCGCAGGTCCTTCTGTCATCTGCCCTCCTTAATCTAGTGTCCTTCTAATCTTCTAGATGGACCCTGTTACTATATAAGTTATTTTTGGAGTCCACTGCAGAAGGTGTAACGTTCCTTGTCCAGAAAGTATTACATCAATAATAAAAAAACTTTAGCATGGCTCGTTAAAGTGTAACAACCTAGCCTTAAGCTTGACTTATTATGAAAATGCATATCTTAATAAGGTGACCAAAAACATTTTCCATTTCAGTCAGATGTATATATATCCTGCCCCGGATTAGTCGAATTTTGTCCAGAGAAGTTAACTGAATTGAGGGAAGCGGAATCGTGACTTCTCCGTAGTTTCTGGATTGAAATAGAGTTGTGATATAAACAATAACTCCTTTTCAAGACTGTGCCTGACTTATCTCCCTATTCAGTAAAAAAATAATACGATTCCGCTTCTCTAATTACAAGAAACTCATTTTTTTTAAATTTAACTTAAGCACTTATTCACTGGGCCTGTCTATATATACGCCATTAGCTTCATTAATCTTAATGCTATATTATGAAATTGATTTGCTGAGTTGTGTTCCTAAATCAAAGGGGTTTAGATAATCGAGATTTAATTGTCTTTTCGAAAGAGTTAAAATTGAATAGAATAATTATTGTTTTTTTTTTGGAAAAATTCCTTTTGACCTATCTTGCAGTGATATATGACCTATGGATCTTCTGAAATAAGGATTTCTAAAACATCTGCGTTATAAGAACACAACAATTAGAACTCGCGCGAATGAGATATACAGAAGAACTGCACGTTAACTAGTGATAATGAAAAGGATTTTTCTATCTGAGTTGCAAACCTGATGTATGTATTAGTTTCAAGTAAGTCTACTTCTGTTCCAGTACGATTGGAAAAGGGATTGGATACCTTTGCAAGGGATCTGAAATCCCTTCTTAGTGAGTTTTAGCTCGCTCCAAAAGTTCCGCTGCTATGAAAAATTCATCGACTGCCGAAGTTCTGACCATCTCAAATATAGATTAGGGCTTAATCTGCCACCAGGTGCGGATGATGCCTACATCTGCTAGATCAACAGATGCCGGCACAAAACAGTCAGACTGATGGACGTTCTCATCAGCGCTTCTAATTCCGAAGCCTCTCCCTCCCCATCAATATCTAATTCGTAATCCTCCCGCCTACAATCAGATTAATATCCAGTCCTCCGGAGATACTGCCATTTCAAAGGTTCTGCTATTGATCGAATAGGATTTAATGGTTGAAGTTATTTCAACAAAGAGACTATTCATTGACTATTTCTTGGCTAAGTGTGTTTAGACCGATTTTATTTTTGTTTATAATTGCGGTCCATTACAAATAAGAAAATAATCTTTTTTAATGAGTTAGTAAAACAAAATTTCAGCAAAAGAACAAAAGAATTATTTGACATTAATTTTTTAGGAGCTGCGTTATCTAAACTTGGTTTGAACGTCTTTAGTAAAAAGTTAGTATTTTAGAGCTCGGCTATTTTCCTATAACCACTTCACTAGATTATATATATATATTTATTTATAGCCGACAAATCTTAGTACTAAGTTGCAACTTATTGCAAGTCACCTGTTCTAACCTTCACTCGTTAACTCAATATATTCTGTAAATAACATCAATACTTTACTTTATGTATTATACTAAAAAGCTGATTGACATGGTACTGACTAATTGCCATCCGGAAAATTGGAGAACAATGTAATCGATTATGGCGTAGTTTAATAAAAGAGGCGTAATTGTTTATCGGTGATATAGGCATTGAACTTTCGGGTTCCTTCATTCATGATATTATTAATATTTTTGATTATTTACATTAATTTGAGCTTTGCTATTATATAGTAATGGTGATCAGTGTACATCACCTACTCACATTCATTTTCCATTTATAGTGCTTGTTTTCAAACACCTCAATTTTCCAAACATTAGTTTAGTGCTGAATTCTTTCTCTTAAATGTTACCGGCTATCATTTCTCTTTTGGAATATATAGTGCAATGTAGTATTTGGAAAGTTCAAAGCTAAGAAGATGAACAAAAATAAAACTTTTTTCCACAGATTTGTACAATTAGTTACATTACATTAATTATAGATCCCGTGGCAACACTGATTCAGTGAAATAGTGGGGAAAATGTTAGACCTCATGAGGTGAGTGGTAAGTGCACCTCTATTATTCTTTCGATGTGAGCAGATGTGTCATTGGTCTATCATTTAATCACATGGCATGTTTTTTTATTTTGCAAATGAAGTTGTCGTTTGATGATTAGCTATTCCTTGTATTCGTGTGGCTTCCTTACTTCTTACTCCAAGCCTTAGAAAATTGGGGGTAGAAGAAATTTTTTAAAGTGAAAAAAAAATTCGTTAAAAAGGTCACGTTAGTTACCGCAATAGATATAAAAGTACACGTTCGTTTCAAATCACGATTAATTAAGGAATTTACCATAGCTACAAAATTTAGAACAAGACCCAGTCATTCGCATAACATTATTGTTGTATTAAATGATAAGTAAGTATTAATTACGATAACGAACGGGAGCGTACGTGAGACACAAAGCGTTATCTCACCTACACAGACGTAATGGAGGCAATTAGAGCATTAACATGGATACTTGGAGGAGGGTAATGAAGAGCCGTTATTGGCCCGAGATGTAACGAAGTTGGTCGGGCGAAGCCCCAGGGGGCCAGGTCTCCCCTTACGTACTCCCCTTACTAATCCTTGTCGAGGAGGTCTCGGCAAATCTGATTGTGGCTCCCCACGGATTAATGCCCGCTCTCGGCCGAAGCCATTTTTACCAGCTCGAACGTGTCGCAGCCTATAACTCGATTAGGGATCCGCAGCTTATAATTTATCATGGGATTCGGTGGGGATGGATATCAGATCCTCAAGAAGTAAAATTAAAAAATAACTATTTTTTAAATGTATTTATTGAAATTTAGAACTGTACAATTATAGTGCAAGTAAACAGAATGAAAGATATATAATGGCATAGACAGAGAAACTAATCAACGGTACTAGAATAACAAATTCAACCTAGAAGGACAGGAGTCCATCAACTTTTCAGAGGCCTCTGAGGATTATCAGGGTTTGAAGAGGTTTTTCGGTGTGAAAATAGTGGGTTTGAGTGGGAATAATCAACAACAAATGGGACATTAAGATCATGGTAAGATGTTTGACGTAAGTAAGGAGCATTGGGATTTTAGGAAGGATCTGATTCCAACCAAAAAATTATTACTAGTTTTTTATAGGATCAACATTTCCGGAACTGCTGGCACCATTTCCTTTGGACTAATTATAATTTAATGTATAGGATTATCATTCGTAGAACAACCATTTGTTAAAACCTCTGAGTGGATCTAGCAGAAAAGGTTGTTGAGGAAAAACATTTATGATGGTTTAGAGATGTCTTAAGAATGGAAAACAACAGGCTTGAGGAGGTTGATGGTTCAGAGAAGAAGGTTTAGAGGAAAACCCCGAAATATCTGAGAAGGAGGAATTAAGGAGTGCTTCGTGCAGAAGAATCTGGAATGGATCAGAAGAAAGGAAACGGTGGAAGACAGTACGGTGTGGTGCAAGCTGTACTAAAGGAAACCTCACACTGCATGAGTGAAGAATGGCTAAGATGACAATTTGATGATAATTTTATATTTTTATCCCTAACAAAGCTTCAAGAATACTTCACAACTTTCTCTATTATTATCTTTATATCAGCCAAACTAATGCCGCCCCTAACAAAAGGAGGGTATAAAAAGAAGGACTAATATGATTACATGTTAAAATTAAACTTCTCTTCGAAATTATACAAGCAAATAGAGTCCACAAAAAATAAAATATAACTTCGAGTTGAAAGAGTAAAAAAATTAAGGGTTTGCGAGAACCCACTGATTATAACTTATAATTAAATTGTTAAATATGTTTAAATGTTTCAGTATTTACTGAAAATTATCTATCCTCTATCTACATACGTCTCCTTGAATTAGATTTATTACATGCATATTTCAGAAGAAAGATATCTGAGAAATTCACGATACTCCGCTTCTAGAATAAAAATCCCAGAATAGAACCGTGAATAAATCATATATTCAATCATGTTGTCATCAACAATAGGCCCTGGGATATAAATTATTCTTCATACGAAACAGTTAGTCATTTCAAAACATAATAGACACACAAAACGTCCAACCTGACATTGCCCGAACTATTCTTTGGATACTTACTTTACTTTATTGTAAAATACAATCAGTATTCTAGAACTAACTTCTCACCATTGTTCAGTATCTTCTCTTCCACAACAAAGTATAGCTGAGCAATATTCTTATGTCACTTAATATCCTAGTAATTCTCTTTGTTCACAATGATATTAAAAAATATTTTGTCCAGAACTAGTTAACTGTATTGAAAGTAGCAGAATGGTGCCGTACTTGTAGTTTTTGGCTTGAAATGGAGTTGAAATATAAGCAATAACGCCTTTTCTAGCCAATGCCTGACTTAGCCCCTTATTCACTACGAAAATAACAAGATTTCGCTTCTCTAATCACAAAAAAATTATTTTGGAGAAAATCTGACTTATTCATCGGGGCTGTAGATATAAAATCTTACTTTGTACAAAAAATATATAATTTATAAAAAATATAGCTGTTGTGTAAAGAAAAAATATATGCAGAAAAGAATGAGTCATACATAAATGTGGATGTGGTTACTAAAATCTTCCAAAATAATAGAAAATTGTTAGCAATTCAAGCATGAAATCATAACGCATATGTTTTGTGTACTCCAATAATGCCATAAAAACAATCAAAATCAACCCTTAGATATCCTGCTGAGGGGACGTAAAATGACGTTCTCGAATTTCAGGACTGCCAATGTAGCATCGTCCTATAGCCATAAAAGTATAAAGTGACGTTAAATCAAACAAATAATAGAAAAAAAATAGGATCAGTTCAATATATGTTATTTTAAAATGTAATTTATCATTTAATAAAACTTCTAGAATTTCTAGAGAGGATTATTTTGCTAATGTTCTTACACTAATACTACTGTAATTTATAACGCATGTATACATATATTAGTTTATGTTTTGGGATATCGAGAGCTCTTTCCTTGTAGAACAATAAAGTTGATTGTCGAGACATGTTTCCTCTAGTTAATTCCGTGAAAAAAATAAAAGACTAAGGAATAAGAAAGAGGAGTTGAGAATAAAAAAAGACCCCTGATAAAGAGGATGACAAAAAAGTGTAATAATCCTGATAAGTTAGCTGGTATTGATGGGACTGACAAATCCTCCGCTGGTGTGAGATATCAGCCACTGATGGGCCTCGTGCAAACACTCCGTCACCTTCGCCGAGGAGCGGAATAAACAAACAGTTCGATGGCGGGCATTAATAAAGGGGGATTCTTCAGTCAGTACTCCAGTTCGGGGATCAGGGAGGTCTTGAGGAGGGAGAGAGGGAGTGAAGAAGTAAAGAAGGAAATCGCCTGATACTGGTACAACACCAAGTAGCACATAACTCTTATCGGACAAACTATTAGCGAAGAGTGAATGATAATAGTTGACCTTGATAATACATGTGGAAGAAAGTGGTCCGGGTAGAGATCAATGAATTTCTCCTAGAATTGGAGAAAAGTTTATTACGTAGCCAACGTTTCGACCTACTTTGTAGGTCTTCTTCAGGGATATATACAAAATATAATTTACATTACAAAATACAATCTATATTTTGCATATAGCCCTGATAAAGACCTACAAAGTAGGTAGAATCGTTGGCTACTTAATAAACTTTTCTCCAATTCTAAGAGAAATTCATTGACCTTTACCCGGACCATTTTCTTCCACATATATTAGCGAATAGTATTTGGGCTAATCCAGCTACTCTACTTAAGTACAGTAGAGTTTAATAACTTAGCACGGAGATTAATTATTTATTTTGTTAGTAGCTGGAAATCTCTCCTGGGATTCACTCTATATAATTTAAATCCTTAATTGGGGAAAGGGCTCCAACTTCTTCAACACTACAACCTCTTCAGTGTAATGATCCCAATACCAATGTGTTGAAGTGATATAGAATCTTAATTAATGAAAAGTGCTATATTTCACTTAATTAAATACTGTTAGAGATAAATGGTAAGGTAGACTCTCTAGCATATCCTATCCAAACGCAAATAAGAAGATTTTTTTAAATATCAATAATAGGTGTTTTTAATAATAACAAATACGAAAAAGACAAACACTGCCTACCTAAATTCTTCTGTGATCTGAACTTAAAAACCCAATTTTCAAGAACAGACCAAATATAATCCTCCAATAATCGTTTTGAAGTTATCTTGTACGTTTATCCACCACGTTAGGACGATTTTTGATCTTTATATTTTATTCTAATTAGGTACCTATAGACAAATTTGTATTTCAATATAGACAAAAAAGTATGTTTTATTATTAATTTTTCAGCACCTTATAGCATGTTGGGAGAATAAATGAAACTTTAAAAAGGTCACCTAAGTCACCTATGGTCAAATGGTTACCAAAAAAACCTTCTAAGCCCAAGATCGCGGATTCGCAGCCCTAAAAAGCCTTAGGATTTTTAAAGTAAAAAATCCTTAGTTATGCCGTCCTTCTGAAGGAGCATAAAATAGGTGTACCGAGAATGTCCGGTGTCAGGTACTCGTTAAAGATCCCTATTCTAAATATACCTGCATAAGCGAAGTTTACTACCCGCAAAAAGTTCCGAAGCAGAAACAACAAGCACCGTACTTTCCAAATCGGTCATATGAAATTGATATAAAAGGAACAAAATATGAATTTGGTCTAATTATGAAACAGATTTAAAATTCGATAAATAGGGAGAAATATTTTTTTTTTTGGAAGTGCTCGAATAGCAAGTGCTAAACAATTAGGAACAAATTGATACAGATTTAATTATAAAATCATAGTAACAAGTTAATTTTGTTGGATGGTTATTCACCCAAAAGCGTCAATAAATTAAAGCACCATATAAACTTAGCACCTTATCTATATCAATACTCCACCGCTTAGAGTAGACACCAACCTAAATTCCCCGGATTTAGCTTTTTCTTCAACAACAAAGTGGAATCCATATGAGATTGGCTAAGCTGGGATTACACAGGCATCCTCCCGCGAATGGGAATATAGAGGACATAGAGGGCAGAGAGAAGCGAGATAGAAATGAAGTCCCTAATCCGTTCTGAGTCCAAAGAGGAACTCTCCCTGGCAGACTGTTAAAGTGGAGTTAGCCAGGGACTTGACTAACTCATTGACTTGACAAAGGGGATGTACGGGGGAGGAGACTTGACGCCGTCTCAAGGCGAAGGGTGTATAATAATGGAAGGGCTTATCCTGTAGGATCAGGGACTTGGAGCTTTAGCAAACAAACCCGCTCCGCTCCCTCCAAAGCCAGCAGACTTTTATTCCTGGTCATCAACCCTCTAAGAAAGAAAGGGGATCTTCCATGTCCTGGCTCTCCTTGTAGTCTCTTCTTATATTACGTTAAACACTGCCATCTAAGTGCCTCCAATCTTCTTTCTTATAATCTACTTTTAAAAAAAATTGTTTTTATCGTATTTGATTATTTAGTATCATTTTCTTTAAACGATGTGTAATTGTATTTATGATTATGTGGCTCGAAATATAGGGTTTTAATAAATAGTTGATCTTATTTAAAGATTCCTTTCTTTGAATTCTACCCGGATCATCTTGTAACCTCATATATATTTAAGGTCGACTAATATTATTCAAGATTAATTTACCTTGGATAACGTTGAGGGTATTTATACCACATAAACAAGAGTAATTATCTTTAAATGTAATTTTATTTAACATTTTAAAGAACACTCATATGTAACAATTTAATATAAATCAGTAATTAATGAAAGTCATGTTATAAGGACCGCTAGCAGGACTACCAGTGTTCCCGCCACAACGTGATATAGATTTACTCATACCCACGCTACTGTAATTGTGATAAATCTATATATTATAGCGTGGGTATGGGTAAATCAATACGTTATCCAACAATACGTTATCCAAAAAAAAAATTATTAATTATGAATAACATCAGTCTATATTACTTATCTATTTAATTTATTAGTTATTTATTTAATCTGTGTACAAATCCGGGCCTGGAAATCATCTTAAGATTCACCCAATCACTATAAAGTGGGTACCCAAAATAGGGGACGGTTGCGTTCTATTTAATTATTTCCAATGTAAACATTGTTGATAAGCTGTATATCATTAGGGAGGTTCGAATCTGACAGCTCTCAATATTTGACAGAATATTGAAACAGTGTTGAAGAAGGACCCTAATTGGTGTAGGAGGCTTTGGGTGAGGTGCAAGGGAAATATTTATTGAAAAGTTTACTTTTAATTTAGGCAAGAAAGGTCCCTCCGCCGTGTTCCCTTTCGTCATCGCCAGCCTCCTGTCAATATTTAGCGAAGAGATGGGAGCAAATCGAGTCACAATCAGGGCTCAGATAAATAAAGATAAACAAATCCTATAAAGGAAAATAAAATCTACCGCTTTTCCCCCTTTTTCCCGGGTTGTTCAACTATCGGGCTTGTTTGCTCCAGCCAAACTAGGCAATTTCGTATCTATTAGCTGTAAATATATTGTATTGTATATTGTCCTATTGATGTATAGAAGAAGAAAAATAGTTTAAGGAGTTTTGAAAAATTAATAAAAATAATTAAATTGTACTAGTAAAGCCCTTGAAGGTTCTTGGCCTAAGTATGAGGTAAAAATACAGTGTTTCTAGGTTTATCAGGTTTTCCCCTAATTTTGGTTAAACACTTTTCCAGATCCCACACGTTCTATCCCCGGTCGTTAAAAGATTAAATTAATAAACTGCCACGACCAGATTTGAACCTGGGACAATCGGGACGAAAACTAAGCGCTCTACCAATGAACAACCCCGATTCACTCAGTTAATTTGAATAGAAAAAATGTTTCAACGAAGAAATAACATTGATTAATTACTGCAATTAAAATAATATTTTGTTTTTTCAAATGGGAATATGTATATTATTATTCAATGAAATTTACAACTGTTTTATACTAATACAACAAGTAAATAGGATGAATTGTACATATTGGCATGAATAAACACAAGTAGAGAAACTACCCAATGATAGTATTCAAATTAAAAGTTCTAGTCCTAAGTACCGGACCTGTTCTGTAAGAATCAGTGGGATGTTATTAAACGATACAGGAGGACAGGAAGTGGTTGGTTTACGACAGAGGGTAAAGGTGATTTGACGAGATTTGTGGGAATTTATTTTAATCATCCAGTTTTGACACCATTTTTCAATGTCAGTGATATGGGATTGAAGTGTACGGGATGCTATAACTGGTTCAGTGTTGACTGATAATAGACATGTGTCATCTGCATACGAGGTAAGGATAGTATTAGGACGAGTTGGGATGTCAGCTGTATAAACTGTGTACAGAATTGGGCCGAGGATACTGTCTCGAGGAACACCCGCAGATTGAGGAAAGAGAGATGAGTAGAAATTATAATGATTTAATGTGAATGATCTGTTGGATAGATAGGATTGGATAATGAGAAAGTATGTAGGGGGTAGGAATTCACGGAGTTTGTAAACCGACCCGGTGGGAATATATTTAATATAATTATTAGGACGTTAATGGAAAAATTTCAACCACAACAAGCCCTAAGTCTATAAACTAGAAATAGGAAATAAAAATACTTATCATGAATATTTCGCCCATTCAGGCATCTTCAGGTCAGAGAGAGAATATTATCAAAAGAAAAAACGAATAAAGCACATCCTAATCTCAAAATGCATAAGACTCTAATTAAAGAAAAAGCATCCGACCACCTCCTAGGCCCAAAAAGCAAGTCCTGAATCATAAGAAAACTGCTGATAAAAAACTATATAGCAATGCGCAATACACTCACCAAACTTCAAAAAATACGAAGCAAAAATAACAATAATAATAATAAAATAAATAATAAACAACACAACAACAGAAGAAAGGAAACCATGAAAAAAGGAAAGTAAAAAGTGGAAAAAAAGATTGTTAAGAACCCAGTTGACATCGTGGCGTCGACAAAATATTTTAATATAGAAGAGCACAAGTTCAAAAGAGACATATAATACTTGTTAAGAACCCAGTTGACATACGGCGTCGACAAAATATTTTAATATAGAAGAGCACAAGTTCAAAAGAGACATATAATACTTGTTAAGGCAGAAACAATTTCATCCATGAAGGGTCACTTAACCAGAATCACAAAACTAAAGTACCTTTTAACAGGCTTCATGATTGGAAGTTTTCCACCAATGTCTTAACACATGTTAAATGTCTCTTTTGGGCCTATTCTTCTCTATTTAATATTCGAGTTTTAAATTTTATATAGCCTAGACATTTTTTATTATGTTTAGTTACTTTATCCAAACCGAAGATAGAACAATGAATGTATTAAATATTATAAAAAATGTAATAGCAGACTGAATTAATGTGTTAGACAAAAATATGCACAAATATTTGGTATGTGTGTATTATAAAAATATACATACACAAATAAACACAAGTAAAATTATCAGTTTACTTCCTATGTTCCTATTCTGAACTCTGTTGCTGAGCTTCTGAACTACTTAGTCGACTACGCTAGAAGTGACTTCATAGCGAAGTTTCTCCAAGTTAGACCATCCAAAGCTTTCACGTATGCAATGGAATTACTTCAAATTCTATGCGAAAATTAATTTTTTGAAACTTTATAAACAAAAAATAGAAGTTAATTAAAATATCAAAATACTAGCGGATGATGGGTAATGAAGCAATAGAATCTCTTTTTTTTCCAAGGATCTGAAATAGTTTTCTCTCTCATGAAGCGGAAGACTGAATCCACCGTATAAATAAAGATAAAATTACCGAATATTACAAGCCTAATCAAATAGAAAGTTTTTGTCATTAATGTAAAATGTTTTAATGTAATAAATACTCCGCAATGTATATTCGAACTATTCCATACTTCAAAACTAATAACTTCAATCCAAAGGGGTTTATGAGTAAATGGTAGATTATAAGTAATAAGCATATTGAAAATTTAAATAAATTTATATCATGTGTAAGTGTGTAATGAAGCGGAATATTAATTGTGTATCATATTGAAAAAAAGGCGAAAAATAAATGGAATAAATGGATAGCAGCTTCCTAAGTTTTCTCATATTCCTAAATAGTAGTAGTAAGTGATTTTAATGTTGTAGTAATGTAATTTTAAATTTTAATATTCTCATTCCACTACCTAACAGTAAGTGGTATTAGAGTGCATTGTAGTATTGTTTGTGAATCCACAGAAGCATTCATTACATTACAGCAATCACTAGTCTTGAACTGCACTACAAGTTGCTTTTCTGTATTAACATCTTGCAAGTGTAAATTTTACATTTAGACTAATCTGTTATTTAATGAAATTCACTAAAAGCCTGTTTTTAACAGTAAGGACTTCATTATGAGGTCTCGAAACGTCGCCAAAAAGAATTTTAACGAATAAACTCAAAAATCATCTCAAGAACTGAAAGTAAAACTTATTTATTAGTAATCAAGAAAAGTAGATATATACAGAAATATTTTAAAGAGGGCATAACTACATTAGAGCGATTAAAAAAATATTTTTAATTATTAAAATATCATTAAATGATTTTATAGGTTGTGATTGTTACTTTACCATACAACCTATTTTTATATACTTATATCAATGGTGCCTTCAATGGGAGGTTTCTCCAAACACGCTTCCACGAGAATCACTTAAGGGAAGTTTACCAAAAGAAGATTGAAAATACAATATTAAATGGCATTTGTATAATATCTGAAAAAATATTTTTATTATTATTACTACATATATGTTAATTTATTTATTTATATATACTTATAAATGATTTTTTAATGAAAAAATAATGGAATAGAATCAGTACATATGATACCTACACACTATAGATAATTTTTGCATAAGACATTTTCTATATAAAACATTTTGATGTTGTTACGAATTATTGTGAAATTCCATATTTTTTATTTATATTTTTGAAGTATTACAATTTGGCTCTGAATTGTGTGGTCAATTTTTCTAAAAAAAATCTTCTAACAGTTTACTCAGGGGAATGAATTAAGGAACTTTTGTCGAAAATACATGCCAGCCATATTTCATAACTGATACTACTGAAATTACCCATTACTTTAAAATAAAATATATGTATTGTAAATAGATAATTTCATAAATGCATACAAATCTGATCCAAAAAATTTTGTTTTCCATACCTCCTCATCCTTACGAATTCGCACAGATAGGACTCCCTTGGATCTTATTACCCTTAATAAATGTTCTTTAGCACATACCATTACACTAGCAATCATATTTTGACACCTCCTGCGGATGGTAGAATTCGAGAAGAGGGGACTGTAGTGGAAGAGAAGACCACAGTCGGTGAAAGATCATCAGTGCTGGAGGTAGCTGAACAGAATTGTTTATTCATTTTACTCCACTCTATGCTGCTGAGGCTAATCGGACGATGCTGCTGTAGGAAGTATAACTGGCATTTCTTTTCCTCATAAGATCCTGCATTAAGGAATGGGTGGTTGATCATCAGACCATGATAAAAGAAGCCCGCCTTGTTAACCATCTTTATCAACACTAATGGATTAATGGATAACTAATATCTATTAGCATGTTATTAAAAACCATGAGGTAAATGGCGGAGATATTAGAGAGAACAGATGACGGAGAGGGTTACTTGTTGCCTGGGACGAGGCACATAAATAATTCCAACTGTTGCCCCATATGTTGCTTCGCTCCCAGGCCGGCTATACCCCAATCATTTGTATATATTGTGTCCAGATGGATAATACTATTAAAATATTTAAATATAATTTAAATACTTTTTTGGACTCTTCAATTAAATATTTTATGAGATGAATTAGGTGGTTCCCACATTACACATTTATTTTTAAAAGAATTTGAGTACTACCACTGGGTAGATTCTCTACTTGCCTAAATTCATGCCTTTATATATCAAAATACTATCCCATAAAGCAATATATACAAATATGCAATAAAGTTCTTACATACTAATCCTAATAATAAATGTATAAACTTAACAATTAACAAAAATATCTTAGTTATATTTAGATATAGTACATTCAGGGAGCGGAGTGGCTCAGCAGTAGAGTGTTGAGTTCCTGTGCCGAATGCCCTGGATCCCTGTACTTTGCAGACTTTTATTTAATCTTTTATTGCCGAAGATCGATCCTATGTGATCTAGGACCCTCTTGGCGCTCACTCTCTACAAAGTGGGTTCCCAAAATCTGGTGGTAGAGCGTAATCTCGCACAAATCACCTCCCTGCACAACTGTTGTACTCTTGTGCAGGGAGGTGATTTGTAACAGTACTCTCTGCCACGTACTGAACCCAAGACTCTTCATGGGTTGCAGCGGTATAGGATTATATTTTTTTTATATTACAGAGACAAGTCACTAATTAATCACTAATAGCATATTTAGGTTAGATAAATGTAATGAACAAATACATAGCCCTGCTGCCCACTCTTCTTTTCGCTTTATTTTGATCGTTCATAACAATAAAAAAATATCTTGAAATGTTTGCAAATTATTATTTTTTAATTTTAGATTATATTTTTATAGAATTCATCTTACCTTTTCGTTTATATTAATGAGGTACTTATCCTTATCTCATTCATACTTTAATGGATAAGAGAAAAAAATACTAACAAGTATCATTTTTGGCAATATTGTTTTATTTATATTTGAAGAAAGGTAGAGTGTGTCTTAACTTTTTTTTAAAATTTGAAATGTATCTCTTAAAAATCAATATAAACATATAATAATAAAAATATTTATTTTAAAATTATACAAATGCCATTTAGCACATATTGTATTTTCGATCTTCTTTTGGTAAACCTCCCCTAAGGAATTCTCGTGGAAACGTGTTTGAAGAAACCTCCCATTGAAGGCACTCCTAGCATGGTTCATCTCAATGTAGTAGATCCCTGCTCCAGAGACGATTCAGTCTCCTTGTCGAATTCTGTGGTAATGTGTCTGTCAGTAGGTAATGATTGTACTAGTAAATTTGGATGTCCAGCAAGTGAGTCTTGAAATTGTTTGTAGCTTTTCTTGATTGTGTCAGTCACGAGTGGTATTTTGAGATCTTTGTGTAATGATTTATTTCTTAATCTTAAAGGAACAATGGGTAATATAACGAAGGGATTTTGATTGAAAAATTTGAATGGTCTGTATGTGGGATTTTTTGCATGAACCCCACACTTGCGAGTCATAGGCCCTATTTGTTTAAGTAGCATGTTGTATATTATAATTTTATTTGTATGAGATGAAAATAGTTGACTGGATGATCTAATGTAAAGGAGATAGTTGGGGGGTGCAGTCAATAAGAACACAGAATAAGTGAAGTACTTATATTATGTGCCGACGTTTCGACCTACAGTGTAGGTCAACTTCAGGGCGAATGTTGGAAAGCGTGGCCGTTACATATAACGGCTGGAACGTACTCAAAGCTACTTGAGTACGTTTCAGCCGTTATATGTAATATAAGTACTTCACTTATTCTGTGTTCTTATTGACTGCACCCCCCAACTATCTCCTTTACATTATAATTTTGTTTGTTAGTGATAGTTTATTTTTGTAGTGAAGTAGTCGTCTTAGAAGTGAGAATCGGTGATTCAATTTTTTCTTCAAATTACTTATGTGTGATTTCCAAGTCAGTCTTCTGTACATTGTAAGGCCCAAGTACTTTGTCTGTGCTTGTCTGGGCAATGGTGTATTGCATAATCTTGGCGATGGGCAGTCTAAACGTCTAAGTGTAAATATTACTTGGTTAGATTTTTGTAAGTGTGTCTGAGAGCCTATGTTAGGATTAGAACTGGTCGAAAGTATGACAGTATCGTCCGCATATGTAGCAAGTAGTGTTTCTGGTGTCTGTGAGATCTAGGTGTATATAGAGTACAGAAGTGGACCTAAAATACTGCCCTGCGGTACTCCTGCAATAATTCGGCAATAGTTGGAATATTTACCATCCTGATTTACAATGAAAAATCTGTCCTCAAAATAAGATTGTTTCACTAGAAAATATGCTTGTGGTACAACTAATTATAGTTTGCAAAGGAGACCACCGTGACAAACTTTATCGAAAGCTTGTGAAAAGTCCAAGAACGCTGCTGTGCAATATTCCTTCTTTTCTAGTGCTACGGCAATGCTATCAACCACTCTATGACATTGTTGTGTTGTAGAATGAGCAGGCCTAAATCCGAATTGGTGGTTGGAATTAAATTATTTATTTCTAATAGTGGATAGAGCCGCTTTAATAATATTTTTTAATAATAATCTTTAATAATATTTTGGAAAATATTGGTAAAAGATTAATAGGCCTGTAGGACGTAACTTGGTCTAATGACTTGTTTGGCTTTGGGATCATTTTTACAACGAAAAATTTCCATACTATAGGAATTGTAGATAGCTGTCAGAAAAATTAAATCTTTCCTAAGAAGAAGTCGTACAATTTTATGTGTAATAAGATCATAACCAGGTGATTTTCTGCGTTTTTAAAAATCAATTATCATTAAAATTTTTATAATTTACATTTAGTCTACCTAGAACTTTTATTTTATCCTTCATTTTTTCCCTAATGGCTTCCTCAAATTGAGGTTTTCTTAAACTAAAAATTTGCTTTAATTCGTTTTTCCATTGTATTCTATACGGTATATCTTCATACTCAATTCTATCCAACTTTATTGTTGTCTTCCTCGCCGTTTCCTTCCTTTAGCTCTCCAATTGAAAATTAAATTCGGCAATATTTCTTTCTACATTCTTCTCAGATGACCATGCCATTCCAATCTATTTCTCTTTTTATTTTTAAATGGTTTTGTTAGGTGTTTATTCGCACTCTAATTTCGGCGTCTTTCTTTCTAGTCTGGATACCCCAGCACCTCTCCTCCATTAGTCCATTTCAATTGCAAGTAGCTTTTTTTTTAAACCTGGGCTTATCTTCCATGCCTGTGCTCCATGTATGGACTCATATATAAGCATCCTCACATTATCACTGTAAAGGACCGAGTCAAACATACAAATCGCATGTCGGGTTGTAATTTATCTCTACCAAGAATTTAAAATTATACACTCTTTTTATTACATTTTTTCAACAACGAGGTCCTCCTGATCATAAATAGTCATGTATTCTGAAGTTAATTTTATCCTTCATGCTTAGTGTAAAAAATAATAAACAGTCTGATACGTTGTTATGATGGTTTGATGAATTAATAAAATATATTTAATCTATATCTAAAAATATAAATAATCCCATCATTTGAGGTTATCTTATTGAGTCCATTCGTCGCAGTTAGCTTAGTTAATACTTATCAACCGTAATCATATGCCAATGTTTATTATTTTTTTATGACCGAAATATTTTCAACTATTTCCTTAAACAGGAAGTTATTTACCAAGATAAGAGTAGGCCTGGGAAAGAGAGATGAATATTGAATATTATGCTCCGGGAGAATACATTAGGCCTCTTTCCGAGAAGGTAAAACAGAGAGGGAGCTCTAACACACACTGCCCGGGCAACGATTTAAATATTTCACCTCCTAGTTTCCTCACACCGGCTCCCAACGGTTGTTTATTACACACCCTTCTTTGGATATTTCATGGGATTGATAGTGATCCACGTTTCGCTGTTAAAAGTCGTTATTTTTTAATTTCCTGCTCATTTTTTTTTTAAACCACTTGCATTTCTCTATTACAAAATCCTAGCACAAACTTTTAGATAAACTATATTTATTATAATGCAATTGGGAAAAACCACAATGCAAAGCCAATTCAAAGTTGTATGTTGAACGTCTTGGTGGTGGGGTGCTGTCTCATGTTTGGAGCCTGTTTGGGCTGTTGATCGTTGGGATGTATTGCACCTTTTTCTTCGAGATGCGATTCACATAACCCCTTTTTGATTTTGGTGTCTTGATAATGCCTGAATAGGCGAAACGTCGACTGGTAAGTAGGTGTATTTTTTGAAACATAAGGCTTTGCATTGTGGTTTTTCCCAATTGCATTATAATAAATAATAGTGTTTCTTTTTGAGTTTTTGGCTCTATTTTAGTAAACTATATTTACCTTTTTGGCCTATTCTGATTTTTATATTCACGTAGGGGATGTTCGATGAGTTAATCAACTATGATTTGATAACATTTTTGTGCCATTATATATTGAAATGGAGCGGGGTTGCACAGTGTGTTGAGTTGGATATTTCATATCTGTGCTGAAAATGTTCATATCAGGATTGTTTGTAGAAAATCTAACGAGATCTTGTACAACAATTCGCAACAATTGTCCCAGAAACAATACAGTCTCTAACCTGTAATTCAAGATCCTTCAAGATCCATGGGTTGTAATGTTTCTGATGTTTATTTTTCATTGAATTAAATTCGAAACATAAGAAAAAGTAAAATGTTCGTAAAGAGCCTTATTCTATTAATTTTGGAGAGTGAAATCGAAATGATTTCTTTTGATGCTGTACTAAAACATTTAGTATTCTTATAAACTTTCATACCTAAAATCGAAGAGTTTGATTAAACACGCCTAAAAAAGCATTGTTAAAAACATCTTCAAAAACATAAAAAATCACAGAATTACTTTTAGGTCTGAGATTCTATATCACAACTTTAAAGTACCCGATATCAGGCTGTTTGGATTCATAATAAAGAATATATCTTCTTTCAACACAATTAGGTATAGTAAATATATAAACAACTTCTGCATTATTAATAGTCAGTGTGAAAAAAATATTAATTAACACAAAATTGAGATTATTTGTGAACGATGTTAGTTCTAAAGGGTGCTAGGAATATCAGAATTAAAGCCATCATAGTAGTTTATGAAGCTTTACTGATATCAGAATATTCAGAATTTTCTAAAAATCTCAAAAACCGCATATATTTTTTATTATTACTGACTGAAAATTTGTATTTCATTAGAAAGATTTCATCAAAATTTTTAAATACGTTTTAAACCACAGGTCAATCTGAACAAGATATATGAAATTAAAAGTATAAGAAACCGCTACACTTACAGGTAATTATAACGCAGACATACGGGCATTAAGTCCTAAATCGTCTTTTTTAATCGATCCGTGTTTATATATATATATATATATATATATATATATATATATATATATATATATATATATATATATATATATACATATAGATATATATATATATATATATATATATATATATATATATATATATATATATATATATATATTCCAATTTAAATATAAAAAATATAAGGCAAAAAATTCCACCAATTTGATTTTTTCAAGTTTTGATCTGAAAATATTTCTTCTTTGGATTGGTCTATTTTTTTGGAATGTCAATAATAACCCTTAATCCTTAATTCAATAAAAGGACTGTAGGTTCCAATGTTCATTTCCTAAGGAATTAAGATGTTTATTCAGTGTCATTTGCTCAGTACCGTTTCTTGCAGAATAATTTCTAAGTTTCTGGCTTTCAATTAGAAGTTAAAAAATGCCTCTTCATGCTGAGGATGTTGCGCGTGGTGTGGCACTTATTGATGATTATGTTTCATTAGATATGCAGCTAATGCCATCGGATTTTCCTATGAAACTTTACGAGACGCCGTCAGGCGCTTTCGAGAAATTGGGTCTTACCATAGAAGGGTAACCAGGGGATGACCGGTTTTTTCCTTTAAAAATTTTACGTAACCAGCACCTTACCGTTGTTCAAGCGATTCATCAGCTCGAAGAAGTTCGAGGTATGCAAATTTCTGAACGTACTGCTCGGAGAAGATTAAATGAGCATGGATTAATGACTTTTTACTCAGTACCAGGACAAGAGTTGACCAGAACTCAAGCCCAGAATTACACGGCTGGCTTTTGAGCCACCCTTTTCAACAGCTCTGGCTAAAATTACAAGATGCATACCTTTCATATCTTCTTCTACACACCATTTGACGCCCGTCTTGAAATCGAAGAGTAAATCTTGATTCATCTGTAAAAATACAGCACTCCATTCCATTCCATTCCACAATGGCTGTGTTCTCGAGCAAAAGGTTTCTTATACTTTTAATTTCATATATCTTGTCCAGATTGACCTGTGGCGTAAAATGTATTTAAAAATTTTGATGAAATATGCCTAATATGACGAAATAAACATTTTCAGTCAGTTTAAGTAAAATTCTTAGAGTCAAAAACTAAACTGGCACTAGCTCTGAAGAAGCTCAAAGCACGAGCGAAACCTTGCTAATAGAACCGACATGACACGGTCCATTCCGGAAGAAGAATATAAGAAGAATATCAACGACCGTGGAAGCCTACGTGAACAATCAATATATTATCATTCTGATACTCTCCCAGCAAAAAGGACTAAAATCTTTGTCTGTGCAGATTTTTATGAATTCATTAAATATAACGATTAATGAAATCAGCTAATAATTACGAATAAATATTATTGAGTAAGTATTAATACAAGACGGTTCATAATGGCCTCGTCTATTGCTGACGCAGTTTAAACGTAAGGTGAAGTGTTAGAGAGCTTGCATAAAGGATAAGCATTACTTGCATGTTTTATTTATAAGTCTTATGTAACCCTGGATTAGGACGCTCTGTCGTCCTTATTCAATAAACGATAGGGCGAACCTTACAGTTTTTCTTTGTTCAGTTATTGACGTAATTGATGCCCGGAGGTGGAATATTAGAAGGTTGGCATTTCCCTAACCTAGAATTGATCAAGTTTTCGACGATGTATTATTTATGGGCAAGTTTTGGCCTAGTGCATGTCGAGGTAGGATCAGTCTAAAATATTGAGTAACGTGACACTCCTAATCCTCAAGTATTGCTTGTATATAATTTAGCGCGCTTCTTTCGGGCCTTCCACCCACCTACCTGCACAACTCATGTTATATGTTTTGCATGTTAATTATGGTGAGTGAAACACTATTTCTTCCACAGCCGATTTGAGGCTGAGACCTTCGGTGCGGCATCTTGGAGCCCCAACTTATATTACTTACAGTGCGGTAGCTCAGAGCCACTCTAATACCGCTGAGTTGCTACGCTGAAGATCCAGGGTTCGAATCCGGCTGAGGCTAATGTTATATAACAATCTGCTAACAGTCGTGGTTGGAACATCTGGGATCTGACAACCCTCCTGGTGGTCAACCAGCCTTTATAAAGTGGGTACTCTTGATTGGTGGTAAAACCTGGCGGTTGAGCGTGATCTCGGACAAATCGTCTCCCTGCACAACTGTTGTCATAGAAACAATGGCAGATACTGTACTGTTTGTAGGGTTGCAGTGGTTTCTAATATATTATAATATTTTTTATAATATAATTTCATAAAAACATACTGTAATACATAAAGAACGAAACATCGTTAATTATTAAGTAATATAGACTATAACAAGATATTCATACGAGTATGGAGGATGTTCTTATTTCTATCTGAAAAGTCTTTTTGATTTGTTAATATAATATGAGGTGTTTTATGTGTCCCTGATGATGTCTGGACTGAATAGTTATTTATTTACTCGGTAATTGAAAGTTTTTGTTTCTTCAAGTTTCATTCGTCATACATAATATGTAATTTTTTTTCGTATTTTATTTAAAATTGTAGTTAATTATGTTATTTATTTTATTAGTAAAGTGTTCCCTAATCACCCAATTTCTTTCTCTCCTCAACTCCGTAGGATGGTCGGGATATAATTCTCTGGCCTTATTACTCGGCCCTGCCACCATCTGCCCTGGTCCTGGCAGGCAACCCAACCCCTCCGGATTAAATCAGCCCGGACAGACAGCTCTAATCAGATGTCAACCTCCGACATCCACAACCTCCATGTCGAATGGGGTATCCTCTTTCATCGGAGGATTACCGGATCCAAGACCACTCTGTTAAGGGCATTATCTTTCGGCCCTCTCAATAGCAATTACACCAGCCTACTCCCTGCTCCTGTCATCTGCCTCTTTTACTTCTGAAATAATTAACGTATCAAAGTAACTGAAGGGTATTAAGTCACAACGGCTACCAATGCAAGCTTATTTAGAACACGTGGCCTTCGAATAAGTATTATTGTTACTTTTCGAACAAGAATGTAATTAAACTTTACAGGAGACAAAAGTGATAAAAGTCACCATCAACATTGTTAGGTAGAAATGAGATGAGGATTGACAAGCCGTTGTAATAAATAAAAACTCTAAGTTTTCCGACGGTTATATTTGATCGGAATGACGAGAAACATCATACATGATACTCATTCAGGCGAAATTTTGAAAGACAAAAAAAAGTTGTACTATTACAATAGATTCATTACGTAGTAGAAACTACAATTCCCAAGCCAGCATTTGTGGAAAGATATGATTTGACCGAGATAACGCTCAACCATCAGGTTTCCCCTGAGTAAGACACGCTCTTTATAGATCCAACCACTGTGGTCTGGAGCCAAAAAAGGTTCACTAAATCAACGAATTTCGATAATGATAAAGAAAAACATTTTTCACCGAACTGTCTTGATAACCTGTTATTCTATAGATAAAATTTTCACAGAAATATTACCGCTATGGAATATACCAAAAGAATTCACTTTTTAAGAATATTGATCAATGTCAAGTTAGCATTTTTCGAAACATTACCTGTTCATTTCCAAGCAGTTTTCACTTATTAATGCCTTAATAATATTGAGGGTGGAATGATAGTTTTTAAATTAAAAAGAGTCACGTTACTTACCGTTTAATTTAAGTTAATTATAATGTTTTGGGAACCAATCGAATTCTAAAATAATCTGTATTTCCGAATGCAAACCAAGCGTCATTATTGATGTCTCCTTGCTAGATAACCCGTCCAATCTAACTGAAAATAAGAGGTTTTATGCTGGGATAGGAAACTTATACAAGAACAAGAAGGACAGCCCTTAGGGTCAGATACAAAGGGCTGAGCCAAGCAATAATGATCGGCCTCATTATTACAGACGAAGGCTGGCATTAGCAATGCAAACCCACCCCCTCCTCTAATAACAACCGCCCCTCAATTATTTTTGCATAATCCTCACCTGCGGGGGCCGAGAAACCCGAAACCCGCTCTCTTCTCTAATTCGATAAACCGCCACCGGTTCGCCTTCCATTATCTTCTCCTTCTTCAGATTTTTCCAGCTAATTCTATTTGCATGATCTCACCTCAACGTAGCTGTTATGTGTCATAAAAATCTAGGAGTCGTGTCACCCCAACCTGAAAAAAACAACTCAGTTTCTTGACTCCTTTGCTGATATGCTAAATCTTGGGTCGTTTCATATGAAATGAACATATTCAACTTCCCCTTTAGGGTGTTGGAACATGAAACCTAGATCCTGTTGCATTTGCCTCCTCTTAATTATAGTTAATTCGTCCAAGTACATCGGTCCAATAATATTTTATGTTGATAATAGCAATAAACTTGAAATATCATTTAAGATTGTTTTATTATGCTAAGGTCCATTCTTTTCAAATTTGGTTGCATGCAGACTAATAAATTTGCAGCCCCGGATAATAAATGGGTAAGTCAAATTTTTTGAGAGAGTGAGTTAACTACATTAAGGAACTGTGATCCCTAAGGACAAAAAACTCAGTTTGGAGAAAGTTCAACTAAACATTTATTCACCGGGGCTGTAGAGATATCCTTTCAACTGTGTATGCAGCTTGCAATGTGTGAGTACATCCAAATTATAATGAATTTACGAGGTCAGGTTTAAAAGCGTCGCGCCTTGGGGTCAATTAGAAATTATAAGGGTTCAAATAAAATTTTATCAAGGATATTAATCGTGAATGGATGAAAACCAAAGCAACCACACATTCGTGTTATTTAAATGAGCTTTTCGATCATGTAAAAAATTGTATATTTGAGTAGTAAGAAAGAATTAAATTCACTATCAAATAGAAGGATATAAAATAGATTTAAAATAACCTTTCTTACAAGAACTAACTAGATTGCCTATTAGCTATCGACTAACGTTATGATTACAATCTATAGTGATACTAATATAGTGACTCGCCTCTTCGATCTCTCTAATCTTTCTTCTAATATGTTTCTATTCTCTTTTCTTTCTTTGATTCTTTTAAAGCTGGTATAAATATACATAATAAAGAATAGAGGAAGTCAAAGAAGTTCCATTTCTGACAATACGGAAGCAATTTTTGACATTGCTTATAATGGTTGTGAACCGACAAGTATACACAATTCTTTAAGTCATCAAACCAGTTTGGTAACTGACCGAATTTAATTTAATGTTTTCCGAAGAGTTTTATTTATTAATACTTTACCAGAAAGCTTATGAGATATCGTTTTACTACCCATGTGTTATTGGTACCTAGAGTAGTACATATAGTAACGGTTTTCAATTATGTACAAATTAACAAGCGCATACAAAGCGACCTTTAGAGAATAGCCTTGGGCTAATCCATATAAGATTGTAATATATAATGAAATTAGCCCGCTACAGGAGGGAAAGCCATTACTAGGGGATGTAGTAGCGCCCTATAAGCCTAACGATTAGCGGCTATATGGGGAAACAAGGAGACTGTTTTAGCGGGACACAACCTAATCCTAACAGGTATAGTTAACGATTATGCGACCAGCTGCTGCTAACAACACCGACAAGGTAATTAGCGACGGCCATCGCTGCCGCTCGAACTGTTTAGGATAATGGTGTCGGGTTCATCCAGCCGCTGATAGCCAATTTTCGGGCCTAAGCAGCAGATTCGGCATTATCCTCCGAACTATCACTAAATGTATTCCTATAATTACAGACTCGATTATGAGATGAACTTCTCTAAAAATAGCAATAATGTAGCGCTGTGCGTTTTGTGTTGTATTAAAATACTTCTAAATAGGCATGTATGGTTGTTCTTTCCTAAGTGATCGGTCTCGACATTACTAAGCTCGCACCTGTCTCGAAATTTAAAAATGAGAATTTATAAAACTATCAACCTAACTGTTATTTGTGGATATGAAACGTTGCAGTTTGCGTTGAAAGCTTCTTAAAATATTCGAAAATTAGGTATTGCGTATAATATTTGGTCCGAAAAAATAGAATTACTGGGAGAACTAAGTGACTGGCAACCTACTGGAGAATTTAGAATATTGCACAACGCAGAATTGTCGAAAACGCAACCGGTTAAAACAATTAAATTGATAGCGTCGGGAAGGTTAAGGAGGACTTGTAAAGTTGTTGGGCAAAGTAAGGATCCAATTAGTTAATTATAAATACAGTGGAGCGTCGATTATCCGAACGTTAGTTATCCGAACGTTCAAATAACGAAACTCTTTCTTTTTTTTTTTGCAAATGTTATTTTAATTAATTTGATCAGATCATCCAGTTATTTATTTGTATTGTTAAAATTATTGGTATTTTAAATAAAATTTGACGAAAAATAAAATGATTTTTTCCATGAATGTCAATAAGGGCAACAGCACCAAATTACCCTTTTACAATCTACGGACTAGTGAGTTTTACGATATTTATTGTCAAATGGATTGATATAACATGATTATACAAAGAGACTTTCTTGCATGAACCAGCTAGATCGACTGTTTGCTACTCTCGTCCATACACTCTATACTCTAGTCATACCATCTTTTCTAACTTTTATTCAATCTCTCTGTCTTCCAATAAGCTTAAACGTAATATTTGTATAGTTATATATGACACTGTTTACGACAGAGCGTCAAGATATAAGAACTCACTCAATAATGGAAAAGCACATTTCGTAAGCAGTAATATATTTTGTAACAGTGATCAACTTACATTAAAACTAAAGTTTTTTTAATTTCATGTAACAGGACCTTCATATATTAAAACAACTCCGAGTCAATCAACCACGTCCACCTTTGGTAAAAGGGAGGAATATGTATTTTAATCAATAACTATAAAGTATTACTGTGCCTCTAGTTATAATGATCTGAGAGTGGCATTCCATATTTAACATGAATCAGATAAATGAGTCTTAACATTGCTTGTGATCTTTATTTGGGCAAGCGATAACAGCAATACATTGCATGAGTGGAGAGAATAAGGATCTTTACAATGCGGACCTCCAGGAAGTATTGGGAGGTACTTATACAAAAATCCTTAGATCCTCAGACCGATGTTTTTTTATTATTTATTTAACGATTTTATTTTAAAGCCTAGCTGTTTATCGTTCTTAAAAGTTCTTGCCAATGATCTGGGCCAAACAAGTCTTCTTCTCTTAGGCCCTTCACTGTCATGCTCTCAACCACATCCTGAAAACATCTTTTTTCGTCGCCCTCTTCTCCTTCCTTCTGTAGGACGATATTCGAAAATTGTTTTCCTATCGTTCATTTGACATTCTTATTAAAAATGTCCCCTTGTTTCTATTTTGTCGAGGATGGGTGTTTCATTCGATAAGTCTAAGATGAAATTCGATTACATCTCTAGTCAATATAAAAGATATCTTCGATATTCAGTCCCTTTGACAAAACCTAAAACTTATAAAGACTTGCGACTGTATTGTTTTCAGTGCATGTAAGTATAAAAAAATAATGATTTTTCTTTATTTTTTCATACAGCCTGACATAGACACTCATTAGTTGCTATTGTATCCATAACGGGCGCAGTATAGCTCAGATATGGACCCCAAGACGCCAGGGAATCCTTCAGGGGCTTTATGAACTTTGGGGGAGCAGTGGGGAGTGATAGGGTATAAATTGGCCGGAGAGAGTACGTGGTTTATTTACCAAGCAGCCCGCTCCATAACCTTCTGTCACTTAGTGTTCGCCTCTGCTACCTGCCTTCTCCGATATAGCCTCTGTATCAAGGGAATTAGGATCTGTAGACAATCAAGAGTATATAGTTAGGGCTTAGCATACAGTTTAAAGCAAAAAACATCAAAATGTGTATCTTTATTGTATGCGTATAATAGCATTAATAAAATAGTTAGGATAGCATACAAGAAACAAAAAGATGTTTGAAACACTAACAATATTTAATGCTCAAATCTGGCTGTGGTAAACAATTTAATCTGTTAGCTACCCGACGATGGGCCCGTATTGGATCTGTATACCATCCTCGGGTTCGCCCGGCCTCTGTAAAGTGGATGCCCTTTATTTGGAAAAACCTGGTGATTGAGCGCAATCTAGGGCAAAACACCTATATGACCAACCGTTGTTCTAGAAACAGTACAGTCTCAACAATGTACTGAATCCTATACTGTTCAAAGGTTGTAATTGAACATGTGGCTTATAGCATGTTAAATTTATTTGTTATAGTGTGTCTATTGGTTCCCTGCCCAATAATTTTATTTCTATTTGTAACATCTTCTGATCAATAATAATAAGGAAAAAATAACATATAAAAAAGATAAAACAAAACAAGTGTATATTCAAAAAAACTTCATTGTCAGGAAGCCAGTGAAAAAGCCATACCGTCTTTGACTGAAAAATTGTTTATTCTATTATCAGAATTGGATTAATACAATGGAATCTAATAAGTCTTTATCTAGAAAACTCTCGAGATTTTTTTTTAGTTAGCTCAAAGCTTTTTTTAATTGGTATATTTGTGTGTGTTTTATTTTATATGGTTTGAATACAGAATCTTTGTTAACCAATTCTATTGAACATTATCATATGTGAAAATGGAGTTCCATTCCAAGACTCATTATTGATAATTTGTACTTTGATTGGATCTTATCCTATTATTGTGTTTGTTGGTTTCGGAACAACCAGTCCCATGTTTACTTAAGAAAGAAGAACTTGGTAGGACAAGACCCTGAACGAAGGGAAAGATAAAATTTTCGAAATCGATGCTAAGGGCTAAGATCCCGGAGCGGAAGATAAGGAAGTTAATCTGTAAGGAAGCTGTTAGTGGAAGTATTTGTCATGCTAGGCCCGACAGTTGCATTAATAACTGCCCCGCCTCCTAATCTCGTTAATCTTTATGATAAATTGGTTATCCATTTGACGAATATTAATTTTAACAGCGAATAACTTGTAAACATTATTTATAATTATGTCATATTATGGGAACATTATTGAATTACCTGGTTGAGATTTTGTAGCAATAAAATTTAATTATTGAGATTCAATTTCAAATTTTTGTCATTGTAAAAGTTATTTATTAAATGGACATAAGCTTATTTTTATTTTGTATTTCTTAATGTTATATGTTATATTTTTTTCTTATATTTGCAGGAATATAAAATTTTTGAACTGATTAATCATTTCTGAACTGGTTTCTAGACCATTAGCTTTTTAATCTTCTCATAGGAAGGATTCTGGTGTTGTTGTGTTGACGAGTGGAATGTTGTGTATGTTCATTTTAAAACAACCATTGAATTTACCCCCGGCTCGCTGTGCTTCTTTGCAATAGAGGTGGAGCCATCTATAATGCTTAGGCCTACTGCATCTAGAGAACCGCTTGAACCAATGACATGTGCTCTACCCATATTGTTCTTCAGATTAATTTGGACCAGAACTCCTGAGAAGGCAGCAAGCAATGATTAGGGAAAGGAGAACCAGAAACCAATAAGAAGAATGCAGTGCCAACTTGCCATTCACAGATTACCACCAAGTAGTAGTTAACATTATATTTATTTATTATCATTACAACCTTTAATTATTGGGTATTAACGGATGAAATGCCAGTTTCGTATATTTACAGTTTTCTTTTCATTAGGGATTAGATTATTTGTACATAAACAATTATGTTATGTATACCGTTTGAAAGATCATTTAATCCTTTTTCATAATCAGTCTTACTTTTCTTTTTGAAAGTGAAGCAACGTTTTAATAATAAATAAGAATAAAATTATGTCATCCGCGGAAATTTTTTAAATTTTTCTCCTAATTTAAACTTGGCCATAGCGTCACGGATGCGTTCCGAAACATTCGATCTGGGGATTATGACCTTACCAACAAAGGACGTGGTACGCCGAAGTTGGACAACGAAAAGTTGAAAGAGCTGGTCGAAGCCCTTTCCAAACGACTCGTGAATTTGGTTCACAACTTGGAGCAAGTGTCTCGGCTGTTTCCAGGCACCTTAAGGGGTTGGGAAGACAAAAAAGCTGGAAATTTAGGTACCACATGAATTAACCGAAGCCCAGCAGCTCACCCGACTTTTTTTTCAGGAGCTGAACATAGAGGCCTTCCTCACCCACCATATTCTCCGGACCTTTCTCCAACTGATTTTTACTTTTTACGTTGTTTGGATAATTTTTTAAGAAATAAAAAATTGACAACGAAAATGCCCGGTCTTCCAAGACTTCGCTTCTTCCTTTACTCCTAAAATCTACAGAGCGGGGATAAAAATGCTTGTTTCGCGTTGGGAGAAGTGTATTAAAAGTGAAAGATCCTATTTTGATCAATAAAAGTATTATTTGATATTTTTTTTGCTAATAATTTAAATTTACATCTTCACTGATATTTCATATGTTACAATCCAATATTATGTCTTATTTCTAACAATTTAAAATTATATACAGTCCACTATTACCAGAGTGGGATAGTTCCATATCTCATAAAAAAGGGAAGGTGTGTTTCCACAATAAACATTGTATTTGATGAGAATATGTGATGTTACAGTGGGCATTTTCAATTCGTTGTGCATAGTGTGATTTAAAATAAACAGAGATGCGTTAACAATATTCCATAGAATTTTTTATTGTGATGTTTTTACATTATTATGGACCTGTTTTATTGAACTCCAATTCAAAGTCCTGTTCCACATCTCCAAGTATTAGTAATACCTTAGTGTAGCGTTGTCCATAATCGTTTGTTTCATAAGTCTTAGAGAAGATATGTGTTCCCGAAGATGTGATAGTTGTTTGTAGCGTCTTTTCAGTTCTTGCCTTTTTAATTTTCTATGTACCACGTACTTATTTTGTCCAAGTATAGTCCGAGATAACGCGTATAATTTTTAGAAGGTCCATAGTCGTTGTCAATTTTGATTGCTTGTCTCGAAGCCTTCCGTAGTTAGTTAATTTAAAGTTAATTCAAGATCCCTGAGGTAATAATGACGTGAGCAAAGCCAATGGTCCTCTTGCGGTTCCAAGTTTATTTCCTTGATAAATTTCAATGGGTACCGATTCCTTTTCTGCTTATTTATTGAGTTAAAGTTAAAGTAGGTTAGGATAAGCAAGCCATACAAACAAGGAACCTAGACCAAACCTAGAGTAGAAAGTTTAGGATTTATTTAGTTTTAACTTCAAAATATATGTTGCCCTTTAAAGCTTAAAATGGAATCCTCTTGTAATTAAATCACTAGCATCCATAACTGGTATTAGTAACTGAAATTACATAAATCAATGCCTCAAATAGTAAATTATTTATAATAAGTAAGATGCCATAACTTGATAATTATTATTACAGACACTACTGGGGCTCACCTAGCCTCTATCAAGTGGGTACTCATTTTTGGAAAACCTGGTAGTTGAAAGTGGTCTCGGACCAATCAACTCCCTGCACATTGGTAGTTCTAGAAACAGTGCAGTATATATATTGAACTAAGAACACTCCATGGGTTGTAGGGTAACACTTTTTTTTTTATTGCAATATCGTAAAATATTATCTTTATAATATTATATTATATTATTATAATATTAAAATATTATGTGCAATATCTTTAAAACATTATTTATATGAGAATATAAACGCTTTAAATAATAATAATTATTACTATTATATTAAATAAATTAAAGCTGCATATAAAAATCATCAGAATGTACAATCAGCATATTTGTTTTTTTAGCCATTATTATAGTATCCTTACCCAATAAAATGAAAAGATAAACTATATCAATATTTTTCTCTCACTGGTTTGTATGCTGGAAAAATTAAGACATCACAAGCTATATCACGTACTCAATAAAAGTTCATAAAATATGCTCATAGAAATTGGAATTTACCTCTATCTAAGCAAAGGAACTTTTTCTATTAAATATTAGTACTTAAGATGTTCAGCCTTATTTATGTGAGGATCAAAGCTAAAATTAGTTTCACAGTTTAAATTAAAAACTATAAATCTTTCTATAAACAATATTGCAGCGGCTGTTATAAAAAAATAATGAAACATTCGGCTGGAGTAAACTATCAAGAATATGTATTATATAACTGTTAATACAAAAGTCATGTTATGAATTCACCTCCCGTATTTTACCATTCAAAGAATTTTATTTTAGTCTGACAGTAGATCAATAATCCTTTGAAATAAAAATAATTCCTTTGCAATAATAGAAACAAAAATCAACTGAAAAGAATTTTTTATAAGCGTAGGAAAGTAAAAATATATACACAATCTAAAGGGAACAGGTGTAGTAAAAATCAAACAAAACTTCCTTGACAAAACGAAACATATTTACAATGTTTGCACCCCACTTGATATGCACCGTGTCTAGAGGAACCTCTTAATTTCAACACTGAAATTTCTTAGATCTGGTAGGTTAGATATTTTTGTTTTTGAAGATGACGTAACGTTAGATAATTTGAGAAACGAAATCTAAATTCGCTACAAAATTTATATACGAGCTTCAACAAAATTTATAGAGCATATATATATGTGCCAGTTTTTCGTTAAATAACAAGGATTTTTTTCAAAATCTCATACTTATGTCATCCGAGCGATTATAACTGATGAAAAAATTTACAGGATTCTAACGGTAATCAGACATATCTTAACACAAACATCTAACACTCATTACTTTGGAAACCCAATTAAAGAAGATAGTGAAATTAAATGGTAATAAATAGTAAACGTATTGATTATTTTGGAGCTTTTTACATTTTATTTCTTAATAATAATTAAAACCAATCGCCCTAATTTTCTATCGCTTCCTGATGTCATCCAGCTGTCCATTCCATCTTTCTTCACTTCATTCACTACGCTATCTGCACATATTAATCTTGGCCTACCGACCGCTCGACGTCGCTGCAACTATCCTGTCAACACCATCCTTGGAGTGGTACTTATTTGCATCCTAGCGACATGACTTGCCCACCGAAGACGGTTTAATTTTGTCACTGTAGTAATAACTGTATCGTTCTCCAATTGCTTCATTTGTTCTCCATCGCAATTCCCCTATAATATTAACGGACCAATGATTCGTCAAAGTACTTTTCTATCGAAAATTTGTAACTTTTTGTTGTAGTCAAGTTCCGGAGCCGTAGATAAGCACCCAGGCGGATATATAGAGTTATCTTAATCCACTTCGAGATTAATTTACTGGACATATTACTCCTCATTGCAAAGTTGCATTTGTTAGTGGTCATTAGTCTCTTTTTAATTTCTGTCCCTATCATTAACATCAGAAAAACATTACTAAGTAGTTTTTGTGTTTTTCTTTGTCGTCTTATTTCTTGAGACCTTTATACGTATTAGTTGGCAACCCGAAAAAAATTAACTATCGCGAAACCGACGGAACGAGCTTTTTACATTTAACAGCTATTTACTCAATTAGTTTTTGGAATTGGTATTGGAAGGGTATTGGATTTAGTACATGTAGTATGGACTATAGTCATTTATAGAATGGTTAAAAATGGTTTTACAGAGATGAGATTCATCCGAGATCGCAACCAATTTAGGGTATGAAGTTTTCAAATATAATTTCGATGGAAAACAATATACAGTCAACAAACTAGTTCTATCCTGTATTAAGTATTTAGTTGAAAGCCTCGGGATTAAGTATGAAATCCATTCCTCCGACTGTTGCTTCTACCTGCCCCTAAAAGAGGGTCTCTCAGGCGATGAGCCAACTTATAATTACGATTTATAACAGAGAGAAATTAATTTACCTTACATGATTTACAAAGCCCTGCACCGGGAGAGGAAATGGAGGGGAAAATTTGATATATGGCTGCACTGGAGGGACTCGGATGGATCTGCCCATCCAAACTCCGGATGAATTTCAAAATTTCGTAAGATTAATATGTTTAAAGTATAATTTGTTGGGAGAGGGAGAGGATTAGAATAGCGGCGAGGCTAATTATACACAGATCAGAATCCCTTCAACCGGCGAATATTTCATCCGAGTAAACTTTAATTACTTACACTTTAGCCTTATCAATCAAATTAAATTAGATCAACTCTCATCGCACAAATATTTACTCGCTGCGATGTTTCGTTAATTGGAAACCTCACTCAGGCGAAAATCCTATAAATTTAATAAAATATCCGAGTCCTAAAAACAATCTCCCGGAAGGGATATACAAACAAAGTATGAAACTGGGACCGTGAATAATTAAAAATGAATGTGTTTCTTTTTTCATCAAGAGTTCCGATAAATACATATTTTTTATTTATCAAATCAATGAAGACTAAGAAAAAAATGATTTATTAATTAATTATCTTTCTACTAACGCATCCCTTTTATTAAATATTGAAAAATCACACATAACACTTGCCTGACTCCTGGTCATTCCAACTAATCATACCGAGAAAACTTCCCCGAGAAACTTATCATATCGTATAACATTTTTTTTTCCAAGTGTTTTATTTATTATTTCATTTCATTTAATTTTTCATTTTTCGTATTTCTTCGAGGAAATGACAAAACCTCCTATTCATAGAGGTTTTATCACTACATTATTAGCATGTTTAGAGACCAATATATCACCCACTAAATAAAACACTTGGATACCATTAGGATCTCAAAGTACAAATAACAAATACTTATCATTATTTATTATCAAAAATGATAGTATTATTGAATAATGGGAGCGGGGTGGCTCAGTGGTTGAGCACTGAGTAGCCATGCCGAAAATCCTGGTTCAGGCAGTTACTTTGATTTTTTCTGCGGCGGGAGATGGCTCATATGGGATCTAGTACCCTCCTGGGGCTCACCCAGCCTCCATAAAATATTATAAAAATAAGCTACCCAAAATAAGGAGGAGAAACCTGGCGGTTGAGCGTGGCCAAGAACACTGACTGGGAGTCATATGACTGAGAGTCAGTGTTTCATAGCCAGAGAGGACCCCCCCCCCCTCCGTTCCACCCCCACAGCGCTGAAGAAGACCTACAGCGTAGGTCGAAACGTTGGCTATCAATAAAGATCTTCTGAAATTACTTGAGAATTTCATTCAGTGACCTCTACCCGGACCAATTTCTTCAACAATAAATTATTTTTGTGTTACATGATCATTCAGTAAGACGTAAATAAATCAGTTTTTGCTTTTATAACCTTTTATAATGTAAGATCATCTTTATTTTTGCTATTCAATGTTCATTTAAAATTTATTATTTTTTATTTTTAAATTAATTTATTCAGAGGTAAGATATAAAAATGTTTACCATACCCTTAAGTTCATTTGATATCAGGGACAAATAAGATAATACAATTAAAAAATATAATGAACAAAAAAACAATACAACAAGACAGTGTAAAGAAAAAAAATGACCAAGGTTTAACCATTATTTTAAGAAATTATAAACCCTTGAATGTTTACTTTAAAAATATTTTTTAATGTAATTTAATGTATTAAAAAAAATAATTTTTTGCTTATATTTGTCGGAACAAGTGATTACGGTCCTAAAAGGATGAGATGATCTGAAGTGAAAGGCGGGTTTTCAGGTTATTTTTTTCCCAGAGCCTTCAGCTAAAAAAAAAGTAAATACCAGGGAAAAAAGGTCGCAAGAAAACGTCCCCCCTTTACAACTTAAGGTATTTAGGTTTTATGTTTCCTCCCTCTCTTTAAACCGAATTGGTTTAGCACTTTCGATCAACCAACTTGGATATTTCCTTTTATTTCATTTCGTTTCTTAAAATCGTTTTTTTTGGGGGGGGGGAAGAGGGGTATATAAAAGAAATTAAAAAACTTTTTTTTTTAATTGTTTTAGTCCAGAAGATAAATATTTTGCATATAATTCAAAATTATACTGAATTGATTTCTATGAGAGTACACCGTTAACTAAATAAATAAATAAAAATAACTCATAGGGCTGCTACCCTATGCATGTCTCGCTCATTACGTCACTAGAGATGCGAACCCTTGATTTTTTCTCCCATCATAAATCTCTCAACGCGGCTAAACAAGTATTTTAATACCGAATTCGGGCCAAATTAGTACATAACAAATTGGACATTAAGGTTATAATGGATGAGGTTTTTCGTAACCAAGTATGGACCACTTTACGAAGTGTTTTTGATTCAGATTGATGTAAAGTTGTTCAATGTTCAATACGAGAGGAATTCGGTGGCTTAGTGGAGCATCAAAACTCTTCTCCTTTAGACCAAACAGGCCTTATAATAATCGTGTACATGAGTCTTCTGTAGCCTGAAACAGCATGTGATTTCTTGTCTTTTCAGATTTAAATCAGGATTCCAAGTTAAATGTAATTCACAATGTAGTCCAAAGTATCGAATCTGTTCTACAGGAGCCAGTGGGATATTATAAAAGGATATTTCTGGTTCAAATCGCGCTGCAGGTAAGACTTTTATTAGTCTGTTAGCAGCCTGAGATGGATCATATAGGATCTTGGACCCTTGCATAACAGTACTGTCTCTACCAAGTATTGAACCTCAGCCCTTCACGTGTTGTAGTGGTACAGGTAAGGAGGAGGATGTCTTTGGTTTTTCCGAGGATTTTGGATCGTAAGGATTGAATACGAGAGAAATTCGATGGCTTAGTGGAGCAGTAAAGCTCTAAAAAGAGGTTTTCGCTTTAAAAAAAAATAAAATCGTCGTTGTTGATGTTCCATATCACTAGAAAGCAGACAATCGGTAATAAATCAAGGGAGGAATTAAGACAAAGACAATAAAAGAAGATGCGAGTACTGACAAATGGTCCAGTTGAGGAGTGATGGAGAGAGAGTTGCCATGACAGGGAGGGTTCATACATTATTCAAGGGCGAGATTAAAACGTATCCCTCTCGCTTTGAGGCCTCCTCATTGCCTCCTCTTGTTTGCCCCTCCCTTCAACAGCTAGTCACATATTCTCTTTATTGGCCGGATAATTATCAAAGCGGGGACTGGTCCCGAACACACTCCAACTGGTCGATATCTATTACCTATCCCAAGTCCGTAGTCGGTTGATAATCCGCCTAGGCATATTTGCGAATCAATCAATGTCCTATAAATGAGAAGTATAGGCAAACCAAATCCCCCTAACATTAGTAACATTACATAAGAAACAACAAAATTAATGAATAAACAAAATTACCTACAAATATTAGGAAGTGAATATTTTTTTTTATAATATTTACCATATGTACTTTTAATTGTCTTTATTTTACATATTTAGCCTTGAAGAAGTCTTTGATTGGGTTGGCACGCTGAGAGGCACTAAGGAGAAAGATAAAGAAGAGAAGCCCTGAAGAAGACCTGCAATGTGGGTCGAAACGTTGGCTCTTCATTAAACATTTCTCCCTACTCAAGAGCAATTACTTTACCTACACCCGGACCATTTTCTTCCTCATATTTATAAGGTCAACTATTATTATTCAAGACACCTACAAGTATTGTTTGTAGTTAACCGAATCCATTTCATTGTCATTTTCCTGAGAAGTCCCGCATGAAATATCCAATAATTTCTTTTTTAATTATGCTGTTCAGGGATCATTATGGTATTTTTTGTTTGTACTCCATTGCTGTCATCACAATTGAAAACCGACATTTTCGAGTGAGTTCAAACGTAGTCGTTCTGGTACGAAGGGACGAATAGAAATTTTGTGAAAGATGTTTTAGGATACACAAGAAAAAATAAACGTACTAGGACGAAAAAAGAAGAAAAAATCAAATTTGTAAATTATTTATCTTTATGAATAATTTTCAAAATCTTAGATGCATACAACGGAAAATTATTCACAAAAAAAGCACGATCAAGTATTCAAAATACCTATTTAGAACTCGATGAGAGCTAGGAAAATAATAGTAAATCTTAATGAGCATACAACATAGAAAAAGTATTTTAAAATATCTTGGATAACAACTGAAACTACATTCCTTTATGCTTCCTGCGAATTTCCAACACATAAATTGTTGACATATTATCAACATTTTTTAAAATATTATATGTAATAATAAATTATTTATTAATTCGGTTCCTTAAGAATGATATCACAGAATGAAACATAAAATATCAGCTTTATTATCTTAGAATAAAATACAACGAACAGTATGAGTAACTTATATACGTACATGGATGGAATATATTGGCATAAATATATTTTTATTGAAGATACGAGTAAATTACAACAGATTAGATCCTAGCTAATAGTTCTCCATCTTCTGTGAAGTAAAACAAAAACAAATCACCTGAGATCATAAGGCTCCCTCTACACGAGACTATACAACTGAAGGAAGACGGCGCTGGGAGTCTACACTACCCGCAGTACACGACCGTCTTAACAGTCATTTACGTTAGACATTAACGTTACTATGAGTAAGGTAAAAAATATAATAGATAATAGAGTAATAATAATATAATAGATAATAATAATAGTAATAATAATAATGTAATAGATAATAGAGTCTAAATGGAAATACTACGTTCAGAATCTCAGCCTAGGCTAAAAAAAATAATAATTAAATAAATTAACATCATCGAAAAAAAAATTAAAAACCAAAAACAACGACCTCTTAAAATGCACAGAGTACAGAAGAATAGTACCCTTCAAACAATTCTTGTAGACGAACAAAATTCAAACTCTCCTACTGTTGTCATTTTCGAAATTAGCCATGAGAAAGAACATTCAAACCTTGGTTTTAAAAACCTTTTTGCAAAAAAATATATTTCCTCTCATAAAATAAAAATATGTATTGCTTTACTAAATAATTCGTTTTACTTGTTGTTATCAGCAAAGAAAAGATTTCTAATTATAATTAATGTTTATTTTTTGTATCGATATTCTATAAATCATTTCAGACTACAAATACACCTATACCCGTACGATTTGAAAACTCAAGATCTTAAAAAGAAAACTATCTTACTAATGTAAGCACCATTGTTAGGCAACATCGCGCCTACTGCAAGGCATAGTAAAACACACGACATTACATAAAACCAAAACGGACCTCTTATACACTACTCTCAATATACCGACAGTAACAGACCTCATTAAACGTAGACATATTAAATTTTTCGACAGCCTGAAATACTGTATAAACCCACCTTTCACGACTCTCACTCCAGCAGGACGGCCACAAACGTGACAAGATCAAGTACGTAATCTCAGCCTAGACTGAGAAAATAAATAAATAAGCAAATACAAATAAAAGGACACGGTGAGCCCCATCACCGGAAAAATATATAGTTAGTGAATATAAATAAATAAATTAGAACTTCTCCATTTTCTCACCATCCTCTTAAAATGTACATCGTACGGTATAAGAGATCATTTCCATCATATCCAAAAATTTCTACTTAACAATCTTCAAACCTAAAGGGGCTAAGAGAAAAAAAAATGTAAGTTTTCATGAAATCTTCCGTTATTGCCCGATTTGATTAAAAAACAGTCGAAATTGATAACCTTAAGTCGGGTTTTTAAACTCTGGCTGAAAATTTTTTAAAATTTATTTTTCCTTCCCCTTGCCATCCCTTTTTTTAACCCCCTTTATTCAATAATGAAATACAGTTACAAATATATAAAAAATATTATATATCCTTCTTCTAGCCTAGGCTGTGTCTTGCTATCCATAGTTTATAAATATTATTAGCACAGCAATATAGAAAAAAATATATTTCAAAGGCAATTCCCTGCTTGTTCTATCATGCTCTTTAGAAAATAAACCATGACCTCAAACTCGATATCCGAAGGCGAAATGAATGTCAATAATGATAAATCGGCCGAAGTTTTATCGGCGTGCTGAGTTATTTCGAGAATAGGACTATCACAAAGAGGAATGATAAATGCACAAAGAAGAAGAATAGCGATTGGTCGATTGGTTCAATATCGATGGCGAAATGAATTGAACGGGCCGAACCGATTGGTTGGGTTATTTTTAAGTCAACAAATGAGATTTCTCTACTGCTCTGATGAGATTTCATTCCTGCCATTCAGATCCTGTATAAACCTATAGATGGCCAATTCCACATTCAATACAAACAGCACGCCACGTCATACAATATGTCCGATTCTCCTATTTGTGTTTGCTCAATTATTGCCTTGTATTGTCTCCATTAATAAACCCTCTATTCGTTGTTCGCATTATTGCTTTGATGGCCATTCAACCCACATAGGGAATATTGACAGTTGTTAGTGTAGGAAATTTTACCTCCTTTGATAGATGTTTATTTGACTGAAACCAATAAATTATAGATGAATGATTAGATAATTATTGAATGAATGAAATATCTGATAAGTCTTATTAATTAATTTATATTATTTTATTTGATTAGATAAATATTGTAACTGAAACAGGGCATAAAGCAAAATTCCTCAAAAATTATAACTGTTTTTTTTAAATTAAATATTATTTTTACTTTTACATATTAGGCATTTAAACCAGAAAAAACCAACAACAACAGAAGTTTAGCAGAATTAAAACAAAAACTAAACCTGATTACTACGCTTAACTTATAATTGCAAGAAGATTTTATTTTAGATATTTTTCGTTTTTATTTGTAGTTTTTGTGTTATGCCATTAGTTACTATTGTTGATCTGGACTTCATTTGATCTATTTTTTAAATAAATGTTTGTATAATAATTAATACTTTTTTATAGAGATTAATCTTTATTGGTAATATAATGATAAGAGTGTAACTATTCTGAATAGAAAGTTGTGTAAAATTGTTATTATTTTGTGAATGGAGTATTAAGGATTCAGTTTTTCAGGATATTGTTAAATAAATAATTTCCTCAGGAAAACTGAATTCTAAAAATGATTGTTGATAGACATTCTTTGATTTTGAAATGTCCTTTGTCTTTACATTACCTTTACGAGGTTGGACAGAGGGTAGAGCGCTGAATTACTATGCCAAAAGTTCCGAGTCACGTTCAATCTGACTGTGGCAGATAGATTATTTAATCTGTTAGCAGGCACGGTTGGACCAGCCTCTACAAAGTGTAAAAAAATATGGCGGTCGAGTGTTCTTAGACACATCGCTTCACAGCATAACCATTGTCCTAAGAAAAGTACAGATAGAGGTAGTAGTTAATTTTTTCTTAACATTATTTAATAAAACTGTCTCTGAAACAATCGTCATTTGAAGATAAACTATTGGTTTGTGACTTAAGCCATAAATACAACCCAAGATTTCCTTATAGATGAGAGTCCAAGAGATTATCGAGGGAACTTTGAGAGTTGAAAGAAAAGATGGATTTATAAGAGCCGTTTGAATAAATATATCTTCAAGAGAAACCGTTATTAAAAGGGGAGAGGAGAGAATTTATTCCACAGGTAGAACAGATGAAAACTAAGATAAATAAAAAAGAGAACAATAAAAAACAGAGGATCCTTGAGGGCAGAAATTGCGAATGTCTGCAGTATGCACAAAAGGCAGACCCCGCACTTCATACATAATTCAGCCGTTAGATTAAAACCACCCCAACCTCCCCCCGAACCACGCTACCCCAACAGGCTTATTTAAATTTGGAAGAATTAAATCCAGACCAACCACTATTAAGGCCTTTATTGATTCTTAAACTTCTGCCATCTCGTTAACCCACTTCGGGTTTAAATGTTCAATTCCGAACGAAACTTTCCGAAGAGAGTTGAAAATTAATTGGAAGAAATATATCAGATCTTTTAGAATTGTTCCGGTACTTCGTTTGCGCAGATGGTATAATTAGGTCACTTGATAATAAGTCGAATCACATGCAACGCCATTCAAGAATTAAAGAAAAATCTTCACAGGTATAATAGTCAACCATAAAGAAGCAAGGCCAAAAAACTTGATGATTTCAAATACAAACCTTAATATATCCACATCTGTTAACGGATATCTATGCCCTTACTCGTACCCCCTAACATGATCACAACCCTCGTCACAAACACTCGCCAGAACAGGATGAGAATGGTTGTATGAGGGCTGTTTGTTAACCTGTGCACACTAATCACGAAAGCGAGAGATGCCGCTGATGTCAGTGATGGTCAACTTTTCTACCGTAATTGCAAATAATTTGTTACAGAATGATAGAAAAGGTAGAATTCAGTATGCTAATACTCCTAAATGGATGTTATAGAAAGGATTTCGAAAGTATGAACAAGTTAAATAAATCAAATCAAACAATAAACAGATTCTTCATTAGAGAAGGGCAAGATCGACGGAAGCAAAAACTCAAGGGCACCTATCTGTATTCAAGACTCAATATTGGTTAAATATAAAAGTCAAAAATAGTCAGCACCACTTATTAAACCCATGTGAAATTTAGTCAAATTTTAAAATATGTGTATATCACGAAGCTAAAAAAATTCTAACTGTTGCTAAAAATATCTCAAACTGTTAAAATATTCCAACAATGAATAAAAATGTAGGGTGAAGTAGGTGAAATAGTGGAGTAAACTCTACTAAAAAAGGAACACAATTATTATTCTCACTGTGCATAATTTATGAATCATATTAATTAAAGAAGCAATAATTGGGTACTGTACGTTCTAGCGCAATGGCAAGCCTCACACTTTCGTGATCTGCATTTGTATTCCTATAATGATGGTTCGAAATGTCATGGCTTCATCGTTTCAGCTCTTTTAAGTACCTCTCTCTATCGTCTTAATTACTTCACAGAGAAGAGATAGTTACTCCCTACCATCCAACTACAGAAACTTGGCCTCGCCGATAGCCCACATTCCGGTTTTCCTTCCACGACGACTTCAATTCTTCAATTGAATCAAGCACCTGGGAGGTTGGAATGCCGGGTTCGATGTTCTTGCTGCGACTCCCCTATTTCTATCGTAAATCTCTTTTGTGTTTTTTCAGGACCTGCAAGGATCAGTAATTATGCAGGAGCAAATGTCAATCAAACAACTCTTAGAGTCTAGTGGTATCCTATCCTGTTCTCTCCGGCCTCCTAGTTCTCTCATAAAGTCTTTCTGCGCTTCTAATCTTTGCCACTTGACTTCATTTGCAAGGTAACTTAAGCCCTAGAAAGCGCCCCTATTACAGATATCATAGATAACTAGGTCAGCTCGTCCCAACGTTTTCCTAGAAGTGAGATGACGTCGTACCCCTTGAATTTCACTGCGATCTATGTGATCGAACTTCTCAAATTATCTGCCTGACTTCTCAGCAAAAGTGCAAAGGTCATGGCTTAGACCTTACTAAGTTTTCACATCCATTATTGGCCACAATAAATTCCCTCTCGCAAACGTAAGCCGTTCCCAAGAACACCTCCACATGCATTTTCCTTAGAAATTGATCAAACATTAACTTCCACAGGGCCTTTCCATATACACGGAGCTCTGTAGACATCCCCTTTCAATTCTCTCCCCTTCCTCGCAGAAGCTACCACGCACCAAGACAATACAGGCCCATATGATGACTAGCTTTTTCTTAATTGTGTATCTTGTAAGCGTTAGCAATTAGTTACTTAAATACATGGCTATCTAATACACAGTTATATAAATATTTGGCTGGAACGGCTATGGATAGCATCTATCCATCACATTACAGAATTTCTTTTTCAACGGCGTGCAATATTAAGAGAATAATAAACAAGAAAAAGTGTATAAACAAACAAATTTAAACGTTCACTTGATTTCATTGTATTAAAAAACCAATAAGAAATAATTCCCGGTGACCAAATCATCGAACCCAATTACTGAAAAATGTCTGCTCAGAGCCAATCTTTGAAAGATATTCTGTAGGGAACCCGTGGAAAGAAACATAAAGCAGTAAACGAGCATTCAATTTTTGGAAACAGGGTGTATCACCACAAACAGGGTGTATCACCACAAACAGGGTGTATCACCACAAACAGGGTGTATCACCACAAACAGGGTGTATCACCACAATATATCTACGCATGAGATCACTATATTTATTTTTATTGAAAAAAAAAAAGAGACCTTACATAAATGTTAAGACCGTGGAAAAAATTCCAACGAAAAGCCATTAAGTCTCCAAACCAAAACAGATAATTTCAATTTCTTTTTTAGTTTGGAAACTTAAATTAAAATAAATAAAATTTTATAACCAAAAGTTCATTTTAAATATTAAAAAATAAGTATTTATATTGATGCGTTGAAAATAGTCTGAAAATGTATTTTTTATTGTTGTTTAGTATTTTTTTATTATTGTTGAAAAGCAAATATTGGACTGAGTTCGTAAATATTATAAAATAATTTACTTGATTATTAAAAAAGCATAATTTTTGGAACGGGGAACGGGTTATCTCAGGGGTAGAGGGCTGAGATACCGTTCCGAAGGTCTCGGGTTCAAATCCGGCTTTGTCAGAAAATTATTTAATATGTCGAAACCTGGGTATGGACTCTGTAGGATCTAAAGACCCGCCTGGAGCTCACCCAGCCTGCATAAAGTGGGTATCCTTAATTGAAGGAAAAACCTGGCTATTGAGCCGTGATCTCGGGCAAATCACCTCACTGCACAACCTGTGTCTTAGAAATAGTTCAGTCTCTACAATGTACTGAAAAATAAAAGTTATTAATAATAGTAAGAGAGCTGCACTATAATTTAATAACTGCATAATTTAATTTCTTCTAATTTAACCTGTTGGCAACCTTTCCAAAATCGGTTTTAATCTGTCGTTTGAATTATGTATGAAGGGTCGGCTGGCTTAGGGAAGACTCATATTGCACGTGTATATTACACGATGGCCAGATGTTCCTTCTCTCTTATTAAGGACTTACATTACTTCCTAGCATGAATTATTCAATTTTCTGTATAAAAATCAATACTCCTCACGAAATTCATTCAGTATTAGTGATTTAAAAGTGATTGATTTCAGGTGATTTGATTTTGATCGAAAAATCAAAGCGGAACGTTTGCCAGCCCGAAAAAAATCCCAAAGAAATAAGATATTGTATAAAATAATAAATATTATATTTTTACTAAAATAGAGCCAAAAACTCAAAAAGAAACACTATTAATTATTATAATGCAATTGGGAAAAACCACAATGCAAAGCCTTATGTTTCAAAAAATACACCTACTTACCAGTCGACGTTTCGCCTATTCAGGCATTATCAAGACACCAAAATCAAAAAGGGGTTATGTGAATCGCATCTCGAAGAAAAAAGTGCAATACATCCCAACGATCAACAGCCCAAACAGGCTCCAAACATGAGACAGCACCCTACCACCAAGACGTTCAACATACAACTGAACGAAAGTAATACGCAACCAGCTGGGAAGGTTATAGCCTAATACTTCAGATAACCAAAAAAATGGAATTAGGAATAGTATAGCTAGAAAAATTAACAACTTTATGAAAGGCAAGAATAGGCATGGTGATATTATAGATAAAACTATAAGGAGAGATTTGGAGGATTTTATAAGATTTAAAAACAGGAATCGTGATGTATACGTTGTTAAATCTGATAAATCAAAAAAAGTAGTTTTCATCACTAAGGAAATGTATAATGACAAGGAGCATGGGCTGCTCAATGATCCCGACACTCATAGAATGCTTAATAAAGACCTCCTTGTTAATGTAACCAATAAAATTAATAAGTATGTTGATAAATTATACATAAATAAATATATTGATAGGGTTTCAAAAACTAAATTAACTACTTATGCCCCGCAGCATCCTAGAATATATGGATTAATTAAGTTGCATAAAGAAGACAAACCTCTCAGACCGATTGTAAATAGCATTAAGGGACCTTCTTATAACCTGGAAAAATTCTTTAAACCGTTCTTAAATGGCCTGTACAATAATAACCCGTTCGATGTTAAAAATGCATTTGATGCTAAAAATAAGATTGATGATTTGAAAACTTTAGAAGAAAATGAACGACTTATAAGCTTTGATGTAGTCTCTCTGTTTACCTCGGTGCCACTGGAAATGGTATTTGAAATAATTTCGGAGCAATGGGAGCAAGTTGAGCCTTGTACGTGCATTAAAGATAAGGTTATGTTTATAGAAGGGCTGAAGATAATTTGCGAGAATAGTTTTGTGAAATATGATAATAAGATTTACCGACAATTAACAGGGTTGCCTATGGGTGGTGTATTGTCCGTTACGCTTAGTGGCATCCTTATGAACAAATTGCTGGATGATGTTATCAGTACTACTAATATCAAACCTAGATTGATCATGAAATATGTGGATGACCTTTTGCTTGTGTTGAAAGAGGATGAGATTGACAGATTTTATGAGGGTCTTAATGGTTTTCATAATAATATCAAATTCACTTATGAACTGGAAACTAATAATAGGATTAGATTCTTGAATATGTATGATAACAACGATAATGCAATTTTGAGAACCATGTGGACGAGAAATGAAAACAGTAGTCAACGTATATTGAGTTTTATATCGAATCACCCTAGACATATGTTAATAAATAACCTTAAAAACAGCATATTTAAAGCCATTAAACTGACTGATATAAAATACATAAGCTCCGTGAAAGAGACCATCTGCACGATGTTCGAAATTAACTTGTACCCTTCATTCCTCATTAAAAAATATTGGAATTTGAATTGTAACAAGATTCACAATAATATGAACTGTACTTCTAGTGGTGGGGATCTTGCATTGTCGGATAGTGGTGGTGCCGAGAGAAATAATATGAATGGTGTCTTTTTTGCGTGCACTTATATTAAGGGCCTCTCAGAATGTGTTAGAGATATATTTAAAGAGTATGATGTTTACGAGATTAGGCTTGCGAATAAGATTACAAACAAGATGAGTAAATTTTACACTCCATTGAAAGATAAAATACTTACACAGCAACAATCAGATGTAGTGTATGAGATTAGCTGTTTGCAATGCCCTAAAATATACATTGATGAAACATCACAATTGTTGCACAAAAGAATGTATCAGCATCAATATGATTGTAAGAATATTGGTGGCAAGGAACCTAACACAGCATTGGCCCAGCATACCAAAACTTGTAAGCATCAATTTGATTTTGAGAATGCTAAAGTTGTTTACAAAGAGAGTGATGGCTCTAGAAGGAAGTTGTTCGAGGCCATGCAGATTGCACAAAAGATTGACATTTCAGTAAATTATAAAACAGATTGCAGAAATTTGAACCAATATTATTCGGAAACGTTGAATATTTTAAAAGAAAAATTTGGCTAACTTTGCTAATATGTATAAATTTTTATAGGCTAATATTACTTGATATGTTTTGTGGATCAGCTGATGCTATAACCTTCCCAGCTGGTTGCGTATTACTTTCGTTCAGTTGTATGTTGAACGTCTTGGTGGTAGGGTGCTGTCTCATGTTTGGAGCCTGTTTGGGCTGTTGATCGTTGGGATGTATTGCACTTTTTTCTTCGAGATGCGATTCACATAACCCCTTTTTGATTTTGGTGTCTTGATAATGCCTGAATAGGCGAAACGTCGACTGGTAAGTAGGTGTATTTTTTGAAACATAAGGCTTTGCATTGTGGTTTTTCCCAATTGCTTTATAATTATATTTTTACCTTATATCGGCTGTTAAGAAATATTAATTATTCAATGACATAATAATATAACTTCCTTCGCTTTAAAGCATAAGTGGCAATGAACGAGCCGATGCGGAGGCTAAAGCAGCAGCAAAAAGTGGCGACGTTTCCTTAAGATTAATAAATATTAAATGGAATCTGTGTAATGGACAAAGTTTATATCCATTTCTTGGATTAACTGCAAACGGCAGGGGCGACCTGTGGTCTAGTGGTCAGCGTAACAAACTACTAAGTCCAAGATCGCGGGTTCGTATCCCGGCAGGTGGCCCTAGGATTTTTTAAAGGGAGTAAAAAAAATCCTTAGTTACGCCGTCCTTCATAAGGGACGTTAAACGGGAGTCCCGAAGCCTTTACGATGTCAGGTACTCGTTAAAAATCCCTTTCCTAATTAAACCTGGATAGGAAAAATTTAGAACTCCCAATGTAGAGTCGTCCGATTAGCCATAGCAGCAAAAAGTGACATTAAATGAATAAACAAACAAACTCCAAACGGCCTAATGTCAAATACATTTGGTATAATAAGGAGGCTAAGAATTGGCCATACTAAGTTGACTCACCTCCATCAACTGTTTGGACTATATCAACCAACCTGCCTAAGTTGTTGTAATACAAAAAACACAGTCACGTATCTGTTTGAATATAAAAAACAAAATATGAAATAAATAGATAAAACTTAAATATCGAAACGTCTACAGTTCAAAAAAAGTAATAATATACAAAAGATGTTTAAGTATTTAAAAGCTAGGATACTACCTTAAGAAATTTAAGAAGAGCAGTCGTCCCTAGTGGCTGGGTCGAAGCGACGTTAATAAACAAATTAAACAAAACATTTCTTGAAATATAAAGATTTTTTTAAGAAATTTAAATTCTACATCTAAAATTTATCCGAATTATTGTAATGCTCTATATTTGAATATATTTTTTTTTATATATTATTACAATTCATTGGAAATAGACACAGGAGGATCACGCAAATCATTCTGACGTTCTTTCTTTCCAAACTTCCTTCATTTTTCTTCATGTATTCTTTTTCTTTACTCTATCCTTTTAGTTACTAGTTTCCTCAATGCTTACTTATCTCAAATTACTTTTCTACCTTATCTCCATACATTTTTTTATCTATAACATCAATTGGTTCTATTTTCGCTTTTTGTTAATATATTTTATTTTACTAATCCGTAATTGACTTGACTTTTTGTATGTAGGTAAAAAATCTATTGCTGATTCTTGTTGGGGAGGAAATAAAATTTCTATCGTAGTTTTCTATGCCTTCTGCCAGGTTTGAGATATTTTCTGTGGTCTATCTTGATTATAATCCTTCTTCGGCTAATCCTTCTCCGTACATTTTACTTTATACATTTATAAAGTACAATTCCTGAAATGTTCCTTACTATTTTTAACGAATTAAGCCATCCGTATTGACCCCAGGGTCCCATTTGGTGCTGGTTTGGCCCAAACCAAACACCCAGGATACAAAACCCGGGTAACAGGGAGTAGGAAAGAGGAAGAACAAGTGGATTTTTGTGATTTTGTGTTGATGAGTGGAACGCTATGTATTTGTAGTGAATATACTATTTTATAATGGGAATTGGCATGTCCTTGTGTATGTTGTGATTCGAAATCAGCCAAGGAGCATTAACAATTTTTTTTAGAATTTTGTATTGTGTTGTGTTTATCTTGAGTATTGGACGTGTTTTGCTGAATCACTGCCAAGGATCTGCCCCGTATGTCCTATATATTTATTTTAATATGTCTAAGGTTTTAAATCAAGTACTTAAACGTCGGAACAAGTTAGAGTAAGGTTCACGATGGCACTAAGTCATCGATGTACTCCGAAATGCTTTACAAACGGAGCTAAGCCAGCTATAAAGATGGCTTTAAGGGGCCGATAATACAGGAATATTTCCATCCTCCCGTTATGGGCAACTTTATTGATATTTGGCCGAAGGAAGAGGTGGTTTATTGAAATTTTAGTGTCCGGAGGACAGAGATATAGGGAAGGGACGCATTGCATTATGTACCTCCCGCATTAGAATTTCAAACTAGCGCTGGCCTCAACCATTAGATCATCCCCGATGTCTTTATAAGCTCTTGGCACTCCGTTCTACCTCAATGACTCTCTCATCCTTAAAAAGATGGTTTAATTTTTAGAATATACCATATAATATTGTTTCCATTCTGTTCATAGGTATCGGACATAAATAAATGTTTCAGAGGCTATATAAAGCGTAGTGAAATAAACAGGAATCAATCGTATATGGCAGAAATGCTGTGTTGGTGGCATGAAATTATGTAGGATAATACTCATAGATATGCCAAATTAATTTTAAGTTTGAATAAAACAAGACTTGGAATTATGAACATCTAGCAGGTGAGTAAAACTCTCTGAAGGTACTGACTCAATAAACCACCTGTGAGGTTTAAACTTTAATAAAATACATGAGAATAAGTCGCGATTAACAACGCAAGATCATAAGATGAAGCCACACGCTTGTTACTTTACTTTAAGAAAAAAATGAAAAACGTTGTTCCTATTTTGTTAAGGGTATCAATGAATGGATAAACTAAAAAAGAAACAATGTAGTAAAAAATTTGTAGCATAATTACATACAGAGAGAGAGAGAGAGAGAGAGAGAGAGAGAGAGAGAGAGAGAGAGTGAGAGAGAGAGTGAGTCTATTCCTATTTATTTATTTATAAATGAAATACAGTTTATAAAAAAGAGACATTTTTTGCAACTATAGAGTTACTATACACTGATCATACGACATCATTTCTCTATATATACTTTTTAACTTTTCTATATTTAGATATAAGTTAGTAAATTAGCTATTGTTTATTTCATTCAACCTATATCCAGTTATTAATTTTAGATAGCATCGGACTCAACACAGCATCAAGTATTTATCTGTTTTCCAGCCGCAGGGTGCGTTTACATAAAACAGAAAGTTGTTGTGGTCAGCTAGCGTAGTTTCAATAATTGAGTATTCGCCATTCCCTTTTCCGAACACAAACAATATTTCGTACTACTTCAATTATTGCGTTGAGCTGTTGAAATGGTGTTGATGCATAATCACATACTGGCTGTTTAAGAATATATAGAATAGGACGAATAAAAACTTTATTCTGAGGCATAACCGTATAATAAATACATAAAAATAAATATTGTTTATAGCAAAGATATGAAATATTTTACAGTGTAAGAGTATGCCAAAAAATATTAAATAGGTAGTTATCGCAAGTAGATATCCAATAAAGTTCGTCTAGAGAGCGAAAGAGGACTTTTTTGTTTTAGTTGGTACAGACAAGCAAGGGATCACGCAAATATCCTTTTCTTTGCTCTATTCTTCTCGCTCCTCCTTTTCGTATGATTTTTTCTTCCTTTCTACTATATTATATTACCATGGAAGCAAAATGTCTCCACGTACACTAAATGGGGTCCTTAAAAAATGCATTTCTAGTTAAGTGGTAAGTCAACTTCCAAACTATCCTTAGTAAAAAAGATATTTGGTTAGGGCTAAGAGATGGCAAAGTGTGACAGACCGACTTCCATCTGACAAGCTGGAACATGAAAAACGCGCACATACAGAAGGTCAGGGAGAGACCATTGACTCTCTTGAAATTATTTATAAAATATTTCTGAATCGTGTTAAACGGTCCATGAAATAGATATAGCAAATAGAAGTAATTACAAATAATAAATTACAGTAATTTTTGTAATTTATTATTTGTAATAATAAATTACAAAAAAAAAAATAAAACTCCATCAGCTGCAAACAAATATCTAGCCATTATTCACATGCCCCCTTTAAAAAAATTTTATATTGCCCCATATGTTTGACAATTAATACAAAATGTAACTTCAAAGTTTCAGTTAAACTTTGAAATAGAATACTTTCAGATAAACGGAATTATTTCAAATGAAGATTAGAGCTTGTAAAGAAACAAAAAACTTATTCGGTAAAAATCAAGTTGTGGCAACACCTCACGGTAATGATGTAGGTGCCTAGTTCACGCTGAAAAATCTGAACTGTTCTCAAGACCGTTTTTAATACTTATTCTAAATATGTTGAAGAAATTGGTCCGGGTTGAGGTCACTGAATGAATTTCTCGTGTAATTTGAGAAAAACTTTATTGATAGCCAACGTTTCGACCTACGTTGTAGGTCTTCTTCAGGGCTGTGGGGGAGGCTGGGAGGGCGGGTCCTCACTGGCTATGAAACACATACTCATTTGTCTGTGTTCAACAATTATCATTCAATTATTCTAAATATCATTGTTCCATGCTACAAATGAAATTCTCTGAATAAAAGAGAATATCTAAGAACACCAAATGGAGGCTGTATAAATCTGCATTACTCCCCATATTGACTTATTCTTCTAAATCATGGTAGCTAACCACCACCCACTAGCTAACAACAACCACCCAAACTTCAGAGATGAGATTCCTTAGAGAAATAGATGAGAAAATCCTTACAAAAAACCAGACGATACCGTATACATAACTCAACCATTAGATCAAACCTCAAGCAAGTGTAGTGAGAAAAGAGTTTAAGATGGTTTGGACATGTCCTATAAATGGAAAACAACCGGCTAGCCAAGATGACTTATGAGCTAATGTAGATGGAAGAAGGTCCAGAGGAAGATATAACTACTGTTTAAGAAAGCTTCGCGAAAAGAAACCTGGAATAAAACAGAAGGGAAATGGTGGAGGATCGTACGGTGTACTCCAAACTGAACAGAAGGAGACATCTCACTGCATGAGCGGCAACGACCATTCTAAAAAGTAGTTGGATGAGACTATTTTTCATCCTCTAAACACAATCATAACATGAAATGCTGTCGATGAAGCCTATCATGCGATTGTAATTATTTTTCAATCAGTCAAAGTCATTGTTGATCAACATAGTTTAGCCAAATGATATATGTAATATAGCCAAAAAACATTTGTAAAATATATATTCTTTATTACTCTCTCAACCTCTTTAAAATCAGACAATGCCTCTATAATATAATTCCGGTATTAATACCCACAAAGCTTATCTATAAACGGCAGAGACTAGAAAAAAACTGACTGATAGCTGCTATAAAATTCCGCCCCAATTAGTGCCTGACGAGGGACACTTTGAAAAGAGCCTTAATTATTTTCCATCATATCCGCTAATTAATGAGAATCATTAGTTATTTTTTAGGCAACCTCAGGACCATTAGCCATATTATATCAGCCCTAATAAGCATCATTTATATATCTCTCTCGCTAACTATTCGTCATCCGCAGGATTTTAGGATGAGTTACGCTAATGTGCTCTGTCTGTTTTAGAAAAAGCTCTCGGTTGCAATATGTAATTTGGCTGTGAGACAGTAATTTATCAGTTATAACTATTGTAAACAGTCGTTTATAACTGTTCGGGATCACCCAACTTCTATAAACTGGGGACCCTTTAAACGGAGAAAAGCCTGGTGGTTGAGAATGATCTTGGACTAATCACCTCCAATCGTTGTGCTAGAAACCGTGCAATCACTACCACATATTGAATCCAAGACTGTTAGTGGTACAGTTTTTTAAATTTTTTTTGATACAGTTAATAGAATCACTTAATATCGATTTTATTTTACTTAAATTAGATTAATCCTTACTAATTATTGAATTTCTTACAGTGAAGACTTTATGATTGGATGCTGCGTTGCTCAGTGTGTAAAGCGCTGAGTTGCTAGGCTGAAGGTCAAGTGCAGATCCCTTAGTCTTAATTGACTTCTGACACAAAGGAATGTGGACAAAAATATGTACTACGTTATATAAACTACTAACTTGTTACATAAAAATATATATATATATATAGTAATAATAAATATATATTCAAAGAATAAAGAAATTACATAGCTCTGTAGGACCGAATATACCATTCAGAGCAATTACAATTTTGGGCGACATTTTTAAAATTAAAATAACGTGACTATAAGGATCTTGTACTTTCAAAGTTGTCTCGTGCTACCACATTCTTTTCTCATTTATTGATTTAGAAATAAACCTTTAGAAACTCTGAATCTAACTCAACTGCGCCTAACTTATTTTTTCGTAGTCGACTAACACATAAAGTTACAATCCTTGCAGAAATAATGTGCTCTGTTAGCTTATTCAACAGTTCAAATGAGATTAGATTCATTACATCACTTCAAATTATAAGATTATCAGGTTGCAAATTAGTGAACATTGATCATTTATGACTTCATCGAGAAAGATACCTCTAGTTTTATAAAAAATAATTCAGTTAAGGTGATTCGGATATTCACATACAAAGACACTACCATTACTCAAATCGGGGGACTGCTGCACTTCCATTTTATGACAGCATACATGAAAACTATTTCCCATTGAGATTATATCTTAAAACTGATTTATATTTTTTTCAGTTCAATTATATTGATAACGGTTTTCCAGTTCTTAATCAGTTTTCAATATTTAGTTGGCACTCGACTACATGCTGACTGCCTCTATTTCTTTGTTTCCACCCTTTTTCCTCTGTAATCGAGTTGAATTGCATTCAACTGCTTATATCCATACATCTTTAAATTTGCACAACGATACATTTTACTCTTTTGTAATATTCTGTTATAGTTTTTGTTATACTTTTATTTCATTTTTTAAAATAAATTCTTCTTACAGTGAGAGCGGTGTGGCTCAGTGGTAGAGCACTGAGTAGCCATGCCGAAAATCCTGGTTCAAATCCCACTGCAGGCAGTATCTTTTATTTAGTCTGTTTGCGGCGAGAGATGGATCAACCTGGCAGTTGAGCGGGACCTCCTTGCAGAACTGTTGTCCATGAAACAGTAGTCTCTACCATGTACTGAGCCCCAGGCTCGTTCACGGGTCATAGTGGTTACAGGTCTGGTTCTTATAGTGCAAGCAAACATTTTTCTTAAATAATTTTTTCATATAGGATTAATCTTCATATTTTCATTTCTTTGGAGGTTTTCATAAGGTTTTTATATATCCTCTAAATGTATTTGTTTATTAGATTTTTTTGTTTATACACTTTTATATTTCATTATTTTACCATTCTAGACATTTATGTTTATTAACCATTTCAATGGGGAGAGCATTATACAGGGTGTCCCGAATTTAAATGGCAAAACTTCAGGACCTTATAGGAGGCCGAAAAACTAAGAAAAAAAGTACTTTAGAGATTTACTCGTTTTTGCTTAGTTATAGTGAAAATCGCAAAAAAAGAAACAAAACAAAAACGTTACAGGTAGCTTTACATTCTTTTATTTGTTTACATTTTGGCTTCCTTCTAGGATTATAATTCCTCAATCAGTCTTCATTCAGTTACTCAGATATTTTTGTGTGAATAGCATCAGCCACAATGCCCCATACATATTCTAATGTTGAATACGCTGATATGATTTTTGTGTATGGTTTCTGTAACGGTAATGCTTTAGAAGCAGTGCGGGAGTATGCGCGCCGATTTCCAAATAGAAAGGTGCCTAATCGCCGAGTCTTTTCGTTAACGTTTAATAGACTACGAGAGACTAGGTCATTCTTAATACGTAATGAAGGCGACCAATTCCATGCAGCAGTAAGAGCAAATTATCGGAGAAGAACTTGTGTCCAACGCCACTTCGATAACAATCCTGAGGCTAGCATCCGAAGAGCATCTGCATTAGCAATATCGTGGCAAGCAAAATGGCGAACTTTGAAAGGTGATAATCGCTACCCATTCCATCTTCAAAAAGTTCAGAATTTATTACCTCAAGATTATGTCAAGAGATTGAATTTTAGTAACTGGTTTCTTGAAAAAATTCGCGATGATAGTTTATTACCATTAAAAATTATATGGACCGATGAAGCTACCTTTACAAGAGGAGGAATTAAGTGTTTAATCAAATAAATTATCATGTATGGACTCTTGAAAATCCCAGAGCTATTAGAGAGAATAGGTTTCAGCATGAATTTGCTATTAACGTTTGGCTTGGAATTTGGAACGGATTACTGGTGGGGCCATATTTTTTACCTGGAAGATTGAATGGTATCACATTTACACATTCTTTGGAGAACGACTTTTCTAATTATTTAGATGAAATTCCCTTACAACAGCGGATTGAAATGTGGTTCCAACTCGATAGATGTCCAGCTCATTATAGCAGAGTTGCTCGAGCTTGGCTGGATATAAATTATCCACAACGATGGATTGGACGTGGAGGAGTAGTACCTTGGCCACCCAGATCACCTGATATGACACCCATGGATTTCTTCGTATGGGGAACCTTGAAGCAGAAAGAAACCGAAGAAAAAGAGCATTTATTCGGTGTCAGTCAACTCAAGAGAGCAATTAAGAGACCGAATCATACATGCAGTGCACCAAATATCATCAGAACAATGTTTAGCTGCAATTTATCAAGTGAGTGCTAGATGTAATGCTTGCATTGGTGCAAGAGGACAACATTTACATTAAAAAGAACATAACATAAATATAAATAAATAAGTATAAAAATGAAAACTTGTTTTGTTTCTTTTTTTGCGATTTTCTCTAAAACTAAGCAAAAACGAGCAAATCTCTAAAGGACTTTTTGTCTTAGTTTTTCGGTTCCCTATAAGTTCCTTAATTTTTGCCATTTAAATTCGGGACACCCTTTATAATAATATATATGTGAGGTTGTAAAGCATTATTTGATGCTCCCAATTTTTTAACTTAAAACTGAATGTTACTGGTGGTGGGGACTCCCATCATTTTATTAGTTTCAAACCTTTGGTCTGACTCTCAGTTAGGGATTCACTGAGAGTATAGTCCGTTTCCGATTACGGTTTTTCTAAGAGCTTAAAAGTGCTGCCCCCATGGATGTGCACCTTACAGCACCACAGATTTTTAATTCATTAAAATTGTACCCAGAAAAATTAAATGGTACCCCCTCCATTGTTGTAGAATAGGAATTTTATAAATAAAGAGTAGTTTTTTAGCAGTGGTGGGCGTGCGTAAACCCAAAGTATCAACCCACCACTGCCGAAACCCCGTATGCCAGCAATGGCAGGAAGGGAAAAAAAAAAAAGAAGGTTTTTCAAAGAGCTTCTGTTGATTAACAATTATAAAGGTAAGTTTACACTTTAAATTTTAAATATACAAAAGCAGCAAAAAATTAGTTTAGAAAAAGAAACTAAATCCATTGAAAAAAGGAAGTAGGGAAGAACTTTTATAATTTGTTGACTGCAAACCTTTGCTATTATTTAAGAAAATAATAATTTTGACATACATATTTCATGTATTCAATGTAATGATATTATAAAATACACATTTTGACAATGTGATGAAAAATTTGTAAAAATATAAAATTTCTGTCTGGTGTTCTACGGGGTTAGGATAGCCTGGAATCATTACACAGGCCAACGATGAAAAAACTTTTTTAATGAAAATACCTTATTCTTATGTTGTTTAGGTTGCTGAATCCAAATATGATGCTTAAAAAGTTGTATCACCCACCATTTATTCACATTTTATAGTTAAATTCATGAAATAAAGAAATATTTTTAGAATTTAACAGCTTTTTCATAGTTAAGATAACATGAAAAAATAGGTCTAATGAACAAAGATGATGTTGGCAGCACTGCTGAAACACATGCTAAACAGCTGATGTTTTGTTTATTTTCAACATAACCTCACTTTTACGTTTCCTGTACATGTGCTCAGTGCAATGTCTCATCGCGGCTGTAAAAACTCTGCTGACAGTTTTTGTTATATTTGTGGTGAGTTTGTTATTAAAAAGCACCAAAGAAACATTACAGACTTTGTGAAAAAGGTTTATCTAGCATACTTTGGAACCAAACTTGGAGACCAGGATAAACCTTGGGCACCGCATAAGGTATGTTATGTATGTGTTGAAGACCTCAGGAAATGGTCAAAAAAAGAGAAAAAACACTTTAAATTTGCTGTTCCCATGATATGGAGGGAACCAAAAAATCATTCCGATGACTGTTACTTTTGCAGTGTAGATATTACTGGTCATAACTCTAAGAACAAGAAGGTAATAAGCTACCCTAACCTTCCGTCCGCCATCCGACCAGTAGGGCACGGTGTAGATTTGCCAATCCCGGAACCACCAGAGGACTTAAATTCTATTGAAACAGAAGTATTTTCTGATGTACAGTCGGAGTTAGATGAACACGATGAAGAATTCCAATGTGTTACAGAAAATGTAGAGCCTAAATTGTTCACTCAGGTCGAGCTTAATGACTTAGTTAGGGATCTGGGCTTAACAAAAGAAAAAGCTGAACTGCTTGGCTCTAGGCTAAAAGAAAAGAACTTGCTGGCGGCTGGAACCAGCATTCATGTGTATAGGAAGAGAGAACAACAATTTTCGAAGTATTTTGAACAAGAGGGTGATTTGGTGTACTGCTCAGACATTCATGGTTTAATGAATGAGTTTGGAATTGAATACAAAACAGAAGATTGGAGGTTGTTTATTGATTCATCCAAAAATAGTTTGAAGGCAGTTTTAGCACACAACGGTAACATGTATGCCTCTGTACCTGTCGATCATTCTGTACATATGAAAGAGAGTTACGAAAATCTAGAAATAGTGTTAAATAAAATAGGTTATTCTGCACACGGTTGGATGATATGTGGTGATTTGAAAGTTACGTGCATGCTCCTTGGTCAGCAAGGGGGTTTTACCAAATTTCCATGTTTCTTGTGTGAATGGGACAGTAGAGCTCGGAATCAACATTGGTGCAGAAAGAACTGGCCTGCTAGGGAGTCTTTAAAGCCTGGCGAGAAGAACATTTTACGCAAAAACCTTGTAGATCCAAAAAACGTGCTCCTACCACCACTACATATTAAGTTAGGTCTCATGAAACAGTTTGTAAAGGCTTTGCCTAAAGATGGGCTTTGTTTCAAATATCTCTGTCAGAAGTTTCCACACCTTTCAGAAGCTAAACTGAAAGAAGGCGTCTTTACCGGGCCTGATATTAGAAAAATGATGTTTGACGTTAACTTTGAATCCACAATGACCTCAAATGAAAAGGAAGCATGGGTTTCATTCAAGCAAGTTGTCACCAAGTTTTTGGGAAATGAAAAAGACCCAGAATATAAGGCTATTGTTGCTAACAGGTTAAAAAAATTTGAACAGTTAGGATGTTTGATGAGCCTGAAAGTTCACTTTTTGAGCAGCCACCTCGATTACTTCCCGGAAAATTTAGGAGATGTTAGTGAGGAGCAAGGTGAGCGTTTTCACCAGGACGTTAAAGTGATGGAAAAACGTTACCAGGGCCGCTGGAATACCAACATGATGGGGGATTACTGTTGGTCACTTCACCGGGAAGTTCAGCAAGCTATTCATCGCAGGAAAAGCTACACAAGAAGCTTCAAGGAAAAAAGGGAAAGAAAATATAAACCAATTCCAGTTGACAAGTGAACCTTGTATCATCACATAAAATTACTATTCCAAGTATTTTACTGTAAATACAAACCATTTTTACGATTCTACAGTGTTTCATTGATTTCCCTATATACTGTAAATGGGTATTAGACTATATAATAAAATACATTTTGCTTGGAAACTAAGGGTGATACATAAAAACTACGAGCAGATTTGGATTCAGCACATAAAAGTCTATCAAGATCAGCTATTAAAATTAAAAAAGTTTTCAAAAAGGTTTTTTTTGTTGGCCTGTGTTATATAACGCACCGATATAATTTCAATTTCACGCATTTTTTAAGATTAAATTTAAAAGTAATGCATCAGTAATAAAAATTATAATAAATAAAACTGAAATATAAATACAAAAATACCCTCCATCATGGTGATTATTTGGCATTTTAATTTTTCACAACAAAAATATACTCAAAACACACCCTACATAAGTTCGAATATTCTTATTATTGTATTTCATTATTGTCTTTAGTACTGCACTGTTTATTTCATTTTTTTCTCACTCCTGATGATGGCATGTTAGTTCGAAATGTTAGAACATAGTAAATCATTTGTTACACTTATTAGTGGATTTAATTACAGTTCTAAAAAACATCTACGGTGTGTAAAGCATTTCCTTGAAGAGTTTCATTGAATTTCAGCCCAATAATGCTCATTATTTCGAAACTTATTTAATATCCAGATGTGTCCAATTACTAAAGGATTAACTACTACTTTCATCGACGCTGTTGCGCTCTCCCGTGTTATTATGAGAGAATATTGTGTAGACTCAACAGATGTTGAGGCCCCGGCGTGAACTTCTACGAGGCAAGTTTTGAAGGAGGCTCTTTAAGAACACTTAGTTGCTTAGGCTTTTAGCGATTAACCTGTTGTAACTCGTTTGTCTACACAACGCCTCCAGTTCACGAGTAGCCTCGAAAATCTATCGAAACAGGATATATTTAAAATAAAAAGTGAAGGTATATGTATAATAAAAAAAATCATTTGTTTAATAAGTTGTTAACTATGAATCGTAAATACTTTAGTTCTTCATCATAAAATATGACTAAATTATAATTATCACTGTCTATTAACTTCCATTATCAGGTTCTAATCAGAACTTGACTCTCAATTTTATGAGAAATATTTTTTTTAATTTATTATAATTGAATTTACAACTGTATTAAATCATAAAAAAATACCACTACAACCTATGGAGGGTCTTGGGTTTAGTACGTGGTAGAGACTATGCTAACCCAGGACGGTCCTAGATCTCATAGGGCCCATCTCCGACCGTTAACAGACTAAACAAAAGTCTTCCATCGAGTGGGATTTGAACCCAGGACCTCCGGCATTGTATTTGAGCCACTCCGCTCCCATATTAAACAATGTAACAAGTAAATAATATAAATGATATATAATGATAAGTAAGGACAGACAATTAAAGAAACTGCACCCTCGTAGTACTCAGAAAACAGATTTAAGTTAGGTCACGAGGCCATCTTCCGAAATCCAAACTTTATTAGTTGGCAAGGTATATGGCATGTAAAGATGTCAATTCCTATAATTTATTGGTTATGTTGGTGTTAAACCGCCTTCAGGCCTTACTACTCCTTTTTTTTCATATTATTATCACTCAATGTTGAGGTATACAAACACATCAACCTGTTCGATAGAGTAATTGCCAATTTGGAGAAAACTTTCGTTAATACCTCTTTGTTTACCAACAGTCGTATCTTTGGTTTTAGTATTGACAAGTCCCAGCTTTCTAGCAGCATCATCAAGGGCAAGAAAGGCCTCTTCCACAGCAGCTATTGATTTCCCAATAATGTCGATATCATCAGCATATCCCAGGATTAGTACCATATGGTTAAAGATGGCCCCAATGGTCTGAATCTTAGATTCTCTGATAGCTTTTTCCAGACCAATATTGAAGAGCAGACAAGCCAGGGAATCTCTCTGTCGAACGCCATTATAAGAGGTGAATCCCTCAGACAGATCTCCCTGAATTTGCATCATACATTTGGTATTGCTATAATATCATAATAACCTGATTAAATTGATTCCCTTCCTTCCTTTTTTTTAAATGTTTATCTTTATTCACAGTTTACACCGAATGAAGAGATTTTAGTTACGTGGAAGGACTTCTTTGCGCACTTCATTTAATTACCGTGTTTAACGGAAGGTCTTTAACCCAGCACCTTCCTAATCGTCTACTTGCGTTGATGATCTCTTCAACAGTGGCTACGTGAGCGTGTAAACCGCCGGAGAATTCCAGCCATTTTTATTTGCTCATTAGCGCCTGGAGTCCTAATGTACTCAACTCATTTAGCCTCTGTTTGTCACCTTTCCCGTCCGAACTAATGTGACCATAAATCTCAGCGCTGTCCATTTGTTCATTGTGCCGTGCCGGTGACTGAAAGACGGAAAATTGCTGTAAAAAGAGCAAAAAAAAATTAATTAATAGCAGAGTGGTGGAGGGAGTGATAGAGGGGTGGTGGAGGGGGAAATGGTGAATTGGGAGGGGGATGTAGATTGGTCAGCAGCGACCTGATGGATGGGCCGTCCTAATGGCCTCGCCGTACCAATTTGTACCACGTCCTCTTATCTGATCCTCGCTCCTTCATACTCTGTTCTGTCTCCTGTCTGCTTTAATAAATATATACAGGGAGGAACCCAGGTAGATTGGGTTCACAGGATGGAGGCTATTCAAAGCATGTCGAGTCGAATGGCAAAGCAGGCTTCTCCTGATAATAATTAATATTCCACTTTACACACTATATTGTTCACTATCACAATAAAAATGTCTATTAAGTTAAACCATTTACTTTACTTTTTTTACCTTTTACAGAACTTTTTTTTAAAGTCATCCTTCCCTAACAGAGGATTTGACAATGCTAATATAACACACACGTTTATACTCTCTAAAACCTTCATGCTCTCATTCATAGTTTTTTACTATGTCTCTTAAATTCGGTCGTTTTCATGGAACTACTCTTCAAGATTGAAAAATGCTGTGCCCATTGTCGCTTTCCACCCGTACACAAGCACTTTAAAGTGATTATCCGTGGGCAATCATTCCGGAAAGTCCGGTTCACCTCAGCAATTTAGATCATTATCATAGGCTCAAAGTCATAATCTTACGAAAATAGACTGAACACTCGGAAAAACTGCAGCGAGGACATAAAGGGTCAATATCCTTTCTCACAAAGTTTGGCCCAAAATCCTCCATGTACTGTGAGGATTGGTAAAACCCAGTAGTCAGGAAGAATCCATTTTGCAGCTAGCTGTGCTCTTACCACCTCCCGGACGGTGGGAAAGTATTTCCTCAAGATTGCGCCATTTAAGGTTGTCACCCGCCGCCTAATGGCAACTGGAGTTGAAAAATGAAACGGAAAATTTTCAAAAGATTAAACTTTGTTTTATGTAAAAGAAAGAAAGATATTGTAGAAATTTAACCTAAGTCATTAGAATGATAATACGCCTTTGGATATTTGCTGCCGCAATACATAGAGATATTGGAGATCCTGAGAATACGAAATAATTCAATAAGTTATTAAACATCAAATTGTTTATTATATTTGACAGGCATATATAATCTTATAAATAAGATAAAGATTTATCTTTACCTTTATAATCTTTATATACAAGATAAAGATTTATCTTTACCTTTATAATCTTTATATATAAGATAAAGATAAATTTAAGAATAACCTTTGGAAATTAGAGTGCTGATTTTATAAAAAAATATACAAGTATGTGATACAATTATAAAATATAGTAAAGAACAGAACATTTAGCAAAAATATAACTGAAAAAAAGTAGTCTAAGTATTATTTCTTAGCTTCCTGCCTGTTTGTTTAGGTTCTCCGTCAAAAAGATGCCTTGCAATATGCACGCTTTCAAATTCAAGAAGAAGAAAAAAATCCACAAAATTCCTTACATACCCCCCTTGCGTTTTTCTCTCTACTCTTTAAATTCCACATCCCAACCTTCCATTGCCCGCCCCCTTCCCCAATCACAACACAAACGCTTCAGAAATTCTTTCATTATTCTTCCATCGCGAATTCCTCCTTAACGCACCATTCTAAATTTAGAAATGCATATGCATGTTTATTTACCCTTAAACGAACACTTATTGCTTCTGACAGTAATAACTGTAGAAAAGTTTTTTTTTTTTAATAGAGTCAAAAGAATAATCACAATTATTACATTGTTCTAAGAATGCGTTTAGAATATATATTTAGAATCTAGTAAAGTATAAATACTTTTAACTGTTACCATCACTTTTTAAAAATTATAAAATGGTAATGAATGTAATACCATCATGTGGAGTCCAAATATTGTCAACCTTTTACTTTAAAGTGTAATTAATTGTGAGAATTACATCTGTTTAAATTAATGACGTGCTTTCAAATATTCAATGAACTAATTCGAATTGATTTTTATATTCAAATTCCATTTCGCATGAAGATTGAAGAATTTTAGTTATAAGATTCATTTTTTTATAAATTATAGTCTGTAACCCTTAGTACCTAAATGAGATTGTTTTACAATTTCTATCATAATAATTTATTATGATGGTGCAATTAATTCTTGTGTATGTACTATTTCTTAGAAGCCACATTTTCCTTCCACGTTAAAGTACCTACTTTGCAGAGCCTGGATCAGGTCCAGTAGAATTCAAAGTGTCGATCCAAAACTGAATAGATAAGCTGTACTACTATCATGAAGGATCTAGGGCTCAGTAGGTGGTAGAGACTTTACAGTTTCTAGGACAATGGTTGTGCAGAGAAGTGATTTTTTTCTAGATCACTCTCATCTGTCCGATTATTCCCCCACATTAGGGTAACCACTTTATGGATGCTAGGGTCCATTGACTTGAAAGTGAATGGAATATCGTTGATTTTTTTTTTTTTATACAAGGTGGAAATCTCAACAGACAACTGAGGCCAAAAAGTCCTCAGATAGTATGGGTAAAGTCCTCCAACCCACTAAAACCACCTTGTGCAACAATTGAGCTAGCCCAACAAGTCGCTCCTCTTTCATCTGCAAAATCACGGGTGTGGGGGTATATAGCCCATTTGCTAATCTCCCAATTCAGTTGACTTTTCTTTCATTTGGAGTTTTAATTTATTTACTTTGAGTAATTCACTTTAATAGCAAATCACTAGGCTTCACTCATTTAAGCCGCCTTACTTGATGCGAAGCGTCCCTGCATTTCCGGGTTACGTGGATTTTAATTCTTTCATTATAATTATCCGAAAACCTTCCAATCTCTTCTCTGAAAGAATTTACTTTGAGGCCCCTATGCAAATTGTCGTCCCTGACGTACCATGGCGCACCAACTATACTTCTGAGTACTTCATTTTGGAATGTTTGGATTATATCCATGTTGCTTTTCTTGGTACAACCTCAGAGCTGAATTCCATAATTCCATTTAGGTTTTAGGACTTGTTTGTATAACAGAAGCTTGTTCTCAACTGTATGTTGTGAATTTCTTCCTAGCAGCCAGTGTATTTTCCTTTGGCTTAAAAGTGAATGGATAATCGTTGATTAAATGATAAAAAAATTAACATAATTTTTTTATGAAGAAAAGGGAACAAGTACTGAATAATAAAATGCCCGAGTTGATGGCAGGGAGAAAACTAAACAAACTTCAAAACCTTTTCATATTATGATTCTCTTCTTCAGGCATGATTTAAACATAACAAACTTTCTATTGATGAGTGTTATCAATTGCCTTCATAGTTTAATATGCCGTTTTTACAAGACAGTCCATCAATTTTTAAATATCTTTTCACAATACTTTACAAACGAGCAATCAAAATCTATTCTATTGCACAATAGAACTATTCAAAACTTCGTGACTCAGCCGCTTGATGAACAGAGGGCTTATTGATAAACAACAATAATCCCATCAAGATTGTCAACAATATTTTACAATATGGGAGGATCTTAATGGCTAGGGAGGGGAAGGTTTGTATAACGTAAATAGTAATTGTATTTAGAAGTGGGGGGGGGCATAACCCGATTAGTGTGGCTTACTCAGGGCCACATGCCTCGCACCCTCACAAATATTTGATAATATGTTCATCCCTTCTTCCCATCTTAGCCCCTAGTTGTTAATCCAGGGGTAAACACCAATGGCTAATATAACAGCAACAGTAAAATAAAAAGTCAAGTTTAATAAAAATTGTTATTTGTGGAAGAAAACTTCTTTAGTCGCTTTGAGTGACTGATGAGTGACCATTTAACTACAAAAACTAGGTATAAATTATGTATTCTAATTATTATTATTATTATTATTTAATTATTATTATTATAATTATTATTTAAATTAAGTTATATTGGTATTTTGTATTGAGCATGTGCAGCCCAATATACTTTTTTTGCTAAATGTATTTAATATTACTCGGGGTGCCGATAATTGTGAAAACCAGACTGAAGTCAATAAACCAATTTACAAATAATGAAATTTAAATAATCCAGGCTATAATTTATTTAGAAATTCTAAAGAAAAAAAACAGATGGATATTCCAGAAGTTTTCGCTCCTGTCGGAAGTCCTTATTTAATTCATTTTTCAATGTGTTTTCTTGAATATCACCAAATAACACAATCGTTTGACAAAATTTGACAGAATTCCGAGCATTCCGACAATGTTATCGATTCTGATACAAATGAAGCGAATCTGATATATTGCGTGCGACTGTCGGACATGTTTCCATTAATTTTTCTGCTTCTCAGATATCTGCCGAAGCGTGTTCGACATTTTATATAAAGAGTAGGAAATTCTCTTGGAAATCCCCATCTCAATGTTGAAACTCGATATTTGGTTGTACTATTTGTAAGGAATTCAAGTAGTAAATTGTAAGATCCTATAAAGATCTGCATTTGATAATCATTTCTTTTATTATATTCCCTATTTTTATTAACTTTCCTTGACACAAGGTAAGTCAATAATTTCGCTATTATTTCCTCGAATGTTTTTCTTCTTCTTTTAGATTTTCGCTACCGTTTCATGAATCCGTCGTTTATTTTTCCTCCTCTTCTATTCTCCATCCTTTCACTCTGCTCTTTCCTTATCCTGTACAGATTGCTAATCTCTTCTCCATCCCTTGGATTCCCCAAAGCTAAGCGTCCACCTTCTAAGTTGTTCTGCTTTATACCACGTCATCATTTATGCCAATTTGTGTCTTGTCTTTTTTAATTCCATGCATCCACTGGATTCCATTTTAACTCTTGTATGCGTGGTTAAAGAATCGTTTTGATATTCTGCTATCATCCATCCTCATAATGTGACCCAAGAATTCAATGATCCCTTCCTTATTGGGTCCGACATCGTTTCAATTTATTTCTCTGGTCGAACGTTTCATTTTCACAGAATTGTTTTATAATACGACACGTTTATTGTAAATTAGTGTAGTAGTAAATTTTTAGTAAATGAAAAACAGTTCATCAAATCAAATGTCAAGCTCAGATTCTTTCCCTAACGTTTTAAACTATTAGATAGAGTTTGAAGAACGGAATCTATGAAAGGAGATACTGTGTGCTGACTAAAAACATTATAAAAATAATTTATAATGATTATTTATTTATTATTTTTTTTAAAATGTCTTCCTTAATATCGGCAATGCGTTAAAGGTAATTTTTATAAAATATGGTACAATTATTAATTCTGTTAAAATACTAGAGATATATGTATAACGTACTAACAAAGGTAAGAGCTTTGAATTGCCTTTCCGGATTTAAATCTGGCAGTGGCAGAAAATTTATTTAACCTGAAAACAGGCATGGATGGACCCTGAGGGATATGGAGACCCAATGTTGCTCGCCCAGCCCTTCATTGGAGGAAAACCAGAGTGTTGAGCGTACCTATGACAAATCACCTACCTGAACAACGGTTGTTCTTTAGGCAGTACAGTATCTACCACGTACTGAACCCAGATTCCTTTACGGGTTTTATTAGTGCAAGTTATTTTTTATTTATAGTCGTAATGGTTTAGTTGTGATCTTCAATACGGATATGCTTTTTTTTTAATACCATCCGACTTCGATTATAGTATTTTTTTATTTTGAAGTACAATTGGCTATCGCTCGATTGCTAATATACAAAATAAACCTAAAATAAATATTTTTGTTTACAATATTTACAAGATTTACAGATAATATTATGTCAATGACAATTCACTTGTTTTTAATTAGTGGTGAACCATAGGTTTTGATGAAATGTCAAAGGAGATATTGTGTGCTGACTAAAAACATTATAGAAATAATTTATAAAGATTATTTAACACGCCTTTGGTTTTTAAGCTTTAGAAAAGATCCACAATTTTTCAGGAATGGATGACTTTTCATTCCATAAAAAAGAAATAAAGTTGAAAAGAGTGAAAAAGATTTAAAAGACAAAACGTTGCGTTATGGCTTAGGAGGAGAAATGAAATACCGGGTAGCTGTAGCAATGAAGAAAATTCACAAAAGGAGAATAAAAAGAAGTCGAGGAAAGTGGTGGAAAGAATAATAGGGGCTGTAAGGTGCGGCGATTTTAAACAACAATTATTTTAAAATATAAAAGCCCCCAAGGGAATGGGGGTTGTATAGCTATGTAAATAGGAACGGGATTGTCTGCAGGGGGTAATTCTGTCCCCGTCCCTCCCTGCATTCTAATCCCGGGACCTTTCCCCTTCATTAGGCCGGGTAGGCAGTCCTGCACGGCATTCCCGTCTTTCAGGTCTTCTGCCTCCGGGCTAGGGGAAAAAAGGGAAATATCGCCGAGTCTATATCCCCACTCTCTCAATGATTGTCGTTTTATACCGGATCGAGACTATTTGAGAACATGAGTACTACTAAGAGAGTATATCATAAAATAATATAGAGAGCTAACAAAACAAATTACACTAATAAAAAAGTTTCGTAGTATTTCAGCATCTAATTTATTATTAAATTGTAACCATACTTTATATTATATAGTTATAAACTGTCGTTAAATTATACATAAATTAATTATTTATCTATTAAAAGGATTTATATTAGAAGATTTCAGTATTTATTTATATCTTATTTAAATGACAATGGTTTTGCCAGGAATCAAGACTATTGCCGAACATGATTGCTATTATTATTATCATAATACAAATACAAAAATTCACGGTGATAAAAAGGTTTTTTAAATATTTAAACATTAATCTTCTTTATTATAAAATTATAACTATACTTTATATTAAATTACATATAAATTTAATTTTATTGATTTATACATTAAAACAATTGATACTAGAAGATTGTTTGTAATAGTATTTTCCAATTAATATTGACAAAAAAAACTAAGCATTTGCGTACTGGGAGGTTTATATTTTTAGGATTTTTATTTTTTATTTTATATTTTTGAGTTGGAAACATATAATTCTACGTTGTGCTTAATAATTATTTACCGTAAATACTAATACATAAATTAAAAAGTACTGAAGAGGTTTTGTAATACTCCACTATTAACTTCATTTACTTTTAAGAATGGCTTTATTTTGGAAGTTTGTATTAATTATACTTAATTATAAATTTGTAAAACAAAATATATATGCTGGCTAAAATAGTTATGTACCACTAATATTAATTTTTAAAAAAAGAGGTTTTGTAATATTTCTATTTTAATCACACTTTATAAAGAGTGTTTATGTTAAAATAATGAAAATTATTATAACAATACTTTACAATTCGTGTTATTTGTCCTTATACTTTGTTTTATTAATATTAACGATTACAGGATTTTTCTGATTTAATGTTCAGATTGTGTGGTACCATAATTATATATAAAATGAGCTATAAGCTGTTTTATAATTATGGGTAGTTAATGATAAAAATTATAGATAAGAGGTAGCATTGCTGTGCTATTATTTTTATTTACTGATTATTATATTTATAATACCATTATAAACTATTTTTGTGACGTTTTTTTTTTAATTATATACTTAAATTAACATATCATTCCTTATTAAAAATAATTTATGGAATATTTCTTCTAATTTATGAGTATTATTTGGAAAAAACAACTTCTTCAGTGTTTTAAATTTATATTTATTTTTATTTCTCAATATTATAAATTTATATCATTACGTTACGTTTTTGTTATGTTATGTATAACGTTGTAGACCGAAAACTACCGTTTGCAGTATAAAATTATTATAAAAACACTCTACCATTCGTTTTATTTGACCTTATACTTTGTTTTATTAATATTAACGATTTGAGGATTTTTCTGATTTAATTTTCAGATCATGCCTGTTAATGTTTGATACTCATAAGTATTTCTATTTCTGTTTAATCTCACTACTTTTCATTCAACAATAATTTAAAATAATATTAAGTTTATAAGAAAAACATTTTTTATACCATTTATTTTTTTTATACACCGCTCACGGGTGTACACCATCGAACCTCCACTGTCTTCCCTAACCCCTCATATCCGCATCTCAACCATATCCTTAATATCCGAAAAGCCGTTATCATACCTAAGGATCAGTTTAAGGGTCTACTTCTCCTCAATGGCTATGGTTTCCATTCCCCATTCCTATCTAACTCTCCAAGAGTTTATCACCAGTTTTAAACTCTTCCTTATGAAACTTAGGAACATTCCTATAAAACCTTATATAATCGAGCCTGGTCCAGTTATTTGTCAATGAATCATCATCTATTTTTATATTAATGTATTTTTTTTTATTTTACATTAATTTATTTCATTAATCCAAACAAGAGTACTGCCTTGGTCAAGGATTGATATTTGGATACTGCTCATAATAATATAACTGGTCATAATAGGCTTCATACGTACTCCAATATTTTTTATTTTAGCAATTAAAACGGCAGAATCAGGTATAAAATCTGTTAACAAAAACACGTAACAACTATTTAAAAAAATATTTACACAAAAAAGAAATAAAATAAAGTGAATGTTATCATAAACTATAAACAAAATAAAATGAAAACAAATTATACAAACAAGAATATAAAAGAAAAATTATATTTGTCGTCGATATTTACACTAAAATAATACTACCGTAATAATACCGTAAACCATTAATACTAAAATAATTTATTTTAATGCATGAAAAGTATAGGAAAATCAAATATGCTAATTGAAATAAATAAATGTGCTTATATGATATAATTACATAAACAACAACGGAAGCGGAATGGTTCAATAGTAGAGTGATGAGTTGCAATGCTGAAGGTCCTGGGTTCAAATCCCGCTCCTGACAAGACTTTTATTTAAGTTTTTAGGAGCCGTAGATGAATACTACAAGATTTAGGACCCTCCTGGGGCTCACCCTGGCGGTTGAGCGTGACCTAGGACAAATCACCTTCCTGCACAACCATTGTCCATGAAACAGTAATCTCGACCATTTCACCCAAAATCCTTCAAGGGCTGTGGTGATACTGTAGTGGTGAACTAAAGGTAGCAAAATTAAGGTTTATTCAGCTTTTCACCTCTTTGCTTCGCTTAAGGGATGCCAGTTTGATTTCAGTTTTTAGTACAATTTAAGTAACTGGATTTGTATGAATATAAAAGAAAAATGTTCCTAATATACCTTGATTTTTCATAGTACTCTAATTTAATTTGTTGATTTAAATCTATGTATTCGGTAGGTATTGCGAACATCTTTAAGTTCACGAGAAATTCTCGCATTCATCATTCATTGACTGCTGTTGTTCCGAGCCCTAAAGTTCTTCCCTCTTAAACATGCTAACAAGATATAACACCTTACTTAGTATGAATTTTTCCCTTTTCATTTTCGTTATACCGCCACCTCGGCCAAGCCGGATTAGCGACAAGAGCAGTGACAGTGAGTGGACAAAGAGCAGGGGACCGCTGACGAGGCTGGCCAAGGCCGGACAAATATTGACAGTGAAAATATTTGTGGAGGTGGATGTTAACTAATCCACCCTCTCTAATGGCATCGCTAATGGCCTGTCCTCCGGCTGTTCTTTCCTACTGTCCTTCTCCGATTTCTTTCGCAGCTCTCTTGCGAGCTTCGGGCAGCTACTGCTTCATGGTAATGAGGATAGGGAGCTCTGAAAGAGGGGAACAATGCGACGAAAGTGATGATGTGGAGTCGAAGAATATTTTGGTAAGTGTACAGCAGGCCGTTGATATTCGTAAAAATAAAATCCTCCAGAAGATGTAAAAAGCTCAATACTCATATCTTAGGTTAGCAACATTGAATATTTTCATAAAAACATAAAAGACATTGACAATGTTAGTCGAAACAATTCATCCTCCACTAAGTATATAGGTAATTAACATTTAAAAAAAATTGTTATCAAAATTTTATAATTCACATTCCTAAATGTTTACTTGATAGACTTAAGGAATTGGAAGGAATCTTCAGGAACTAATAAAAATTATATGAAGCCCATACCTTGTACCGCTATAATGATGATCTATGCAAAAAATGTTGTTTAAATGTCCACTAGTCATGAACATCTTACGAAAAATGCGATGTTTTTCAATCACATTGGTTTCGAGAGAATGGACTTAAAATTATCAGAACGTTATGGGTAGGATTGGGATGGAGAATGATGAGGGAATGTAAAATTGGAAGGAAAAGGAGGAGAGGGGTATATAGTAGAAAAAAAAGGACGGTCGTCAAAGAGAGTATGTATTAGGCAGCTGAGGAAACGCCTGGGGAATAAAAACCTGCGATAAATGAATGGTTCAATGAAAGTTGCGAAAAGGGTATTAAACAAAAGAATGAAGCCAGACTAAGAATAAAAAGAAATACAAGACAAAATTATGATGATTATTGGGTTTAGAGAAGAACGGCAAAGAAGATATGTAAAATTGAAAAGATGATCGAAAAGCGTGTGGAGGGTATGGAAAACATAATTACATGATAAAAGAAAGTTTTATAATGAGGTAAACTGGTTTAGAAATGGTTATCAACCAAAACTAAATGGCTGTAGAGCTAAAAAAAAGTGAAATTCTGGAAGGCGAAAAGAACAGATGGACGAAAGCTAATAAATACTTCTCGGATCTACAAAGTGTGATCCTACTAAAACTTCACCATCCACCACCCAACTTCACTCTGAAAATCTGCTATTGTGATGCATATAAGAAAAATTAGATGAGAACAAACTGGTTTTTATATACATGAGCTTTTTTATGATATGTTATAAATAATTATAATATTAAAATAAACATTGTTAGTACTGTTCATTGGCTCCGAATCCTTACAGAGTTTATTCGAAGGTGGGAAGTGCCCGTAGGAACCCCACTCGAACAGCAGCCGCAAATATTTGGCCGAAGGGTCCCTGAAAAGAGGAAGTAGTGCCAGGGCTCTATGGAAATAGGGCTCATTCAGTGGCCCCATTCTCCTCGAGACGATTCCGCTCCCCGCTGACGTCTCCTTGTGTTGTCCATGTCATCGGAGGGGTGGCAAGGTTCAATCTTCATGTATTCGGCAATTCCTGTGCAAATCTAGAGCTCCACGCACAGAAAAAAATACAACCAATACAATATACAATAATAGCGATAATAAATAGTAATGCCAACCTGTAAACAATTGCTATACTGTGCCAGACAAAAGTAGTTTTATTTTAAATTGTTTTACACTAAGTCATCTTGATTTAACTTGCACTTGACAGAATGAAAAAAATATATCTAATAAACTTCCCAAGAAAAAAATATTATCCTAAAATTTGGTTGGAGAAAGCCTCAACTTTAAGAGAACTCACAATAAAAAACAAAAATAAAACTGCAAGAAGACAGGAACCATTGAGGAAAAATGAAACCTAAATTACAAACACCAAAGAGAATATTTTTGTGGTAAATGCGATTTTTCGCGATAAATGGGCTACAATAACGGTGTTAAAAAAGCAATAAGCGTCCAATTAAAATTAATTATATAAATACCATGTAGTTTTATATATATAAAATATTTTTTATTCAAAAGTAAGAGGTTTTATTATTTGAATCGTTTTCTTTTCGAAATTTTTTGTCGTTAATTACAAAGAATATATTATGGAATAAATACAAATTAATTATCATTTAGATGTTTTCAAGCCAATTAGCGTATGTGTATTTGTGTTGTACATGATTGTACCTCTCTGGCAGAATTAACTCCTCTTTTTTAATGAGTAATTATAGTAATAGTAGTATCTAAATTACATACAAGTATCTAATAATTTCAGAGAGAGAAGAAAACACTTTATTGAAGCATTACAATCTGCCTCTTGTGGGCAATAAGTAATAGTGCTATGTAGCTTACAATCATTCCATAAAAAATCAATAATATAAACGCAATAAATGTATAAATAAATATATACAAGTGAAAAAATATATACAAAAATAAAGTAAAAAAAAATATATATATAATAAAAAAATATAATAATAATAAATAAGACATAAAAGGAATATACTGTACACATTCATACTCTATTTACAATTTGCCTGGGGTCCCCGAACTGAGCTTCTTCCTCATGAATGAGGGCAAAGCAGGAGTCCGGGAGGCCCCAGCCCCCTTTCCCAGCCGCGTCACTGGCATTAAACGCCAATGGAAGCTGGTTAAGGGCGCTTCACACACACAGGTATCTAATAATTAACTGTTTGATTTTTTCTTTATTGATTTTATTTTTACTTATGTATATTTATATGAAGTACGTGCTTTCTGTAATATATGTTTTATATATTAACATATTATATTATATTAACATTTAATTAATTATATTTATCTCTTAAGCAATGTAATATATATATATATATATATATATATATATATATATATATATATATATATATGACTATACGCATGTAATAACTTAAATATGTTTTTACAAACTAGTAAAACAATAGGGAAAGTTTCTGAACAAGCAATAATTATTGATTCGAAGCACCTGAAAGCCAGTGACACTAAAACAAAATGTTACTTATTACTGACTTTTTTTTTTGTTTAATAAATTCTCAGACATCGGGATCTTTAAACTGAGATTACTTCTTATTTACCTAACCACCCCTTTAATAAGATATATAACATTGTGAAGAATTGCATAAACTGAATAAATTTATTGAACTTCTTTAGAATCTTGAAAAAATAAAACATATGTTACAGAAATCTGGTATATCACTTGGATATATATATATATATATATATATATATATATATATATATATATATATATATATATATATATATATATATATACATATTTTAATTTTTTTATTTTAGTGTCACCAGCTTTCGGGTCAATTATTAGAGCTTGTTCAGCAGCTTTCTCTACGCCTACTGTTTTACTGGTTGTAAAAATTTATTTAAGTTATTAACTTGTATATTGTCACATATACTTATCTTTTTTATTGCTAAAGAGATAAATATGAACCCGAGTTAAATGTACTGTTACGCTGTAAAACGAAATTCCATTTCAACGGATGAATTACCTCAATCAATAGAATCAACTTAAAAGGAAACAATCCAACTAATTAAAACTACTCAACAGACCCCTTCCTCGATCCGCATAGATTATGAAGGCAGGGAGGGAATGGTCGGGAGGGGGCTGAATAAGTAAGGGATATCTACAAGTAAGTTTTTCCAGTTGAAGCCACTTTCAAGGCAGACCTGTTACTTCACCTGATGCGTCCAAAGCGAGCCTCTGTTGCTGCTCTATCGATTGCGCTTATAGAAAAATACCTTTGAAGGTTACAACTTGTTAGCATTTTTCCCTTCTTACTATTATAATATTCCCTTATAGGGCTAAGAAAATTATCAGTAGACATGTTGACCAATTAACGCGGATCTAAATAAATGTGTGATCTACCAGTATCATATATCGCTCCTTCACAAGAACAATGTCGAAACTCAAAAAACTTAATTTTTCAATAGTTGTGTTTGAAAGTTCCATCAGAGTTTACAGAAAAATAAAAACTTTGGGTATTTGTAAAGTGTTACGATAGACTTAGCACAAAAATGCCAATTACTTACGTCATTCTTTTGAAAGAGCGATTTTAAATCCGTATTTTATATTAATATTGATATATAATAGTAATATTGTCATTGCATATGAAGTGTCCATTTTTATGAAGGAACATTGTTAACAGATTGTAATGGCCCGTTATTATTCCTATCCTTTATTATAATATTTACTATCACGACTATTGAACTAGCATTGTTTAATATTCTATCAAATGAGACCATGTAAACAAGCGATTTCCAAAAAACATTTTAACAGCTAAAGTTACGACACTCGTATGAACAAGTGCAACAAGCATTCCATCGTGAAAGTAGCTCACTTGTAACGAACGGACAATTCCCAGTTTTTTGTTATTTTTTGAGAAAATTTCAGCTGGTGTAGAGGACTAATCATAAATTAATATTAATTAATAAATCATTCTTTTCGCCTTTCTACTCAGAGGTGAAACGATCACATCCACATCCAACATGGATATTGACGTAATGCAAAAACAATTAACTAAAAATAACCTGCGTTGGTGAATCGGAAGGGACCTATACTCTTTAACTCCGCTAGATCTAATGTTTTATTATAGACAATGAAGAAACTAAACTAACTGGACTAAGAAGTAGTACCCCCACCTCATTCGCCAAACTTATCTCCAACAGTTTTCGATCTGTTCAGAAATTTGGGCAACTTCCTTAAGAATAAATTTTTGAAAAGTGATTTTTTAATTAAAAGCGCATTTTTAAACCTTGCTTCATCCAAAACCCTGAATTTTCAGATTGATAACACGTTGGGAAAAATTTATAGAAAATGGTGATAAATATTTTGAATTAAATTGTGTGTTTTTTTCATAAAGTTTTAATACCGAACAACCTAACCTTTAGAAGTACCTACTCAATATATTATTTTTTATATATTTTATGTTAATGCAAATTTTTTATATATTCTAGTCGTTATTGCTACGTGACTTAACCACAACCTTCATAGAATATATTAAACAAGTCTTCTTTTCAAGAAGTTGAAATTCTCGGATTTCATTACCTTGAATTTTTAGTATGCCCAGTTTTCTGTGAAATTGAGGCGTTTAGGTTTGTAGGTTCATCAAAGTTTCTACAAGCTGACGGAAAAATCAGTATCAACAACTTCCCGGAACGAAAGATCCGACCAAAGAGTAGCAGACAGCGAGATTTTCTCTTTGAAGAGACTAACTAGAAACACTCAGCCTATGGGAACGAAACCTTTTCTTGTGATTTTTTAAACAGGACACAAGACTGAACTTGGATGTAATTCGATGTCATTTAGACGAAATGAGGGTGTTTACTGTCATGATAGTCCTGTTATGTTGTCGGTTCAATTTGCTTCTCGGCACGAAACTGCTTTTTATGTGAATTATTAAACGGTTTTATGATCTGAGCCCCGCTCTGAAGATAAAAGAATTTCTTTCTTCTACAGAAAATAACTATGATTATCGTACTTAAAGTTAATGAAAACCTTATGCAAGAGTAATGATAGTATCAACTACATTAATATAACTTTCACATTTATAAGCACAACATATCTGAACAGTTTTGAGTATATCATATCAACATATGTTTCCGATGTTATTTTTAGTATTTTTATTATCGCTTAAATGAGGTTAAATGGGAGGTATAAGATTAAGTATTCAACAAATTCTAAAACATTATTGATGAATGAAATTTAGATAACGGATATTACAAAGTATTAAAATTGTAAAAATTAAACTCTTAGCGGAGATGAAAATGTATCATGTTACTACAAGAAAACTAGATTCGACGATGAACTTTATTCCATAACTTTATTCTATCTTGCCATCCATTGAATAAATAAATATATCCCGAAATGGCAGAAATAATTTTCGCCAAGTTGTAACAGCATATTAAATATACCGTAAACGGAACCAGAAAATTTCAGTCAACAAATGAAAATTACGCTAAGCCCGGAATACAGGTACTTCGTATTCATATGTGATATTAAATTCTTTAATTCATATAATTATTGTTATAAATTATATGGACGACATTTTTCTAAAAGGGACGTTCATTCAATATTTTTGAGCAAATTATAAATAACTTTTTTATCACATATTTAAAGCTTTAAAGCCTTATTGAAATTATGTTATATACCTAGCTTTAAAACGGAATTGCTACAGGAAAAGTTTTAAATAACGATAACTATTATATGAATGCAGATATAGTCAATCCTATGTCGGAGCATAGCAATAAATTAAATACTTTGAATGATGTACTTTTTCACTCAAGAAGAGAAACATTAAGTAGTTATTAAATTCGAATTCTAAATGACAAATATTTGTATGCATTAGTTATGAACTAATTTCATTCATTTAAAAATTAAAATAGAAGCGGTTTAGCTCAGTGTGTAGAGCGGTAAATTACTGTTCAGAGAATTCTGGGTTCGAATTTGGCTGCAGCTGATTAATTAATTTGTTAACAGAAAGGTGAGATCTGAAGAACTTCCTAGGGCTTACCCAGTCTCTATAAATAGATATCCTTAATTGGGGGAAAACAAATATACATAGGTAATAATATTCCCTATGAAAAATAATCTTTCCCTATCTATTGGTAGGAACCGGGGTAGCTCTATGGTAGAGCGCTGAGTTTGTGTGCAGAGAATCCCGGGTTTAAATCCGGCAATGGCAGATACATTTTTAATTTGTTCAAAGCCATTGTTTGACCCTTTGGTATCTGCAGACCCCACTATAAAATGGGCCCTTAAGTGGGGAAAGGCATAAGTTGAGCGTGTTCTTAAACAAATCATTTTCCTGCACAATTGTCGTATTTGAAACTGTACAAAGTTTGGGTACAATCTCTACCGTATACTGAACCCAAGACTTCTATGGGTTTTAGTAGAACATTTGTTTTGTTTTTTTATCAATAATTAAATTATATATGATTTTCATTCTAAATTGTGTAATAATATTTGATTCATCAGTGCCGTTAGTCCATAAAAAAATAAAGAGATAAAAAAATTGATACAGGTCAGCAAAAAATCTCTGGGTTTAAAAGATAATTTTAATAATGTTATTAACGTTTACGCCTTGTTACTCTTTTTTTTCTTTATTAAGCACTTAATACAATATTATATCGCTTGTTAATTCAGTTATTCTTCCTCATACTGGTTTTTATTTTATCCGTAAGAGAAAGGCTAACATTAAAAGGCTGAGGGCTGGCTGCGGTGAGGGGTTCGGGGGCCATTAAAATAATCCCTTAGTCCGCTCACTACCGCAAATGCCCCAGCAATGCTCCTCTGTATTACAAAGGCACAGCCTCGGATCTCCTCTTCCACCACTCTGACGAGAATATTGAAGCACTTTCATTGTTCCTATATCAATCCCTTTAATTGTTATTAGCCTTTAGAGTGTTAATATTTCCAAAGAAAATTTTAATGGGTATTAAAAAAAAAATCTTATCTGAAATACATTGTTCAAAAATTATAATAGGAATTCAATAAAGCCTCATTTTCACATTGATTTCATGGACTAATAACTGTTTTAATAGTTAATGGTAATAAACTATAGTAAAATGTAATATATTCTGAGAAAGGGGGGTAGCTGAGTGTTATAGCACCGAGTTTCCGATCAGAAAATCCGGAGTATTTAAATAATTTTCTGCCCACTGTGGCAGAATCTACTATTTCTAAATCAACGGTTATGCTGTAAGGTAATTTCGTCGAAATCACACTCAACCACAATTAAAGTGTTCACTTTATAGAACTGGATGAGCCTCGTTGAGATTATGCAGATCTTAAAGAGTCCAGATGGATCAAATAATAACGTTTCTCTTCTTCTTTTACTTCATCTTATGCCATTTTTAGCGTTGAAGATGGTCATTGCTGAGCTGATGGAGTCTCCTGAATATTTATGTCCCCTCAGGAGAAAGGGGGACTGGACTAAACCCCCTGGAGGACCTGTGGCTAATTGCACCTTCAGCACAGCTCTCCTCATACATAAATATGTTAAAAAAATTATTATTAAATTATTGACTGAACCTTTAGAGCTGATTGAAATGTAAAACAGATGTTCTCCTCTAGAAAATTAATTAAAAATGAGTGCATATAAGAAATATATATATATATATATATATATATATATATATATATATATATATATATATGAATATTTGAAAAGAGTACTCCTTTAAAAAAAAAAAAAAAAATAATAAGCATTGCGCCAAGTTAATTCTGATTTAAATTAAATAAGCCTAACTACTTCTTCGATTCCCGATAATCTTTCCAGGCATCCGAATTCTAAGTTGAATTTGGTATTTGAGTACTACCTGTGGGTAGTTTCTCTAACAGCATTTATCAATGCCATTATGTTTCATTCGTTATATTTTATATATCTGGCACTGTTTAGAATGCTTTCTTTTCTTTAAACACTTTATTGAAACATTACAATCTTCCACTTATGTGCAATAAGTAATGGTGCTATGTAGCTTGCAATCATTCCATAACAAAACAATGATATAAACAAAGTAAAATAAATATATACATGCGGTAATAAAAAGAAGTTAATGCGAAAATGATAATAAAATAAAGTGAAAAAAGGTAATAATAAATAAAATATAATATACACATTAATACCCTAGTTTAGAATGCTAGAGATATTTAAATACACCTTTGAAGGGTTACCAAACCGATGTCTTCAGGTATTATTAGTTAACAAGGTTTTCCCAAGGTCTTTAATTAAAAAAGAAGGGATCACACAATTGCAAGCAGGTTCATAAGATGACGGGAAACCTCATGAAGCAATATTGAGAAGCACTCACATATCGTTCCTTCAAAAAAACAATGTTAAAACTCAAAAACCTAATTTTTCATTAGAGGTATCTGAAAGTTCCTCTAAGACTTAAAAAAAAAGCAACCCATTCCTCTTGTAATGATGGTATTAGAATTATTTCAATAACCGTTAGAAACTTTTTAAAAGCTTAAAACTTTTTTGATTTAATTTATGTCCTCATTCCCATAAATCTTCAAATTCAAACATGATACAACTCAAAATATGACTTTATTAAAAAGCATGTTGAAAATGGAATATTGGATATGTCGTTCATGATTTAAAACCTTCTACAAAAACAATGGGTACTGAAGGTTTGCCAACTTTTGAGAAATATATTTTTTCTTTTGAAGGAGCAATATAATGAAAAGCGCAATGTAGTAAGTAGAAATATAGTTTGGTAACCATCATCACCATACAATAATAGTTAAGTTATTTTATCTGATGAAAAAGGTTCTTTATGTACTAAAGCAACTCCAAGTCAATCAACTACGTACACCTTTGGAAAACTTAGGGATTTGTTTTTTAATCAATAATGATATAGCTTTACCTCAGTTGTTATGATCTTACTGTGGCATCCCATATTATTATTTAAAGATGAATAATATGAAGAAAGATCAATGGATCTTAACTTTCCCTGAGTATTGTCATGGCTAGCAATTTACTTGTATTGTTATAATGCTGTTATACATTTCAAAAAAAATAAATTAAACAATTATTTTAACTATCGCTGCACTCTTTTACAAATAATTTTCTTGTTAGTGAATATTCGCAGTAACACTACGTCACTCTAGAAGACTAGGGTAATCCAAGGGAATGGGAGACGGCTATCGGTGCAGCTGAATGGCGATGGGACTTAGAGTCCTTCCAATTTAGCGGCTTGGTCTTTGTCTCGTCTTCTCTAATCAGGGCCTCAACCCCACTCCCGCCCATTTCAAGATTATATTTTTTTTCCTTTTTTTTTAGCGACTGCCCTGAATGGAGCGAGTTCCAACTCTCCCTATTATAGGTAATGGACTTTCATGACGCCTGATGAATAGAACTGCTGCATTCACCGTTCCTTCCCTCTTCCTGATTCGGCTCCCTTTCATCATATCATCATGGCTCAGCTTCAATTTCCGATAATTGGAAAATACGCTACAATGCAGAATATTGAAGGAGGATGAGGAAGAAATTAAAAGAAGCTGTTACTAGAAAACTTATTCGAAAGGGGAACTGAGGGGGTTCAAGCTGAAGCATTAACATGTTATTTATTAAATAGGTTAAAACATTATAAACTTCTTCTTTCTTCATTTTTTAAATGTTGTTTTTCTTTAAAAGTTATATTTTCATTATTTGTTTACAGATAAAGTATATACTTAGGCATATGATTACGCTTTGGTTACACTTCCCAATAGAGCTGGTCACTCCGGGAAGTTAGACCTAATATGTAATTAATTTAAGCAAATAAGTATATATTTTTGTAAATATTAGCAGCTTTTTGTAAACCATTGATTTTGTTTATATTTCTGTTATTTTATAATTAAAGCTTAATGCATTCATTCATCCTTTGGTATACCAGTAATATACCAGTAAGTAACTAAACAGCAACTCATTTATTCAAGTGTCAGGACAAAAACATATCTATAAGCAGATTTAATACTGCTCTCTTTTTCTCTTCCAATAATTTTTTTTTTTTTTTATAAACACTTTATTCAGACATTACAATCTGCCACTTGTGGGCAATAAGTAATGATGCGATGAAGCTACAACCATTCCATAACAAAACAAAAAAGTGGTATAAACAAAATAAAATAAGTCTAGATAAAAATAATAAAAATAAAAATAAATAAAATAATGTACATATTCAAACCCTATTTACAATTTGCCTGGATCCCCGAACTAAGCTTCTTCCCCAGGAATGAGGGCAAAGCAGGAGTTCAGAAGGCCATTGCCCCCTTTTTCCAGCCGCGTCACTGGAATAAACTCCAATGGAAGCTGGTTAATCTTCCAATAATAGAGCTCTAGAAGGATGGCACATAATAACTGGTGAAGTGATTTCCACAGTTAATTGTCTTTATTTATGACTAATTTTTAAGAAAACCGTTCCCTATAGTAGAGCAGAAGAAACTTTTGAGACTAATGACTACACTTACGAGAACCTGGGAACAGTTATTAGCAAGTCGGGAAGGATGGTCCAAGAAATTTCAAACAGAATAGTAAAAGCTAATCAGGCCTATCAGATTTGCAACAATATTGTGAGAAAACGGAAGGTGAGTAAATAAATTAAACTGCATATTAATAAAGCGGCATTACTCCCTACCTTGATGTGCGGATGTGAGATTTGGGTCGCAATGGACACACAAATAAGCCGAATTACCGCAGTGGAAATGAAATACCTCCGATACCTCCCCTGTCAGAAATACAAGAAGAGACCGGGTGTAGAAATTCAACAATAAGGGAAGACTCGGGAATCCCTGCGTTAAAAGATTCCTTGCAGAAACGGCAGCTGAGGTGGTTTGAACACATTTGCTGAATGAGTTACCATCGAGACTCAACGAAGGTGTCGGATGCTAGACCTACTAGCTCAATGTCACGAGGAAGACCACGAACTACGTATAGAGAATATGTTCGCAAGTAAGAGGTTAAATTCTGGAACAGATAATGCTGACAGCACAGGCAGGACAGGTAGAGTTGAATAGAGGCTCCTCTACAGTGAAAGGTATATGGAGGAAGGGAAAGAAGAACGTAGCAAAACCATATCTTTCATTTATATTGAATTACAGATGTTTAAATCGAAGGTTTATTCAATTATATGATTAATTAAATTAAAAAAACAACATTTATTTTGTAACTATTTTATAAAAGAAGATATACGTGCATATATATTATGGTCGTTGCCACAAAAGATATTTTTTTTGTTTTTGCGGCCATATACTTAACGTCAAGTTTATTGTTGCCAGAAAATATTCAGTAGAAATATTTTTACCAAAAAGGGGCAATGTAGAGGGGAAAACAAGAAGAAAAAACGAACGGCCCAAAACTAAGAGAAATGACAGAGGAAGAAGCCTAGAGAGCCTACAACCTACACCCCCGCTGTGCTCGCTGGTAAAAAACCGACTGGGAAAAAGCTGACTAGATGGAACTGGTAAAAATTTTCTGGGTCCCTTCTTGTCGCTCGCTGTCCCTTGGCAGTATTCCACCCGCTCCTCCGGAGGAAAAAATACCAGGAGATGTAACATTAATTTCCGCCCGTTTCGCTCTTCTGGATCCTGCGTCCATTTTTAGGCACAATGTGAATTATTTAAATTATATGTCTTTCTAGGGTAGGTTTCATGGGTTCAATTTCACACCTTCTATCGATTTCCGATAATGGGTTAGCATGTTACTAAACAGCTCAGATGTCACTAGAATGTACTTCTTAGATCCCAACTTGAGCGTTGAAATGAAAGATAAAGTGACTTCGCAACGAATATTTTTACATATGCATTAGTACATATATGTTATATACAGTATAGTCATGCCCATTTTGCAGTTTTATAATTCTGAAATCAACAAATGCATTACAATGTATTACAAATGTATACTAAACTGCAGGAGAAAATAGGAAACAAACTTATTTGATAGTTGAAGGGTTTAAACTGGTGTACTTCTAAAACAAATTCCTCGTAGTAAAAATTATATAAGCTATGTATGGAGTTTTGAATACGAATATAGGCATAACTTCAAATAATCCTATGGCCATCAACCGGGGAAGTGAAACTGCGATCTTTGGCGTAGTTCTTATAAAAACAACTACACAAAATGTGGCTCCAGTTAAAATTAAGTTTACCTCCAATGTTTACAGGGACTTTTTCGATTAGCCACTTCATTTTTTTATAAAATACTGCGAGTTATTCTTTGTTGGGAGGAAAATAAAAATTATTTTGTGATACAAGTATGTGAAAGAGATAATAATTTAATAATCCGTGATAAATAAAGAAAATTTCAAATTCTTAAACACCTTGTAAACTTAAAAGTGTACTGTCAGATCAGTGAATTACTTCACATACAAATATAATTATTATTTGCTGCAGATAACTCCAACATTTCAAAAAATTGACTTTTTTACATTTTTCATGAGAGTTCAGGATCGGAACCTGGCTAAATCAATGAAAACTAAGTCGACGAAGAGTCGTGTTGGAAAAAATTACTTGATTAAGCTATCGAAAACTCTGAACATTTTCGAATTTTCGGAGTTATCCGCTTTTGACACCAACGCCATCTTTCAACTCACGTTCGTATTGCAATGAAGGGATGAATTATTGTTAATAAATCCAATAAAAACATCGTAATGTCGATATATTTTATAGAAAAGGAATAAAAAATGATACAATGAATGTCTTTGGCGTTTTTATTGAAATATATTTAGGGCATCAATTTTATTATTATTTTTTCCCAATCAGTAATTTTAATATTTCCTTAATATGATACAAGGGGAAAATAAAAGGATAAAAATGTAAATTGATATCACCCTTTTCAGCAACGTTTCCCTTAGTGAATTATATTAAATTAAAAAAAAATTATAATAATAATGAAAAGAAGCCGGGGGAGCGTTACTAAAAGGTTTATCGGGTTTGAAACAGGGGCGAAGAGGAGGGAATCAAAGCGAAATTAGCGGCCTGAATTAATTGCTTATCATTATATTACGCAATCAATAGGTTCCCTCCTCCACCTTACCGTAATTAAACAGATTAAGACTTAAACACCTTTCCTAAATGAGCGCCAGCTACCGCCGCCCTTAAGGAACAGGTGAATGGGTTACTTCAGATGTAAATTGATCCATTGAGGACCCACGCACACACACAAAAGATTACATCTTTCCTTTTAATAGTGGAATTTAATTAAGATCCGAAAAGGGGGGAGGGCAGATTATGAGGTTTAAGGCGACCCTAAGGAGAAACTCCTCCTTGAGATCCTGTTGAATGAGACACTGTCGGATCCCTCCTATATTCATTTCATAATTAATGACTCTTAACCACGATTGGGATCTTTACTTAATTAAATATGGGAATAGATTAAATTCTAAAAAACGAACCCTACTTTTAAACTCTTAATAACATAACTTACACATAAAATTGGCCAGAAATATCTTTCTTTATAACTAAAAATTAAAAAACTAAAAAGTTACACAAGTGTCATCAATATTTAAAAAATATTTAAAAACGAAATAATAAATAAATACGGGGAAAGGTTACACGATCGCGATGTAAACAGAACTATGTGCTCTCAGTACAATGTTTTGTACAAAAAGTTATTCTGTACATCTTCAGTACAGCCATACCTGACATTAGTTTTGCCCGCTGAGAGAATAAGACTCCTAAGCCGAATTAGAGTTTCCCCCTGTAAACAAATAGTTTTTTACTACAACAAAAATACCTACAGAATTAATACCGAAGACGATTTTCCTCTATGCGTAAATGAATCACATGATGATATAAACCACATCCTTTCGAATGTCCATTTTACACAGAACCCAGAAATAAAATTATTAGTTCATACGAGCACAATATTTATACAGTATTGAACCCCAAGCACGACAATGATGTAAAAAAACATCTCTGTAACTTCTTATATAAAGCTCTAAGTATTAGAATAGCTCTGACCCATTGATTTATATATATGCTTGATTACCAACAAAACAAAATAATACTTTTGAATTATATAAGTTTTAACTCAAGAATCTTCATATTTTGATGTAGAGCTGACTCATGGCTATATTTTTTATTTTACCTTCATTACATTGTTTAGTATTATTATTACCTACTTTCTTTTTCTGTATGTTTACTATTCTGTTTTTTTTTTGTATGTAGGTACTATTATTTTTGTAAAACTTGTAACCAAACTCTCTCTGTATTTCACAATTTTAAAAATCAGAAATAAATAAATTAAAAAAATATATAAAAAATATCAATGAATTTAACCCTTAATGTGCTATGGACGCATATATGTGTCCGGGAAAATTCAAACGGTGGGTACTATGAGCGTTTATATGCGTCTGTCGATGACCAACTGGGACAATGGATGCATATAAACGTTTTTAATTTGTTTTTCATTTAATGATTTGATAGAACTTTATGATGGGTAGACGCATACGTATAACTTAATTAATTCTTAAGAAAGACATATTATGAAACAATCAGGTTTATAAAAAAAAATTAAAATTAAAAGTCAGTCAAAATATTAAATGAGTCGAAACTAACTAAATTATCCTGATATCTTTAATCAATTTTACCGTGTATATTATTGATATATTGTTAGTGATCCACCGATACCCTACGTAATGCGTAGGGCACCCTTAGTACGAAAATCATATTTTTTCTTCTATTTTTAGAGGAAACTTACTAGTACAATCATTACTAACAGACACATTACCACAGAATCCGACAAGGAGACTGAAACGTCTCTGGAGCAGGGATCTGCTACAGTGAGATGAACCACGCTAGGAGTGCCTTCAATGGGAAGTTTCTCCATACACGCTTCCACGAAAATGCCTTAGGAGAGGTTTACCAAATGAAGATCGAAAATACAATGTGTGCCAAATGGCATTCGTATGATTTCTCAAATAAATATTTTTATTATTATTATTTTTCGAGGGATTTACTGTTGAGGCTCCCTTTAACTGCTGAGCCACTCATTAAATTATTCATAAATCTAACTAAGATATAGACGAAGTGATAAGTTCTGAAATCTGTAAGAAACTAATATTAATTGTTTAAATTATATATTCTTCTACATAACAATAACACTTTACGTTACCTACATCACTTTACACTTACATTAAAAAGATAGGCAAACGAGTTCACAACATATTAATACATTTAGCATCATATTAACATATCCTGTGTCCACATCATTCGTAACACCTATGCAATGTTAAACACCTAAAATATGAACCTCCTTGCCTAATAAAAACGTTAGATCAATTAAGAAATAAACGTCATTTATAATAACTTAAATGTGATTAAGGAATTAGCCTTTTGCGTATTCATTACCAATGCGTGTTGAGTTATATTGCTTAGTTTTCAGCTAGCCGTTATTAATTATATTTAAGTATGATTAGAAAAAAAATAGAAATACAAACAATGCTTTATATTAAATAACGTGCAATGACTTTGATATATTATGATGATAATTTTAAAATGAAAGAAATGACGACGCTCTATAGTTTGTAATGAAAATTTCTTTGAAATAAAAGCTCCGATTATTTCATTAAGTACTTTCAAGTAAAAATTGTTTGCATCTTGAGAATTGTAATTATTATTCTATTTTTTTTTTTATGGAACAAAGTGTTTTATTAATAAGCCTTTGATTGCACTACAAGTTTAATAAAAAAATTATCCTGTTTTATTCAAAAAAGGAAAATGAAATATTTGATTAATAAATGAAATTCTGCGCATTTACAAATGATGTATAATGTATGGAACTAAATGATTTTTTTTATTTAAACCTTAATGGTGTTGATCGTGCAGTATTTTATTCTAATGTTACAATTAAGTTCAAACACTCGAGTTTTTTTAACTTGAACTCTTGAAGAATATTGACAAACTAGGAACAAAAACGAAATTTAACATATTTTTGAATTATTATTTCTTAACGCGTTTTTATGGAAAATCTCCACACCCCCTTTTCACTTGGTCAAATACAATAAAACATAAAATAATAAAGAATTTTGAGTGTAATAGAAAAAAAAAGTATTTCATAGATTGTGGCGACAATAAATTTAATTATAAGTATTTTCCTTAAAATCCTACATAAATGCAGTAAATTCTGATATGGATGAATTGAACGATTTCTAGAAAAGATATGGTGCATTGAAATCAGGCCGTATTTCCATTATTAATTAACATTCCATTAATAAATAATCGAAACTAAAGATTGATACATTAGTATTACTTTTTAATATTGAAACGTTTTAATCATGATCCTTATATATACTTTAATTCAATATGGATGCGTTAATTTGTTATTACATTCTATACATGTTGAAAAAATACATAGACTAATACAAACTAACAACTTTTCAGTTCACATCACCCATTCCCTAAACAGTAAGATGATAAAATAATTATTTATAAGTCCCAGCAAACCGATGTTTCCCGTCGTAAATAAGTTACTAATAAGGCTCCTCGATGAAAAGAATTTTGTAAGAAGAAAAGTGGGTAGACCTTGCTTGCGGGGGGTTTGATTGAGGGGCTTCAGATGCACAATAAACAGAAAAGTATGGTGGCACAAACTCTTCCCGAGGCCTTCACGAGTTGTAGCGCATTTGAAGAAATACGTTACCTATCACATGGATCATATATTGTGAAGTCGAAATTTCATTATACTTGTTACAAACTACAATTATTGCGACTATTTAAGTGCCAACATCAGTCATATCGTCCCTAAAACGATTAAAACTGGTTACTCCGACTTTTATATTCGGCAATAAAAGGGCAAGGCAGCGCTCTAGAAAAAGATAGATGAAAAAAAGTAAATTAAAGAAAGAATAACACACAGGGGGAGGAGAGAAAAGAGATAGGGCGAGGCACCGGGAAAGACATGGAAGGCAGAGAAGCTGACGAGGGAGGCTTCGCTGATAATGAATTGTACACCCGGGGATTAGGATAAGCTAAACAACGGCAACAAAAAAAAAAAGAAAAAGAAAGGATAAAGAAGAAAAAGGGTAAATTTAAACCGACAGAGCTATTCCCTTTTGTTTTTATTCCAGAGGGGCCCCCGCTGAATAATGAATATTCCATTGTTCTCCACCGAGCCTGGAGAGAAATAAAATAAGGATTAACGAGCTATTTCTCTTCCTTCGTCCTTGAGGACGTCTTAATTATTGTTACAGGACATGAGGACTCTTGTTTAATCCTGCGGTCACGTCAAAGGAACTTGCTCCTTCCATTATGCAGTTTCATTAGTCCTGTCTCTCTCTTGACTTGCCAGCCCAAATTAAGGATCTCTTTCGACGATTAACGGGATTAATTAATTCTGCGGAAGAAAGGAAGGAAATGCTCTCGAGGGAATACTGAAAGAATTACCCTCTAGTCTTGTGTAATCTTAATCATTACTTTTTTTATATAACGCATAGAAAATGGATTTTAACTGCATCTTCAGACAACTTCTGAAACTATAATCTAAAACTATTACAAAATATTTAAAGAAACGCTTTCTCGTACACCCCGCTAACTAAATAAGCGATCCTGTTAAACTACAAAGTGACAAGGAATGGAATGATCTTTATTAAAAACTCTGCATTAATTTCAATTGAAGCATAGAAAGCAAAGATATGAATAGGATTTTAAAATAAGATAGCATAGTCTATATCATAGTGAATAAAGTGAAATAAGTCTTAATATCCAATTAAGTAACTTGCTATGTTGTTCTCACTTGCCCAAATAATGATCTCAGGGTAAGTTCAGATCCATTAATACCATCCATTTTCAAAATTGTACTATGGAATGCCACTGCGAGATCAGTACAACTGTACAGTAATACTACATAATTATCAATCAAAATATATATCCCTTCCTCTCCATAGGTTTAAGTGATCGATTTATAGAGAATTATTTTAATAAATGAATATCATTCAATATCAGGAATAATAACTTTACTTTCATTGTGTGTCGATCATGGTTACAAAAACACATGTCTACTTACAAATTGCCCCTTTCTTTTACATTTGAGTGTCGATATCAGAAAATGTTTACATGAGATTCCCCGGATTCTCCAATATCTCCCGTCTTGTAGACAAATTTTCTTTTCCTGGCTTTTCCAGATACAGACCCTCGAAGACCCGGGATCAATTAGGGCTTACTCTACCTACTCAGTAACTCTTCACAGATTTATTCATAAAATTGTTAACATCATTGTAAAGCAAACTATTATAGTTTACTGGTTTAAATTTAAGGATATGAAATTGAGTGTATGGTGAATCACTTAATTATGATGTTCCAGTACGGGGTTATTTTCTGCTAATAACGTATTTATTGGGAATTGACAAAAAATCTTTGCATGTCCCTAATTACAGTTCATTTCAGTTCTCTCTATCATTGCTGCGGTATGAACTTGATATCCCCATCAACCATTATTGCGTAAGACCTGTCCCAAAATAGCCATTTATATTGGACAGGGCGGATGGGTATCACGACCGAAAAGGTTAATCTCGCGTTTAGTTGAACTTAATTTAGAGGGCTTGAGCTTGGACTTTGGGGGATGGGCCTAGGGCCACCGCTGGCATTTTAAGCAGCTCTTCCGAGGGGGGGTGGAGGAGTTGGGGAAAAACTGAGCGAGGCTGTTGAAGAAAAAGCCGAGAATTAGGGAGTTGTCTAATAAAGGGGCTCTGCCAAGTCTGCAAACTGTGGCCTCTCCTTATTGGACCCAGTTAGGCCAATCAATACTCCCCGCTCAATTCTTACTTCACCTGTTCTCTTACCTCTATTTTGGTCATTGATGCTCTCTTACGTCTTCTCGCATAATTTCGAACTTCCAGAAAAAAGAGTTCCCAAACCTATTTTTGACAGTCTATTATTGGTTAGTTTCATATGAAATATGACTTGGTAGCTGAGCCTGCAAAGAAAAATTACCACCGCGTTCTGGGAAGGGTGTTGTTTAATAATAGACCGGAAAGAAATGCCAAAATCGTATTTGCATTGGCAGTAATAATTTATTTCCCTTCTAGACCTTGAGGTAAAACCATCACATACACATTACAGGGATATTGGCATAACATAACACAAATGCATAAAAAACAACCTGCATAGGTTGATCAGTAGGTAACTGTACTCATACAGGTCAAAACCAGATCTCAAGTTTCACTATAAACCTTAGTGGTCTAGCGGTTAACATAACAAATTATTAGGCCCAATATCGTGGGTTCGCAGCCCGGTAGGTGGCCATAGGATTTTTCGTTATGTAGTCCTTCGGAAAGGACGTTATACGGGGGTTCCGAGCCTATCCGATGTCATGTACTAGTTAAAAATAACTATCCTAACTAAACTAGGATAGGCAAAAGGGCTCCATTGTAGCATAGTCCGATCAGCCGTTCCAGTTTAAAGAGGCGTTACATCAATAAACAAACAAAAAGTCTCGTTCGCCATTTGTAACAATGACAATAGTTTTCACATTAATAGCAATTATAGTCGATATTCTCGGATTCAGAAAGAGTATGTGACAAGGCTGTTGCTTTAAAGGTAAGTACATGTTTACTTTATTTCCTTGGCAATGGATCCTTGGAACACTCCAAAAAATACATCAGAATATAAGAAACAGGAAAAAAACATTGCAACGTAACAAGAAATATATCTAGGGATGGTAGCCAGCGGAACATGGACAACCCCCGGGGGAAGACCAACCGAGCGGCAATAGGAAACGGAAGCGGCCCAAAACAGAAGGTAAGGGACTGCCTCATCCCCGGCATGCGATTGGCCTGCTTCGGAAGTGGAGGGGGAAGGATGCCACGGTTTGATTGGTCTCCATTGAGTAGTCTATGTGGCCATGTGTCGGAAGGACGTATCAAGAATCAAGATTGTTAGTCAAGGGGACAGCAATAAACATTGTATAACTAACAATTTTGCTTAAAAATCACAAGATTATAACATAGAGACAGAAATTGAGATGTTCTTTTTTCAAATCATCTCACATAATCGTTTTGGAGACTCTACCATTGCTTTCCCTGTAGCTCTGAAATGAATACCGTTATTTTGGGAAAAATCTAGCGTAATCTTGTCCTTGATCAAGTCACCCTCCTGCATAACTGTTAGCTTAGTATCTGTGTAGTATTTGATAATACCTGTCATGGGTAGTAGTGATATCCATAGGGGAGTCGCCAAGGTAATGGTAGATAGATCACCTCCTTGTAACTTTAAGATTGAAATTATTGTAAAAATTAAAGTTTCATAACTCAATTATTTTGATCAGAGATTTTTCAGTTAAGTTAATTAAATTTTGAGTTTGAATTGTCTAATTTCTGTTGGTTGATAGTTTTAGTTGGTTAGTCAATTTCGTAAAATTAATTTTATCCGTAGGGTATCGAGTTCCAAGCCACTTCGTCTTGCTCTCGTTTTCCTCTTAATACGATACGAATATGCTGTGCAGGTTAGTCTTCTGAGAATTATTAATTGTATGATTTGAGATATTATCATGTAAAGTGGTTTTTATGATGAAGTAAGTTTTTCTATGGCAGTATCAATGTCTTGTTTTGTCTTACGTGAATTTGTTAAGTCCATTTTGTTCTCCAGATCATAAAAAAAGTTGTCCCAGTATATGTGTCCAATAACCAATGTAGGAGGGGAAGGCTTGGGAGTGAAACTTGAATGTAAGAAAAGGAGATCTGGGCTATGGACCTGATGAAAGGTCGTCCAAGGATTTGATATTAGTTCGGGTTGCAGAAATCAGGGAGGTGACAAATATGTCCAGGATGTCGGGACATTTTTGAGGGATGTAGTCCAATAGTTTGGGTTATTTGGGGCAAGGATGGAGAAAAGTCTTAGTGGAAGTGACAGAAGAAAGGATGTTTCCACGGGAGATGAATGATCGACAATCCCAGCATTGATGTTTAGCGTTGTAGTCTCCTCCTTAAGCGGGAATGCGGTTAGAATTCTTGTCAATAGGGTGATGAGTGGTTTCTTGAAGATCTCTCAGGAACGATGTTAGGATTAAATTAATGTCGTTTGGGTTTTGCATTTGGATAGGATATAAGTTAGATTCGGAGGTTGGCGTGGATAATTTATATAACAGGGAAGATGGGTGAGGGTTGAGCGTGAGGTACTGCTTCTCTTTCAGCGTTAGTTGATCTAAGGATGGGACAGGATTCGGATGTTGAGGTGGAAGATTGACCCTTAAGATTTGAGGATGGAAAGATATTTGCTGACGTGCAGGTTGGACTTCAGTTTGAATGTCTGACGCTTGGATCGAGCATCGCCGGTCCCCACCAGAAAGAGCGCATTTTTCAGACTCATTTATGGACTTCTGGCGTGCTTCAATTAGATGTCAGCCAGCACACTTGATACATCACGGTTGGTGCTGACAATAGGTCTTGGTGTGACCTATGTTTTGACATTTATAGTCGACGACATGAAATTAGGCTGCTAAAAGAAAATGCGTTGTTGCCTAATCGACCTACATTAGCGTACCAAGGGTAAAAACCAAATAACTGAAACCGGCAGAACTAGGCAACATTGCTAGCACATTGTCATATCAAATATTGGCAGTTTTGAGTAAAACCACGCCCACATTTTCGTTACAAGCGGCAACACCGCATTTTCTTTGAGCCGCCTAATTTTATGTCGTCAATATTAGTACACTGCACTTTAGTGTTTTTCTGTCTTGGCTCCTCGAATTTTACAGTTGAGTGAACAAGTCTAGTAACTTGAAATATCTCAACATTATTTTTGGCCGGTTCTAGCTCAACAAAAAACAACGGAAGAGGATATTTTTCAGTGAGGAACCTCTTACATTAAGGAACCTATTACGATAACTCTCGATATAAAAATTCTCTCAACGAACACGAGCAGATCTTGAAGTTTACATAGTCATTTTATTGATAATAATTACTGCATAAGCTGTAATATGTTTTCAACTTATCGTTACGTTAACCGTTCTAATTTTGCCACCGACAATCTGCCTAATTACCCAAGACTGAACATAAATGTCATTGACACTTTTTGAGGAGGCATAGTAACCAATTATCCTCGTTCAGTCTTTCTGAAACAAGTTTATTTCAAAAACTTACATATTTTTTTAAACCCTCAGAGTTATAAATTTTAAATATTTTCTCGGCTGCCTTGGATGTTTATTTGATCAAAACTTTTGAATCCGTTACTCCAATTCATCATTAAAGGGATGATAAATCAGTGTTGTGACTCAGATCATTCTGTTGTTGTTTGTATCCTCTTCATTCAGAGGGGGGAAGTGTTTTGGATCCTATGACAAATTACTTTTGGAATGGGTCGTTCTTTTTCGTTAAGGTAATCACTACACTTCTCCGATAAGGATACTCTTGCATTTTCCCCCTTATTAATATAACAATCCTTAACAACCGAAAACCTTTACGATTTCTTAAATAAATTCGTAAATGTAAATATCATGTTACTTGTTTATGCTTTCTCTTCTTATCTTGGTTATATTATCTCAGCTACAATTGTCATCAATACCGGTAATGAAGAAGGGCTCGAGGTGAAATCGGATAATACGAAGATTATGTTGGATAATACCTGAGAAAATGAGGTACGAAAAACTAGTTGATATTGGTATTGATTGGCCCATTCATATTGACCCGAAACTTGAAAATTGGAAATTATAAACTGAAATTCTTCCATCAGTTCTGTGTGGGGGTGAATATAACGGCTAACATTAAAAAATGAACAATGTCATATCATCATAAGAAAGTAAAGTACTGCGTTGAATATTTTTTCCATAAAAGATCAAGTACTACTTGCGTTTGAAATGTTGTTAAACCGATGGATTCACAAACCAGGTTGGATGGATAGATTACAAAGAAGAATATTATCAGAGGATGAGAAAGAAAAAAGAAGTGGTGATTTCTATAAAGCAATGCAAACTGCAACACTTGGGACGCATATTGCGTGGAGATAAATATAACTTATTGCTGCTGCTAATGCAGAGAAAATTAAAAAAAGAAACGTAATAAGAATACCTTTAAAACAAATATTAATACTGATGGTCAATATAAACCTAAGGATAATTTTATTTATAGCTTATAAACCATTGTCTACTATTTTTATAATGGTTATAACGAAGAAATTTGATCCACAGTTAAACGGTTCTATTAAAAACTGGGTGCTCTCCGATATTTTCCTGAGCGAGTCTCGTGATTCGACCAATCAGGATCACACTTATTTAATAACACGTTGGAAGAGGAGCGGCGTTCCAAGGTAGTTATTGCAATTCCTCTTCAGTGCCTTTTCGTGAATCGGAACAAATATGGATTGACGATAAGTCGACTGTCATTCTTTTATCTTACAACCAAAAAGGTGTGTTTTAGAGACTCCAGTACTTCTAGCATACCATGATCGATAGTTAGGAATATTGTCTTTTAGATTTTTTTTTTTTTTAATGTTTACTTTTACTTCCTTCCATCTAATTTCTCAACAGTTTAAATTAGTCATCAGTTCCAATATGCAAAACAATGTCAAAAAATAATAAACTTTACAAACGCGAAGACTCAATGCTGACACCAACGCTGATAACAAACTATCGTCCACTGATTAAGGCCATAACCAAAATCCTTAAGTTCACTTTACAAGCTTATTGCTTTAGAGAACTTAACAAGCCCATACCGACCTTTGTCTATAATAACTCTAACTGTCTCTCTTCGTACAGACGGTCTTAAAATTGTTAAATATGTCTGAGAACTTTTCATTCTATGATTCGTAGTACTCTTACATCTAATTCAGTGTCATGAGTATGATTCGACAATTGACGCTAGTGATTCGATACATTTGTTTTAAAACTACCGTAAATATAACCTCGGTTTCTTTGTTAATTTGTATTTTTTGAAAGAAAAAAATTATAATCCGTATTAAGATTAATATTAGTTTTCTAAGAACCGCACACTATAAGCTAGGTGAGGCGGGCTTACTAGGGGGCAGACAGAAGATCCGCTGTGACAATGAGCAGTCGGCGCCAGCTGAAGGGGAATCAATCTTAGAGCAGCACTTCTCCGAGCCTTTCTTATGGATCAATTCTATCTCTCCATTCTGCTGTCTTCTTCATTTTCCCTTTTCTCTGTATAATCTTAGCTTTACTTCCTATTCATAAAGGATTGAGCAGTTTTCTTTTTTCTACTATTTCAACACAACTCAGATATTTAGATGATTGTTATAGAATTATGAAATAATCAAAACCATCGCTATAATTGTTTTCTACTTGAATGCATTATTAGGGACCGATTCCATGCAGCAGTTAGCTCAAGGAAGTGATTTGACCGATATCAGTTGTCAATTCGTCCCATTTAAGGGTAAACAATTGATAGACACTGGGTGTGCCCCGGTAGGGTCTCCAGATTCAAGAAAGAGGACTTTCGCATAGCATTAACCAACCATTCTTCATACTGAGTTGCCATGCCGAAGGTTGAGGGCTCAAATCCCGCTCGCTGGCACATTTTTATTTAATCTGGAGATGGATCCTATGGGATTTAGGACTCTCCTGGAACTCACCCAACCTCTCCAATGAGCATAATTTAGGACTAATCACCTCCCAGCACAACCGATGTCCAAGAAACAGTACAGTATCTACGATGTACTGAACCCTAGACCTTTCACGGATTTCATTGGTATAGGATTTTTTTAAAGTAGTTTTCAAATATCTTTTTTAGAGTTGGTTCATATTAAATTAAGATAATGTTTAAAATGAACTATGATCACCATTTATTAAGAAATATCAATAAAAAAAAAAAATGGTTATGTTTTTGAAAATTTCTAGTTATGATATTATTTTATAACACAATTCAACATACGCATCTTTATCTTTAGGTTACTGACATTTTAATATGTACCTCCCCCCCCCAAATTTTAAGATACCCGCATTTCTTTAGCGAATTTATCTCCTGGGGCGGGTTCCAAACTCCGACCGCAAATTACGACTATCCCGCATGCTGCAACTGTTCCAAGGGATTAGCGCAATACTTGAAAATGTTTTGTCAGCGCAACTTTATCAAGCATTTCTTATAGAGTGGATTATCCACCCTGCAAGCTTATCATCATTTGAAAAATTAGTGACATTTTGTGACAATTATTAATGAAACATCAGCAAACTGTCACTTTTCAACCTAACATCTTGAGCATTTCTTTTTTCTTTATTATTAAAAAATGCACTAAAATTCATAGCTAAGAAGACTAGCTAACAAAATATATTTTTCAGATATAGGCGGGTTCTGAAGAAGATAGATTTCCAAAGCTACGTCGAATCATTGCCTCTTTTTCTGCAAAGTTGCAAGCAACCAGGAAACTTTCTGAGCAGGCGGTTTTTTCTTTATAAATTTCTTATTTATAGATCGATGATTTTCTCATTTCTCATTTATTTGTAATGTAAATAGAAATAAATTAAGGAATCTAGGCTCACCTACCATTCATGACATTAGTTTGTTAAAGAACGAAGAAATAAAGCCAAAATATCCTCATATCGAAAATAAAACACTATTAAATCAAAAATAAAATAAGGATACAACCATGAGTTATTAATACTAATAATCCTAAAGGCACTAACAAAAATATTAACTGCAATTTAAACCAAGATTCACCATCCCATTTGCTTAGTGATCGAAACGTTACAAATGAAAAAATGAAAATAGAGAAGACAAATAAAATATTTAATTGTCATAGGCTCTGTTATCACCTGAAACTACACCAAGAATCTAGTCAGACTACAATTATAAATAAATACAATAAATAAATAATAATAAATACAATAAAATAGAAATTCCTAACTTTACAGTTCATCTTTCTTCTGATCTCGACCCTTCTCGGCGGTAGTACTAGTCTTCGAACTCTGGCTTATTGGGAAAATACCCGCTCTTGAAAATACTCGCTAGCATAAAGATTTAAAGTTATTTCCCTTAAGGTGCTGCACCCTAGCGGACCCATTTGGCTAATTTCTTTATTTACCGTAGGAAAATTACAGGAATTTAAAAATCCTGACTACTTCCCGTACAGGAGTCTGCAACCTTTTCAGAAACAGGGCGTGGGAAATGAACGAGTTGCGTCTTGATCACTGATGAGAACCTTAACAACATATCTTCTTAATATTTTTTATTTTTATTTATTTATTTATTGGTATTTGCAACTGTATTACATTAATACAACAAGTGAATAGACTAAGTGATACATAATGACTTCAGACAATGACAAGTAGAGAAACTACCCTCTGATAGTACTCAAATCATAAGTTCAACTAAGAAGGTCAAGTGGCCATCTTATTTTCAGAAACCTCGGAGGATTATCGGTAATCGAAGAGGAAGCTAGGTTTGAAACTAGAGTGTTTGAGTGGGAATGAAGTTTGTTATGAAAGGATAGATACCGGGTTCGGGCCAAATCAGCAACAAATGGAGCATTAAGGTCATTATGGATGACTTTATTCTTAACAAAATAAGGAGCATTGAGGATTTTACGAAGGATTTTAGTTTAATACACTAAAATAAAATCGATTTCGAGCCTTATTTCACCTCATACAAAAATAAAATCATTTCGGAATATAGCGATCCTAAATGTTCTTCAAGACGGGGAAGAGACAAAACCTTAACCCTTGCAACAAGAGATTCATTAATCATAAAAGAAAGGTATTTACTGCGAGTGTCAGGAGAGGATCCGACATGCAGACACACAGTTTGCCAGAGGAAGGCGCAACATATAAATATGTAGAACGAGCTAAGATTATTTATCATAGAAGAAGAGAGCTGAGGCTGGGACATTTGTCAACGAGAGATATAAATGGAGCGGCAGTGATCCATCACCGCCCTCGCCAGCTCCTCGGGGCTCCAATCAATCCATTCCGCTGGGTGGGGGGCGAGTGGGGGAGGGTTCGATCTTCCTTGTACCTCCGGTCTTCCTGGACGGAGTATTGTCGAGTAAGATCTTCCAAATGTATGTCATGCAATGCACTATGTTGCCCAAACAATGATCTCAAGCAATGTTATGATCCATTGATCCGATTCATATCAAAATAGTGATATTGGATGCCATCCTAAGATCATTACTATTCAGAGTGTTTCGTGGTTAAGTAGGCAAACTGAAAATTTAAACTATGAATCTCAAAACAAGGCTTTTTTTAGAAGATTCTCACGCCTAAAGATTTGCATTACATATTATGAATTATTTAAGCAATGATTAGAACCGATCAAAATTTAGATTCTGACCATCGGTATGCTTAAAATGTATCCATTAAACAGACTAAAATCATTTTTTATAGCTTTATTGACGCTTATTCGATCCTGGGATAGTTCAACTCAGTTGGTATAGATATTAGTGTGATCAGATTTTCTAGAAATGAGAAAGTGATTGCAGAATTCAATTAACCAGCCTAAAGAATGAATACAAATTGCTTTAGGAATGAGAACACGCATGAATTAGCCCGTAAACACGCATTAAAAGAATTAGCCATAGAGATTTGGGTCACTTCACTCACGTTTCATGATAGAGGTCTCATAACAATTTTTTAAAAAAATAACAATTACAAACCTTGAAGGGTCTGGGATCCAGTAAATGTTAGAGACTGTACTGTTTCTTGGACAACGGTTGTGCGGGGTGGTGATTTGTCCTAGATCACGCTCAACCGTACATAACAATTTAAGTGCACAAACAATATTCTTCTCGTCTAAGGTAAAAATCACTCTTAACTGAACTGAACAATCATGATTTAAAATCGATCGTTTAGTCCCTCTTACATAGGAAAATAAACTTTTAAGCTAACAGAAAAAACGTATTTAATATAACATGTTATTAGTATTTTGTGTATCACAAAATATTATCGATTTGTGGTATCACAACAAATAATTTAAGTCACATCCTCGCACATTACACTCCAACAATATCATCGATATACAGAAAATTGGGGTAAATATTTAGAATAAAATTGTTTTGATTTCTTAAAGTTATTTTACTAAGTAGCCTTTCGTTAATGTCAAAAAAGTAATGCCCAATAATGTAAAAATAAAATAAAACGGATATTAGTGGAGTTTTTTAAAAATCGTCAGCAATAGAAGACAAACAGATGATACAGTGATGCAAACAGAAAAGGAAGAGGCCGCCCTCTCATTAGCGAAGGGAGTATTTAGCTCGCTGCTGTACAAACCGTGAAGGGCCTCTCACAAGTGGTCAGTAGGACTAACATTAAACCCCTGGACACCACCAACACTTCACCCTCCGCGCCCCTACTTAGTACTTCTTAGGGGAGGCATCCTCATAAACACTTCATATTCATGTTGTTGTTTTTTTCTCTCTTGTATTTTATCGGGCAAGTAGAGAATAGAGAATAAGGAGCGTTAATTTTTAAAAATTAAAAACATTTTTTTAATAATAAAATAAAGTTTAAATAGCATTATTCATAAATATTGATTTTTTTCATTTTGGATCTGAATTGATTTGACAAATGCTCAAAATTGCCATATTTAACGTTGCTGTGGAAAAATTGGGTTAAAATTTATTCGTTTTTTTGTTCGTACTAAACCTTCTGTTTGTTTACTAATGCTCACAATTTTAGAAAAAAATCCTTTAATATCCGTTTCATTTTATTTTAATATTATTGGGTCATTTCATATGAAAGGTACGTTTTCAAAGGAAAGGTTTATTTAGTAAATGAAATCAAAACATTTTTATTCAAAATAGTAACCCTAATTTTCTGTACATTTTTCTAACGAGTTATCAAATTTTTAACTCCTCTTTTCTTCATTATTGTCTTTATAGACGGTTGTTGTATGTATCATACAAGACTAAAGGCTAATAAATTAGCCTTTATGTATATCGGGCTTTAATAGAGAAATAAATATGAATTTAGAAAACAAGGGATAAAACAGGTAACAAAGGCAGGAAGCGATAGGACAGAGGAGAGTGTTGAGGGTAACTGCAGAAAGGGCATTGCTTCAAGACCTAACGAAGATCCTTTTTAGGTACAAATAAGTGTTAATTAATTAATTGTAGGAGTTTTATGGCAAGCCTGTCAATCTGGATCACTATTGCCTATGTCTCTTTAAATGGTGTCCAGAATAAGTAATTGTATTAATAATGTATACTCATTATAATTCCTTAGGTGCTTACATGACCCAGATGCACTGCACATTTATCATTTCGATATTAATGGTTTAATTCCAATTTCAAGTAGGCTGATTAGTAAATTGGTAAACACGCAAAGGACTTCTGGAAAAAAATCTAAAATCGTAATGAACTTTAAATAAATAAATAAGATTTAACAGCCTCTAAAATGGCAGAAGATAGCCTTTATAAATTTCCAAGTATTTATTTAGAAAAAAAATTATTTATGGAACATCTTCATCTTCTAAAAGTGGTTATTCTCTTTGGAAGTTGGAGGTATGGACAAACAATATTTAATTTTTTTTTTTTTTTTTGTTATTGATTTAACCCTCACCCAGATATCCTTAATCCTACCCAGTCTGAATGCATTGAAGCAGAGTTAAGTATTCCTCTTCAGTTGTCTCCTCCTCCTAAAGCATTCCATCCTTCAGAAATAGCAAACATTATTCACAGATTACCCGCCAACAAAGCCCCTGGGTACGACCTAATCACATCTTATATTCTAAAACGCCTTCCTCGGAAATCGATCCTACTCCTTACATATATATACAATGCCGTATTGCGTACCACATACTTTCCTGATTCCTGGAAATTATCCATAGTTAAGATGATACCAAAACCTAAAAAACCACCAGAACTTCCATCTTCTTACCGTCCTATATCTCTCCTGCCCATAATGGGTAAAATGCTTGAAAAACTCATTCTGAAACGTCTACATCCTATAATAGAATCCAACCAAATAATCCCAGATTACCAATTTGGTTTCAGAACATCGCACTCCACAATCCATCGAGTGGTGGACGTTGTCTCATCCGCATTAGAGCGCGGAATGTACTGCACGGGAGCTTTTCTCGATGTAGAGCAGGCTTTTGATCGAGTCTGGTATCCGGGACTGTTGTACAAACTCCGTAAATTCTTACCTTCTACTTACTTCCTTATTATCAGTTCCTACCTCAGTAATAGAACCTTTAAAGTAAACCATAATTTTTCCTACTCTTGTCTCTTTACCCAGTTAGCTGGTGTTCCTCAAGGTAGTATCCTGGGTCCCATCCTATACACAATATATACAGCTGACATCCCAACCCATCCAAGCACTGTCCTCACTACGTACGCTGATGACACATGTGTGTTATCAGTAAATAACGATCCATTTGTTGCATCCCAATATCTTCAATCCCATATCTCAAACCTTCAAGAATGGTGTCAAAATTGGAGAATTAAAATAAATCCTAACAAATCCCACCAAATTACCTTCACTCTTCGTCGTAAACCTACGAATTCCTGCCCTACTGTATCCTTTAATAACACTCCACTGATCCCTGTCGAACAGATACGTTACCTAGGACTCCATCTGGACAAACGTCTCACTTGGAATCCTCATACAAGACTGAAAAGACAAGAAACTGCTCGACGATTTCGCCTACTTCAACATTTACTGGACAAACGTTCAAAGCTACCAATAAATTACAAAAGACTCATTTACATGACAGTTATCAGACCTATTTGGACATACGGAGTTGAGCTTTGGGGCTCTACTAAACCATCCAATTCATCTCGCATCCAATCCTTACAATCCAAAATCCTACGTAAAATCCTCAATGCTCCTTATTATGTCACAAACAAACTCATCCATCATGATCTTAATATCCCATATGTTGCTGATTTGGCCCAAACTAGATACCTATCCTTCCATGAAAAGCTCCATACACACTTAAATCCGCTAGTCTCTCGACTTGCTTCCCATACTATTCCTGATAACCCTCCGAGGCGTCTGAAAAGAAGATGGCCTCGAGACCTTCTACTATAAAACTTCATTGGAGTGCTATCAATGGATAGTTTCTCCACAAGTGATTTTTTTTTGTTCATGTCCTTTGTTCATACAGCCAATTTACTTGATGTAATGTTATTACAGTTGTAAATATCAATAAAATAAAATAATAAAAAAAAAAAAAATGGTTATTGATATTTACAACTGTATTACAATGATACAACAAGTAAATAGGATAAGTAATACATAATGACATGATAATGACAATTAGAGAAACTACCCACAGGTAGTACTCAAAATTTAATTTAATTTGGTATCTTGTACTCATTAACAGAATTTTAAACTTCATTAAGAAATATTACTAACAAATTATTCGATCAACGATTGTGATTCCCTTTTCTTATTTTGCCCCAAGACTTATTCATAATTTAGACATAATATCGTTTCATTGTTTGCTGCCGATTAATTATTCGCTAATCGACTCCTCTCGTTTACTCAGGCTCTTCCGTACACCCGAAATGAATTAAAACGATCCCCATTCTTCTTGAAGCCTCCCTCCCACCCCCGTATCTCACCCCGAGATGGGAACCCTGCCAAACTCCTCCACCGATAGATTAGGTTTCCACTGCTCCAGAAGCTGATTCACAGCGCGGTTACAATTTGGACAGGGTGTGGGGATCTCCTCTATCTCCTGCAACACCAGCTTACCAACATCCTATCTTCTCTTCCTACAGTACTAACATTGCAGTACAAAATCTTGTATTAACAAAAGTTTAACCGAAGAAAATAACATGTTCTTGTGTTTACTATGATTATTGATAAATACCAAATGTTATTATCACATCATTTGAAATTTTTTTGATGTAACAGGAATCATAAAAATACTAGTCATATAATATAATATAATAATCACAGGTATTTCATAAACGATACAAACGAGCTTCATCCTGTTCAAACTTAAATCCGAATCCGAAAATTATAAAAAAATTAATAGAGTGTAATTATTTGGACCGCACCGTAGATAATTAAGGGATTGATTACAAATGCTGAATATGATCGGAGGTGCAGATAATAAATTTTACACAAAATAGCATCTTATTTTTGCCTACGTTTTATCTCTAAATTTTGGGCCAACATCAAGGTTGAGAAAAAACAAAACAGAACAACAATATAAACAGTGCAGTACTAAAGTTTATTTTTATTCTCAGCCCTGAGCACGGCTTAACATTAGACCGAAACGTTAGCAGATATGAAATGTTATTCTTATTTTGGGTAAAATTCATTGAATGCACCACCCGACCATTTTAAAAATTTCTGAACATATATCTAGTCAGCCATTACCACATTAATATACTTCGATCAATTAATCTGAAAACATCTCTTCATATTTGAAATTACCCAAATACCAAACTTTCTAATTTTGCAAGCTATTAATTTATATGATTCAGAAAATAAAAATACATATGAGTTTTATTTTGTGAAAGTAGTTAATGTGTGCCAACCATAGTGTCTATTAAGCCTTTAAGTACTTGAATCGAAATAACGTCCACAACAACATCCTGAACAAGCAGACATGATGGGGAGAGTAAAACAAACAGAAGCGAAATGCTCGTTAAGGACTGTGTAAGGAAGGCCTTAGCTGCTGGTAACGAGATAGCTCCTAATGGAAACAAACGCAGGTAAGACTCCACCGGCACGGATTGATCGGGCCGTGGATCGGGCTACGGTTCCCTATAGATCCTCTTCCGGCTTGATTACAAAACCAATTATCTTCTATCAATGGAAGGGGGGCGATTTTTAGAACGGGCCGCTAATTTATTTAGTAGCGAGGGCCGGTAATTTTTCGACCACCGGCTAATGGCCACCACCGATTACTCCATTAACGATAACTCAGTTAGCACGTCCATTAGGGTCCGAGGGCGGAAAGGATAGTCGCGCCGTCATCGCTGCTCTGCCGCTGGGCCAGTGAAGGGTCGGCACTTGGGCTGAGTGGTCAGTCGATTCGTTAAAAATTTAAATAAACCAATCAGTGACTCATAATAGTTTCACAGCATTATACCTAGTACCTACAATAGACATCAACTGCTGACTATGTTTGGATTATCATGACATTAATAAGTTATCGGAATATCGCAATATTAAAATAATTTCGGTACTTATTCCGCAGGCTGCCAACTGGATAATAGGGGTAATTCAAGTCCACTCAACTTATTTCACGTTACATCTTAACCACATCACGATCTTATACGTATTGTAATCTTAACTGCAAAAGAAAAAATTGGCTTGAAAATATACCTCAATTAAACAAGTCATAATCAAAGATGAAGTTGGAAATTATTTCCGACTTCAGTAAACCAATGAAAACAAATCTTGGCATTAGCTGGATTTATTGCAAACATAAACTTGCTATTTATGTGTTAAGACCTTTCATTTGTAATTAGATTGTAAACTAAAATTCAGCCTTCTTAATGAAAACATATACATAAACACATTTAATAAACATTAAACGTATATCGCTACTCTATCTGAACCAATCAATGATCTCAAGGATAACCACAACACGCATGCATTATAGTTACGGATATTTAGTAGCATTACATCAGTGCATAATGTTATGTTTAAAGAAGAAATGTACGGTTATTTCTCCCTTTCCATTAGGTGTTTAATAATTCATAAATGAAATTATTTTTATAGCCTGCATTTCATATTGTCATATATGAGGAAGTCCCTTTCGGAGGTATCTCAATTCACGGATTTTTATATTATTCTCTCCTGCCTTAATGTGCCCTTTCCTTTTCGCTTTTTGTCTTTCTAAGATAAAGCCTTAGGAGAAACTAATAAGGGTTCACACTACGTGATCAATTGCAAACTCCAATTTTTTCCATACCTTCCAAAATATAACACTTTCACAACATTTAATATAACTAGCGGCACCCTCTATTGCAACGTTGGTTGAAACGTTAATTTATAATAAATAGTTGCTTAATATTTAATATTTTTTAGTCCATTTTCTCCTACAGCTAAAATATAATAAATCCACTTGTATATATTGATAATGATTCATATATTTGTATTATATAATGATGATTCATAAGATAAGAATTCACATGATGATTCATGATAAGAAACAACTTCAATTTTTTAATGTACACTATTATGTTATTATTAGGATATAAAGCAAGACTCGGACAGTTCAACCTCGACTTAACTCGAGGTTTCTCCCGGGGATAGTCCTAACTCGCCATTCCCGGAAGGACGCACTATATAGGGAGTAGAGTTGTGGAGTCTCATTGGCTATTCCTGTGCGGTGGCTGTCCCCTAGAACTAAGGAAACAATGGATTTGCTAGAGCCCGCCCGTTTAGCTTCCTAAGGAGCTGCGGAAACACAGGACCTGAATACCTAATTTCTCTTCTCCCCATTACTTCTCCCACTGTTGCATACTACCCTGGTTTCTTGCAGGCTCTGAGTCAAGAATAAGTGGCATTGCTGAGGAATCTTCCTCATTTAAAAAACAATCTTATAAATGCTTTAAAATAAACAAGTTTTTTTTTTCCAACAGACCCTCCCTCAACGGTAGGATTTGTATGGATTTTTTAAAAATATTTTTTCTATTTTGTTTTCTGTGAAATATAATTTCAGGTAGAGATTTCCAACCCCCACTCCGTACCCGTAAGGATCTTCGATGGAGTTCATCTAGATAGAAACTGGCGAAGGAGAACAAAAAATGGAGTGTACTCAATGTACAACGAAGTAGATGTTGTTTACTTCTTAAAAATAAAAAGATTGCGATGGTCATACGCAAATATAAATATGCTTTCTGAAGTAATAAAATTTTAATAAAACCTAAAACGTTAAGCCAGTGTCATGCTTTTATTATATTATTTTATTATACACTAATTTCCATGACGGAGTGTGTTAGGTCAGTGTGACGGAAAAGTTATTTAATCTGTTAACATCAACTGATAGATCCTATGGGGTTTACAGATTCCTATGAGGCTTACCCGGCTTCTATAAAAAGCATAACCATAATTGGAGGGAAACCAAGCGGTTGAGGGGGATCTCGGGGATGTCATCTCCTCGCAAAGCCATTATTAGAGAAACAATACAATCTCTCATCATGGGTTGTAGTAGTTCTTTTTTAATTATCCATTAAAAGACTCGATTCTCTGATAAATAATTAGTCTTATCCCTCCAAAACCCAATTACAAAACGAAAAATGCATTCAACCCCTACACTTCCACTACATCAAATTTATCTTATACCTCTACCCTACATGCTACAGGACATATTATGACCGTATAAATACTCTTTAACTAACAGTATAAATATATTTTGTTAATTGATGAAAACATACACGTTTAGATTTGTATATTTTATAATAGAATCAAGTTTGAGCCGTAATAGTATATTTTAAAACAAACATGGATAATAAACTACATGTATTTGCAACACGCTGGAAACTGTTTAATAATTCGAGATACTTTGTCACAATGTTGGCTCTGTTTCAAAGCTGGAAGCTCTCTCTACACGAGACTGCAGATGGCATAAATTACTGAATATTAACTGTAACATTATCAAGTTAATTTATGTTTTCAACAGGGGATTTCAGTTATAACCTAGTTTTCTCCTTAAACATTATATTTATAATATTTCATATTAGAGAAACTAAACCGTTGAAAGGATTGGGATTAATTTATTTATGGATAAATCTTGAAATGCAATAAAATATTTTGGATTCCAGCATTACTCAGGTCAAAAATCCGATGTCACTACAACTCTTGAAGGTGCCTGTACATGGTAGAGATAGTACCGTAAACCGGGGTGAATAGAAACAGTGAGGTGAATAGAAACGAAACTTCATTTTTTTATATATAATTTATTTCCTACATAACTGTGAGTAAATTGTGGCAACTATTATTTTTTTTTAAGTTGCTATAGTTTAGGCATATAGCAAATATTTAAAAATAATGGTATGTTTGGTTAGCAGCACAGGTTCCTGTTTGTATGTCTTGTTGAATTTTACCACACGATTTTTGTGTTTTTTTATCCTGATTTTTCCAGGTAGGTCATAATACGTAGTGTTCTTCAAAGTAAATAGCTGTACAAAGCATAGTTTAATTATTCATATAAAAGATTATTTAAGGCTTACTTTAAGCTTTAACTTTAGCAATATTATTTAAAAAATTATTCATGTTTTTAAGTTAGGTTTTCAGAATTTATGGGGTGAATAGAAACACATAATTTTTAGTGTTTCTATTCACTCCACAAGAAAAATTTAATACTAAATCACATTTATACTATATAAAATACATATTCTGTGTTTTATTTATTTAGTTAGACTCTTATTTTACACAGCAGGACCCTGTAAAATGCCAAGAAAATACAAACCGGTGGTTGGAGGGGGCTACAAAAAGCATGATCCAAAAACAATCGAAAATGCACTTTCTGACATACAGAAGGGACTAAGCCTTCGGAAGTCCGCTGAGAAACATGGTTTGTATTATATATAGACACTTGAAAAGAGGTCTCAATATGAAGAACCATGGTGGTCAGACAGCTCTCGATTCAAAGGCATGATATTTTTCAAAGATGACCTGTCTGATTTCACAATTTATTAATCATAATTTAATCTTGTTAAATACGGTAATTGTCTACCATTTTCAATTTCTTTACTTACAGTTATGTAACTTCTTTTGGTTATGTACTGAAATAAATCATTACGTTGAGAAATAAATTTGTATTTATCCATTTGCAAATTTAAAATACCATATTTAAATGTTTCCATTCACCCTCGATTCGTTTCAATAGTAAAAAATATGAAATCGAAGTACTGTTTCTATTCACCCCCATTTGCGGGTTGAAAAGAAACACCATGTTTTAATTATTTTTTTCTTTTAAATGAAATAAAATTAAAAAAATTAAATACTATAAACAAATAGGTCTAACAGAGACCCGTGTTTGGTAAAAAAATTGTGTATCTAGAACAACTACAAACATGGAAAATGTCAAACCAAAGTTGAAAATTGTTTCTATTCACCCCGTTTTACGGTACTGTATCTAAGACGGTTGTGCAGGGAGGTGGCTTGTCCGAGATAGCTCTGAACCTCCCAGTTTCCCCCAATTAAAGGTATCTCATAGGTTGGGTAAACCCAGGATGGTCTGCAGATCCCACCAATGGTTGCCACCCGAAGTTTCATATCTGTTAAGAAATTAAATAATTTATCAGTCACAGTCGGATTTGAACCCAGTGGCTTCAGCACATCAACTTAGTGCTTCACCACAAAGCTTCCCTTCTTTCTGTTCCCTATTGCTCTCTTATAAGGCTGTGAAAATGATAACAGCGCATCATCTGGTTGACAGGGGAAAAATGCATGGAGGACAGAGTTAATATTCAGAAGTTTATTTTCAGAAGCAACGTGCTTGCACTCTTATTTAATTTCGTTTTCTTATGAATAAAATACCTATTACTACATTACGTATATAAATGGCCGTTCGCCATGGTTTATGGTCATGGATACAACTTACAAATTTAACAAATTGAAGTTTTGGGCCCGTACCTTATTAAAATAATGTCATTTCAAATGCATGGATAACGTTGAAATACGAATTTATGAATTATAAAGTAAAGTTCATTAAATACTGATAGTCAAACCTAGTTTCAGTAAAATTTGCAGTACTACAGCTTGTTTTTAGCATCTTCTAGGGGGCGGAGTAGCTCGATTTGCAGAGTGCTGAGCTGCCATGCTATGACTGTTCGGAGCTTTAATCTGGCCGTGACAGATAATTTATTTAATCCGTTAACAGCGGATGATGATGCCGTTGGATCTGCAGGCCCGCCTTGGACTGGCCCATCTTCTATAAAGTACTTTTTCTCAATATGGGCCTAGTAGTTTAAAAATACCTTTATTAGCGTTGGTTCATTTTAAATTAATATAATGTTTTTGTCTTAATGTTCTTATACAGGGTGACCTGTAATTAGTGACGGAGCCGTTAAGGGGTGATAGTATAAGGCAATTCCAGTCGATATTACTATGAGACCTACTATCCTAAAGTTAACCCTTTCCAATAGATCCCTACTTAAAGAATTTTACAAAAAAATCCTATTTAAAATCTTAAAATAACTATAAATCCTAAAAATTGGTCTTTCTGGCCCATTTTTGTTTTATTTTGCAATAAAGATATTCTAAATAAGAAATGTTAATATTCAAATCTTCGTAATTGTCGGTATCTTACGCGAAAATCGTGAAACAACGTATGGTATATACCTCTACGCAACCTTTGTTCCAGAAACAGTCGTCCCTACCAAGTACTAATATAATACAGGGTAATAGTACAGTTTTTTTCAGCCTTTTCTAGAAATAGAATATTGCAAAATAAAATGTAGTTTATTGGATATCGAGCTAACACGGAAACACTAAAAACTGCTTATAATAATAACCTGCACTTAAAGTAGACTTTATGCGATAAAAATTATTGCTTCTCCTTAGCTATTTTACTGTATATAATTCTAATTATTTTCTTGTGGTTGCTTATACATTTTCATTGTTAATTTATTTATTGCCTTGTAATTGTCAGTACCTTTCTTGAGAACAGAGATGTAAATTAATACAGAGGTATATAACAAGAAAGATGGCAACAAAAGAGCAGACGGATGGAGGAGGGACTAAAAGCGACAGTGAGAAGCTCATTCCGTTGCCAGTAAAATGAGCAGTTATTGCATTTGCGACAGCAATTCAAACAGTGATGTGTTGACTCAGCCTCCCGGGCACCGCTCGCCTTTTCTCCTTTCCTAATATAGCTTTTCCTCTGAAAGGAGTAATATTTTCTGCAGTTACCTCCGAACTTGCTCTTTTCAATGCCGTATGCATTCCATGGGTAACCCAAAACGCACGTCCAAATTAACTAGTCAAAAAATGTAATAACGGATTTTATTCTGATACCAATGTGTAATTAATTATAGTCCAACTGCCACTCCAATATAAACAATTAACTTATAACAAAAGTGCGGTGAATGTGAAGGTTACAAACGGTGGAACAAAGAGGTGTATGAAAGGGATTTGCCTCTGTCTCAACCACTTCATTAATTTTATTTCATTCTATGTTTATTACGAACACGTTCATAAATTAATATTTATTTTTTAGTTCGATCTTGTTCAGATATATTGAATTTATCTTGTACAGAGTTGTGAAGTAATTTATATTTTCTTGTTTGACTTGTTTTACTGAGATTTCGACCTGGACTAGGTAAATAAATAATCTATTGGACTATTAAATAAATTCGTTGAACTAATAAAGCTTCTATTATTTACAAGAACCTTGCATCTAAAAACTATTTGAAACCACTAAGTAGAGAAATATTGACAATAGTATTAATAATTGTTGCATTTCTCAATCCTTGATTCGTAAGGTTGCTCTTAACGGAATCCTCTCCCCTATACCTCTGTCTTTCCCTTGAAGGTTACCTGCTAAGAGCAAATTTACAAGTCTATAAAAGTAGTCGCAATGTTATCTCTTCTAATACGTTAACAGAGGTTCAAACTCCGCAATTCTGCGTTGTTTGTTCATTCATTCTGCCAAACTTTATACTGCCATGGATTAATCGGATGATACTGCAATGGAAGTCCTAAATATTTCCATCCAGTTATAATTAGAATAGATATCTTTAAATATTACTTGGCAATGAATAGACTCGGGACAACCATTCCCTCTCAGAAAGACGACATCACTAAGGATGTTACTCCCTATAAAAAATCCTAGGGCTAACTGCTGAGCAGTGAACCCACGGTCTTGGGCATAGTAGGTTGTAATGCTAATCACTACACCACAGGTGACCCCCTAATTATTAACTTTTGAGGAATTGGTTCGATACGAAGCTAAACAGCTTTAGAAGCCTATCTCAGTAGTCTCGATAATATCGCTTTTAGTACATTAACAGGGTCCAAACTCAGAATTCCTTATTGTGTAACCTCCTAAATCCAATGAACTCGTCCTTTTTCTAAGATCTTAAAGATCTTAAAACGATATTCAGAATTATATTATTGCAGCATATGCGTATAGAAATATAATAGATTTATAAATTAGTCTCTAAGATTTGAGACAAAACACGAGGTAAGTAATGTCGAGATCTGAACAGGAATTTTTAAAGGAAGAAGGGTGATTTTTTTTTTTTAAATACTTCTAGTGAAAATATATAAAGCTGCTGAGGGAATTAATTAATGTAGGTTTATATACTCCTACACTATCGAATCGAATAGAAAATAGAACTAATCCTATATCTTATCAGCGAATCTTGATATCGTCCACGAGCTATTTTAAGCACGGTCTAACTCCGTTTAATTATTTTTTATTAATAAAAGAAGAGGGAAGTTTGAAGTTGAGAGAAGTCGGTTTACATATGTAACACCACAAACATAACCTGACCTGTCACTGGGGAAGGTCACACCCGGCACAGTCAGTGTTGCCAGTGATTAAACAATTAATGTATTAGCAACACTGACATAACCATGTACATAACCTGCCGAGAGTTGGTGAAAAAAAAACGTGGTGTGTGAACAAGTGACTGGGCTTTGAAAGACTATTATTCAGCGTCTAATGAGAACTTTATTCAAGTATAATTATTTCCTTTGATTAAATCATTTTCTTTTTGTAACCTGCAGTGCAGTGATTATTTATTATTTCACATACAAGTGTTTTTATTTTTCTGAATATAGACTTTTATTTTTTTTCAAATTTGTTTTAATTATTCGCCCCTTCAATGTGGTGACCCCGACGTGATGGTGAAGGACGACGAATCGATGGAGGCAAAGCCAGCGGAGGAAACCCAGGTTAGTGCAAGTGGGCCCGGGACTAATATCAGGATCCCCGCATTCTGGAGGGGAGTCCCAGAATTATGGTTCTGCCAAACGGACGCCGTATTCGCGACCTCCAAAATTACGAGCTCGCGAATAAAATTCCAAATGGTTGTGGCGAACTTGGAGTTCGAAATTTTAAGGCAGGTTTCAGACTTGGTCACAAACCCTCCTGCGGAACCATATGAGGCTCTCAAGAACCGGCTAATGTCGACTTACGCCGAGTCCGAAAACCAGCGCATTAGACGGCTGTTAGAAGACAAGCGCCTCGCAGATGGAGAGCGCCTTTCTCATTTTTTAAATGAACTGAAACGGCTCGCAGAGAGTTCAGTTTCCTCCGAATTGCTGCGCACAATGTGGATGAAGGCCCTACCAGATAGGATGCAGGCTACACTGGCCGTAACATCGGATACCTCAGTAGATAAATTGGCGGAAGTTGCCGACCGCATCGCCGAAATCTACGAGCAAAGTGTCAACCAAGTAAGCTCCCAGTCCACGCCGCCCTGCCCCTCGTCCTCAACCTCTCACCTCGAGGAGGCGATACAGAAGCTCACCCTGGTTGTCGGCGAACTCAAGACGCAGTTGGCCGGCGGCCCAGGACGAGGAAACGAGTCACGAGACCGGAAACGACCCCGCTCAAGAAGCAGGAGTCGGCTCCTTGCTGGTCTTTACTTCTAACACAACCGTTTCCGGGAGAAGGTTCGTAGGTGCCAGCAACCCTGCAGCTGGAAACCAACCACACCACAGCTGGGAAACTAATCTCAGCGACTGAGAAGGCGGACTCCGTCGCTGAAATCAACCACCGCCGATTATTTGTCGGAGATAAGGCTACTGGGGAGCGATATTTGGTCGACACCGGCGCGGCCGTATCGGTCTTCCCAGCACGGCGACGAGAGCGCAATCACCCCGCCAATTTCAGGCTGTTTGCAGCCAACGGGGTCACAACTTTGAAGGGGCGAATAATTAAAACAAATTTGAAAAAAAATGAAAGTCTATATTCAGAAAAATAATAACACTTGTATGTAAAATAATAAATAATCACTGCACTGCAGGTTACAAAAAGAAAATGATTTAATCAAAGGAAATAATTATACTTGAATAAAGTTCTCATTAGACGCTGAATAATAGTCTTTCAAAGCCCAGTCACATGTTTACACACCACGTTTTTTGTTCACCAACTCTCGGCAGGTTATGTACATGGTTATGTCAGTGTTGCTAATACATTAATTGTTTAATCACTGGCAACACTGACTGTGCCGGGTGTGACCTTCCCCAGTGACAGGTCAGGTTATGTTTGTGGTGTTACACATATCAATCAAGCACCGTAGTTCTCAGGAAGAGCAATCGAAGTAGAGGACACGAAGTTAGGCGACTGTGCAGTTTCTCCCTCATGTCGATTTGCTCAGCATTCAGTAACCGCCAGTAAGTCCCAGAGTCACCCGTCCTTTGTTTTACAATAATCATCCTAAAGCTTGACTCTTAGATTGGAGGTTCAAGTTGGGGAGAGATGATTAGTAACTTCGCAATTTTTCAGACACCTAATTTTGTTATTATAACTTAAAAGGTTGCTAAGATAAATACACTGAAAATGGAGGACCAGAAGATCCAATATAATTACATAAAACCTTTAGGAAAGAGAAGAAGAAAAAGACCAAGACTTCTCTGGAACGGTTATGCAAAAAGCCGTTTTCAAAGCTTTGTATATTAGAATATGAAAATGAGCGACATAGTATAAGTGGAATAGGTAGACCGTTTGAAGAGGCCAAGATACTGACTGTACAATATAGCCTATATAGGAAAAGTTGCTCAACCTATAGAGGAAAAGTCACTAAGCCAGACATATATCGGGTTTATTAGATATTTTTTCATTATCTTCAGATAGTGATGGATAATCCGTTGTGTTATCCGCTATCTACCACCTTGCCCAAAGGATCTGCTTTTCCACCGCATTGAGCACTGACGTTGCCCAAGACCTTCATAAATGTTAATTTTGTATCACTGTTCTCTGGAATTGTGGTGAGTAAAAGTATTTTTATTTTCAAAGTCACAAGTGGTGTTATCCCTTCACTAAACTCAAAGTTGATATTTCAACTAAACAAGCTAAGCACATATTGGTACAATATGAAAATAGGTTACATACTGAGAAAAATATCTTAGCTATATTATAATTTATTTGAACGTTCTATCATTGAAATAATTATGGGTAATGAGAAATATGTGAGAGGAAGACGATTAAGTTTTTTAAAGTGGTTCTCAGTATCAAAAAAAAAAAGTGGTCTTCTATCAGGAAAGCGTTGAAGTATTTCCGTACAAGAGAAAACCGAGTACATCCAAACAGTGTTGTGGTAAAACCAAGGTTCACCGAGATGGGCTTCGGGTATCTCAAACATCCTCTTCGTTGTCAGATTGGCAGGACCAGCTATCTTCATGGGCTTACAGAACTAAATAAACAAAACTAACGATAGATTCCAAGGTTAATTTCGTTAAATTGGAGTTACCTCGTTTTTCCAAAGTAGTCTTCATTTCTAAAAATATTCATCACACGATGACATTGCTGTATGATAAGATGAGATGCTCTAAGGCTGCTGGTGGAGCATTAAGGCATTGATATTATAATCTATGATATATTTGATATTCCAGTAAATGATATGATTTTGGTAAAATTGAAATTTGCCATCATATGTTGAACTAACTGAATATTTTAATTTTGGCCAATATTTCAAGCGCAAGCCTTGGATTTTCATATTCCTTTTTTCTCAGAGGACCAACTTCCTGTTGAATAGATTGGCCTCTTAGTAGTTTTGGTTGGCCTTACAGGAAATAAACCGGATTCTCATGAAGTAAAAGATGCCAAAATCAAACCAATTTGCTTAAAAAATTCTTCTTCTTGACTGAGAACACAGGAAAATTAAACCCTTTCTGACCGTTTTTCTCCAGGCCCAAAGTATTCATCCAGGTTTCATTGACAACCTGCACGTAAGTATTTAGTTTCATTATGCCTTATCTCGAGGCTGTCTAATCGACTTTCACAGGAGCTTCTTGTAAGTTATGATTCAGTAATATCATCAGGGATTTTTCAATAGGATATTTGGGATTGTCCGATAACTATTTTTATTGCTATGAGATTGTAAATATATTTCAAATAATAATGCAATGTTATAACATTCTTTTTTATAAAGCTTTTAATGGAGTCAAAATGTTAAAAAATCAAAATTTCATTATACAAATTATAATCAAAATTAATTAATATTCCTTGATGATAAACGATACTTACGCCCGGGGTGATTTCATTTGATCCCATTATACGGTATAGATTACAAGCGGAGATTTATTTTCAACAGCGAATAACGGTTTACTCTTTACGCCGTTATCTCCGTAATCATTTCCCTTTTTATAGATATTTCATCCCCCGAAATGATACTTTTTATCTCCCTATTTTCATAACCTTTTATTTAAAATTACTTATCAGTCGTTTCATTTCATTAATTAACAGGCGACGAAAATAACACTGGTGCAAAATAATTGACTTACAGCCTTTCAACATTTAACCATACGCTCACACGAATAATAATTAAAAGGCGTAGTGGGTATTTATAGGAAAGTGTAAATATACTTTAATTGTTACATGAATAAATATCAGGTTTCTGTTTTTATTTCTTTCATGTAGCTCCTGTAGCAGGTGAGTTAGTGTCAGGAAATACTCTCACATAAACAGAATTGTTTTTCTAACTAAGTAGTACTCCCATGCAGTTTCACGTAATCTTTGTGTTGGAAGAGCATGTTTCCATGATGAGAGCATGAATTTAGTTCGTGAAACCAAGCCCCACCACGAGTAGTAGAGCTACTCAGCATTCTTACTAACTACTACTTATTAAGTAGTACTTCATCCTAGCATTTCAATGATTCAGCATTCAAATCTCATCAAGCATTAAGATATTATTGTTATGCAAGAGCTGTAACGTAATGCCAGCCAGTTAGAGATTGTTTGAGTACTTTAGTGCATCAACCAAAAATTATTTGGAAGGGAATACCATAAGATTATGCAATCCTCCTAATTAAATATTGACATTTAGGTTCATACTGATGCTCAAAAGTCCAGAAAGTAAACTTCGCAAGTTTGGAGGTCCCGTTCTGACAGTGAGGAAGTGATTGGTAGGAGCTAAATTAAGTTCCTCTATGGCCCTCTTCTTATCAGAGCTAATTAGCCAACGAAACTAACTTTGAAAATAAGTTTATTTTATTGATATGAGTGACCGACACTTGAAATGTTTGTAATCATAAAATAAAAAATAAAATAAAAAACTGTATTTTTAAGTTTCAGGGTGTATCATATGCTCAATGTGGTACGGCCCACAAATTATACACCTAGTAAGCTCAAGCATGTTCGTTTCTTTTAACGTCGCATTATACATGTATGACTGATTTCTAACTTTTGCTTATCCATATATAATTCTGATAAGGATCTTAAATGAGTATCTGACATAGCAGAGGCTTGGGACCTCCATTTTACGACATATCCAAAGAACGCGATAACAATGGATTTTTTACAGCCTTTAAAAAATCGTAATCCCCAATCTTTGGCTTAATAGGCTGTTATGCTAACCACAACACCGCAGGTTACTCAAGCTCAAACAAGTGGTCCTGAGAGAATTAGAGGTTGTACACAACATGCCCAAAAATACTCATTGCTAGTTGAAAAATATTTTCGATTTAATACAAAAACACAATGCTCAGCATAAAACGATAATAAAGTTAATAATGTACTAGGAGTGATAGCATTACGACAATTGAAATGGTCTTGTTCATAATATTGTCGAGCTTACAAACGAACGAATTAAGTTAATAAGACGAGCTGAATGGTAAACGCCCAAGAAAAAGACCGAAGTATATGTGGGATGAATGCTAATCTGTTTTGAGTACGCTAAGCCTTTTATTATAATCATTAATGGTTCCCTTCTTTTAGAATGTTAGAATGTTCCGTTAATTAGAATGTCTTCTTGTGACAGCCTCTGAATCTAATACATAGTTGGAGGGAGCACGTTTGTATACTGCTTAAGGTTCGTCTGTAACTCATGAATTTTATTCCAAGAACACTTCTGAAAAGTTTCATGAAATAGAATTTAGCGGCTGTTATTGAAAAGTACGACAATATACCTGAGGGCTTCGTTAATAACCTCTTTGATGGTATTGGAAGCCGATTCATCGTCGTATTTCATGGCATGGACAGTCGCACGGAAATAATTTAAATTGAATTTGTGATTATGAATTTGATGACTATTAATGTTGTCAAAACCAGAATTGTTGTAAGGCAAGGAAGGGTGAATAAATAAATAAAAATAAAGTTGAATTTGTGACACTCACATTTTTAAATTATGGAACATTTTTTATAATGAAATTGTGAATGGAATCTTATCCGCAAGTAAATGTGTTCTGATTGATGCTGATTAATTTAATATTTTTTTTAAGATCGATTACTAAAGTTTTATTAATTCGCATATGCAAATAGTTCGGGTGTTTGCGTATATTTAATGGCGATTGTGGTTATATTTAATGAACTATTTAAACGTATCGAATAGAGTTAATATTGGTTCAATTTACTTCAATCAATCATCCCAAGAATTATTTTGATTTGGTTTTATTAGTTTCGATTAATATTATGTTTTATCGTGTTTATTAATATTAATAAATTTTGATCCATAAAATTATTTTTGCTCCATATAAACCTTAAACTGTAATTCCATCTTAATGGCTTTTAATTTTAATGATAGTAGTACTTACGAATAAGGCTGTGAAAATTTTCATTGATTCAAATCATTTTGTGCCTTTGATCTTGGATTCCACATGGACATTTACCTATCTTTATTTTATTCTGTTTTATTTAGTATAATTGCGGATGTAGTTCATAAAACTATGTTTTACAGAACCCGAAATAAGCATATCTTAGATATTTGATCAAGTTCATTACTGTTACGGTAACTAAAATAGATCATTTTAAACAAAATTATAATGCCGAATCATTATAACCACTGTAAAATAATTAATTCGTTTCATGTATTTTACTATTTTAATGTGTTAATTAGTTTTTTAAATGAATACGTTTACTGGCTGAAGTTATAATACTTGCGGTTATATCTTAACGACTATTTACTTCTACAATTTACATAAAATTTGAATCATTACCTAAACAATCTTACATCGTTAAGGACAACAAACGAGACCATTAATCTGACTCTATTTGTCGGCAAAATTGCAGCGGAAACATGAAATACATTGCTGGGGATACGGAGCCTACAGTAAATATTTCGTGAAATAGAGCGATTTAAAATTTGTACCATTTCAATCAAATGAGCCGAATAATAGAAGATCTTTAGTTACCCTATAACAACTGCTGGTCATGGTGCAATACAAAGTGAAAACAATTTTGAGCAATGAGAGAGACTAATGGAATCAAACGTCAATAGTTTTAAAGAAGTAAAAAAAAAAAATCTACTTTTAATTAATCTTTATTCAGAAACCATTGAATGACTCTACCATTTCCTCTATAGTTTTCTTTGTTAACCGCTTAATCGTTTTGCGGAGTTCTTGGCGACTTTTTTCTTACCTTCTGCAAGAATTTATGGGTGTGTAAATGTGTTGTATACTTGATTGAAAGAGATCAATGTGCAGTACTATTGTCATCAGATCGCTTAAGGAACATTTTTTCAATTTCATGCTTCAAGGAAATACTATTAATGCGAATATTCCTTTTAGTGAAGCTTTACCTACGCACGTGTACTTACTGCCAAATGAGTCAATTTTATCCAGCTGTAAGACAAAGCACACCAATTTGAATAGTATATGTTGTGCAAAAATTACGTGTTTTTTATTTTTATATCATTTTATTTATTTTTTATTACATATTCCATTAAATACTGTGAATTTTCTTAAAACTCTGTTCTTATGTGTAAAAGTAAACTGGTGTTAAAGAACTTAATCACTTCGCAAATGCGATATTACATCAAAGAAAGTTTATGTCAGAGAAGAAATCAGTTGACTGGATAGAGATACTTGGGGGTGCAGTCAATTGTTATTTACAATTACAATTACAATTTACAAATTGTTATTAACAATTGACTGCACCCCCAACTATCTCTATCCTTACAAAGAAAGTTTAGAATTATTTTAAGAAACAGTACTATGTTTTACACATACATTTAGTAGATGTTTCCTAATAACATTCCAAAGAGAAGTAAAATTGGTTATGGACTTTGATTTTGCTTGAAGAAAATTATAAAGCTGGCATTCTTAAATGTTTTTTTTTAACGAGTTGGATTTTTAGCATAACAACCTAATTTGCCCAAAATCACGAGTTCGCAGCCCGGCAGGGGGTGTAGGGCTTTTTTTAAGGGTGTAAAAATCAATTGGTTATGCCGTCCTTTGGATGTGTCGTAAAATGGAAGATCCAAGACTGTGCTATCAAGAACTCATTAAAGATCCCTGGGTGCCAAAGGATCCAAATCCAGTTGTGGTAGGTTTTATTTAATCTGTCAACATCCGGGAATGGATCCTTTGGGATCTAGGGCTGAGGCTCATTCAGCCTCTATAACTTTGGTACACAAAACAGGGGAAACTGGCGGTTGAGTATGATCTAGGACAAGTCACCTCCCTCCGCAACTGATGTCCACGAAACAGTACAGTCCCACCACGTACTCATGGGTTGTAGTCTACAGGGTTTTTTAATCCTAATTATACGTGAATTGGGAAAATTAAGAAATCCCATTGCAGCATCGTCCAATAGGAGCATAAAATGGCGTTGAGCGAAACAAACAAATAATACTAATTATTCGGTTTGTTTGTGAACATATTTTCTTGTACTTAACATTGTCAAGGCTCATGTTTTAATTTTTATCTTAGTAAAAGCCGTTCAGTCATTTTCCATCAGCTTCGCCTTCATTATTTTAAAATATCAATACTTATACTTTTTTCTTTATTATCTCCAATATATAAACAGGTCGGAGCATAAAGCTTATCATACTAAATGACAATGGAGCATTATGAAAAAGGCAGGGAGAGGGGAAAAATAAGGGGATTAATAAATCCACTTTGGGCCGGGCTGCCTCCGCTAATACCATCGCTATGCAGAATCGATTCTGACAATATTGAGAGCCAAGTGGCTTTCACCAGGAATGCTCCTCCCTATCCAACAAACATACACTTTTAAACCTTGTTTAGGTGTCCTGGTTTGCTACCAATTTATTCTCATTTCAATTTTAAATTAAATTTATTTTAGAGTTTTTCTATATGATAAAAATGGTGGCCCGAATTCCTTTCAAGATCTTACTACCTCAAATGGTATCTATTATCATTCTTCTAAACCACTCAAATTGCTCTCACCTAATTCGCCGCGACTGAATACACCGGATATGTTCGTATTTGAGGCCGGAGGTCTCCAAGCTCGTGGGTCATTACCTCTTCATCCTCTAGTCTCCTGGAGCCAATCATTCCACCTTGATTCTATATTTATTTCATAGAATCACTAAAAATACCTCCACAGATCAAAACATTTATACCGAAAAGGTATAAATGAGATTTATTTTATGTAATAAGAGGGAAAATATTTACTTAAACTAGATCCCAGAGTCGATAGTACCATGTGGAGAATAAATCCCCGAATAAATTCACCCAGGCACTGCCCAACCTGTTGTTACGGATACTGAGAATTCTATCTAAACCAGTAGTTTACGTCAATTAGAGACTATAGTATATATACGGAACGATTCTGAGAGTGTAAATTTAGTGCATTAATACCCTAGGACTGCTTCAAAGCCCTCGACTGGTTCTAAGAGACACCACCTTGATGTCGATGGACTGGCTTGCTCGTACTGAGAGTGTCTCATATTTATAATTACTCTAGTAGATATGAAATGTTGCTTCACTGTGGCAACCAATTCATATTCCATATAAATATGATAGATCACTGATTTATTTTACCATCTTGACCGCCTTTCTGTTCCCACTTTTCAGTTCTCTCGATCAAAGTGTATGTTTTCTTCAAAATCTATCGACTTCATGACTTCATCTATCTCGTCCCTCCAGGTTCTTCCAGTTCTCTTTTTCTCCTTTCTCGTGACAACCATTCCAGTATTCGATGAGGGGACCTGTGAACTCCCATTCTATTTGTGTGTGCAAACAGTGTGAGCTGTTTCTTTTGAACTATTTCTATCAGAATTCTGTCAGTCTTTTCTACTTCTATCTAAACCCGATTTTCCACAGCTCCGTCATTGGAAATCCATTTCAGCTGATATAAGTTGCATAGATATCTCGAATGTTAAAATGACGCTACAACAAATAAAGATGAAAAAGTATCTAGTATAAGAGGAATTTAAACAGAACTAATAAAGTATGGACCTAAAGAAGTATTAAAAAGAAAAAAATCGAGAAATATTTGATAGATGCGTATATATAGTATACGAAACATTCATACAGCATTGTTTATTTAGCATTTATTTAGCATGGTTAAATTATAAAAGATTCACCGTCCTAGAGAAAGTAATTATATAGGAGCCCGTTCTCCTTCAACGAACCCAGAACGCACTTCAGTACCTGGACAACCCCCTCCTCGGAGGATGACCATACAGGCAGAACTAACCTGTACTGAGGAGGAGGAGAGGTCCTTTGGAGTCAATTCAATTTTGTTCGGACTGCGGAGTAAAGCACAAAGCCGCTGGTAATTCTCCTTCACAAAGCGAACCGTAATCTATTAAACGACCCTCTTCGTCCATCAGCAGGCAGGGATCAATTTCCTTCATGACCTTCCTCCAGAATCTTGTATAGCACTCTATACACCTCCTTCCACGGGTCAGCAAATTCCGTTATGAGTTCCAGAGTTCAGTTATGGAGATTAGTTTCAACAAAAAATTGATAAGAGCACAAGGCATCCATGTCAATCGGCTGAGAGATTGGCGCCATCATAGTTAAAACAGTATTATCTCGCATTTCATTAATTAATACGGATATTTCAATGACTCTGATTAATATTTAAATTATTACAGTTATAGAGGTTATAACGTTAATGCTACTAGAAAATGTTCCGTGTATTCATCTTTATCACACGACAATTCGTTAGACTATACAATAGGGATAGAGATCATGGAGATGCTCAAAATTTGTAAATTTTTAAAATCTATTACGTCAAAGTATGAACTACTTTTACGACTCATTTTCTCAATGATAATAATAATAATGAGAAAGATCATATATTCAGATTGAATATATGATTTTGAAAAGCATTTAAATACATTAACTGTACGAACTGTGCTATACCTATAGGAAAAATTCACTTAAAATCCTTGGCTTCTCTCCTTTTCATATAGTTAATCGATCTAAGAAGTAATGACTCTGATTAATTATAACAGTTATGAACTAGCATTCGACTTGTGTATCAACGTTCTTCAAACAACAAAGTGTTAGTCTATTATAAGTTTAGGTTAAGAAACTAACTTACAAAAATTCACTTACAATCCTTGATCTCAAACCTATTGTAATAGGCACCTTATGTAAGAGGTAATATACTTATTTTCAAGAAATGGCCCCTCTTTGGATCTTTTCCATGAACCCAGTTCTGACTTTAGAGCGTTCGGATAATCGACGCTCTACAGCATATATATCGTAATAATACTCAACTAGGTCGTATGTATATAACCGCACTATATTGAATCACACTCTAGTCTAAAGATATTTCACTAAAAGCCTGTTGTTGTTTTTTTCCATTTTTAGGGGATCATTGTGAGAACAATATAGACTTGAAACATCGCTATAAGATAGATTAACGAGAATATGAATCTACAGAACTGCTATTTTTTACTATCTGAAGCATTAGACATACCTAAGTATGGTAGGAGGCCTGGGCCAGGTAGAGTAACATGACTCCTAGGGTTTATTGCCTTTACTTTCAAGTAGGGCAGTTGTTCGGAAGACGCGGTCAACTCAAGATGGAAGGAACAGAATGAAGAATGATGCCACATGTATCACATAAGTTACATATAGGGTCCCCTATTCAATAATTATTCTTATTTAATAAACGACTCCTGGTCTATCAACAACGTTAACCTTTGGAGAAGAGTATATATGTCCCTTATTTATTAATAACATAAAATTACTATATATTACATATAACGATCTCAGGGTGGCATCCCATTTTAGTATTAAAATATATTCAGTTCAAAGGATCTGACTTTTCCGTGAGATCATAGCTTGGGAAGTAAAGCGAATATAGCAGAACTGAATGAAAACCTTATTTTATTAACTATCAAAAAAGTACATAACTTTTTCAAATTATTATTTTCCTACATTTTAAAAACATTAATTTACAGCATTAGTTGAATGTTGAAAGCAATATTGATGGAATGGGTCTTTCACCATGGCTAGCGCACACAGAAGTAGTAAATAGAAACAACATTTTTGCAAAAATTCAGAAAAGGTATAACAATACTGACCGATCTTATGAAATGCTGAAAAAAGTTGTTGAGCCCCATTGGCGTATTCCAGGAGTGTTGAAAATGTTTACAATTTCGCATTTCAAAATTCACATTGATATTCTTGTATCTGGATCATCTAGGATGGTATTACATTATAACGTAGAAGTCAAAGACATAGAACCCTAAATCACCCAGGTGACCTTCAGATTGACTCTTGACATAGAAATCATGTCCAACGAAGCGGAAGAATCAGAGATTGGATACCTTGGTGGGGAGAACAGGTTATGTAAGTCGGCTATGTGTGAGCTCAGTCCCTCCGCTAACTCCAACCAGTAAGTAGGCCTTTGTTTTTTATTTTAATTAACCGGTATTTTTTTATGTTCTCTTACATTATGAAAAGCATTGCGATCACACAAATCCCAGATTTAAACGGAAACAAGGAGTTTTTAAGATCCTACAATTCTCGCAAATGTAGATCTTTGTTTAGGTGTGAGCGTGCGACAATCTGTATCTGAGTCTTGCTAAGGAATAAAAATTTGTTTGAAATTGACATTATGTATTTAAAGTTTTTTACAGCAATGGTTTACCAATATTGACTTTCCAGAACCTAAAGACTCTTCTTTAGAGATAAAGATGATAGGGTTTAATATTTATTATCAGTTATATTAAAATTTTTATCGTTTTATCAAAGGGAAGTTAAATAATCTTATATCACATATGTCTTATTGTCATTTACATACTTTTTATTTTACAAAAGAAAATCTATTGGTATACGCTACGTGAACCAGTAGTTAATAGTGCAGAAAGCTGTAGTTTCACAAATTTTGTATACATCCTCTCTCATTTTCCTAGAATCTGTTCGTCTAGAATGTTTTCGTTTGAACCAACATTTCAAGTTTTTCCTTACAATTACATGATTTGGATGAGGTATACCCCTCAATGATGTAGTTTATTTTAATTATAATAAACCATTATATATATTTTCATAAAAACCGTTTTAGTTGCTCATATAAAAATAAATATTTTTTTAAATCTCAGATTCGAGGCCATGGGCTGTGCAGCTCGTGCAGTTTTGTTTATACAGTATATTTTTGAGAGCCTGGGTATTTATTTTCATTTTTCTGTAAATCGTGATATAACATCTTTATATTTATGTGACAATTTTAACCTTCAATAGTTCTGTTGTTTTTTTTGCAGGGATCTCGAATCAATTGCAATATTTTTTTTAATATGCCTTACTATTTTTCCATAAATCGTTTTCCTTTCCTCCCTGTACTTTTGGGCCGGTTTTTATTCAGGACAAAATAAATGCAGTTTCATCGTCAATCATTTTGTAACAAATCGGTTTCTATAAAAGTTTACAAAATTGAATTCAACATAGTAATATTTACATAAATACAAATAAAATAATTCATAATTTATACTAAATAATTAGTAATTAAATACAAACAATTTTATTGTATTGAATGTGTTCGTGTTGAAGAATACGGTTCTTGTTTCTTATCTTATCAAATCGTTATTAATCTTCTATTTTCCACTTAATTCTTTTTCCTATTACAAATTTCGTATTTCTCTAAAGTTAAAATAAATGTAATATATCTGATTTCTTAAATATTGCTAGAAAAAAAACCTCTGTTGGTGTACATAGTATACTAAAATGATGAATATGGCTGCTAAAATATATTATTATTTATTATTAAGTCTAATTCATTCAAATCAAAGATTAACGGTCATAAGACTACGTTGTAATTAGTCTTAGTAATAAAAAAAATTATTTCTTGTAAAAAAAAGAAAGAAGTTTTTAAGGTTCTAAACGCTTTAGATCTTCAGATTTTTTAACCAACGCTTTATTTTCTATAGTTTAAAATGCATTTTTAAATGTACATAAATGATTTTAAATATGAATATGATTTATATTAAACTGAATTATAAGCAGGTTTATTATGTATAGTTCAAGTTAATCCAAGGACAGAATGTTTTACACCTTGCCATTGATTTTTTTTTAAATGGTAATTACCGTCCGTTAGTAATGCGTCAGATTGTTCAAGACCTTGGTAGTAATTGTCTTCTGGAATTTTTATTTTTTAAACATGTTCACTATTATTACTGTCAGTTACCTATTTATGTTATGTAATGGAAAGTATAAAGAAATGACCGCTTTGAGGTTTTCTGAATCCAAATAACCAAGTTCTCTCGAAATGATGTGTTAGTATATTTATAATTGTGAGGGTGTTGTTAACTTGGTGTGAGTGTATTTATCACCAAACCAAAAAACTGACATGATGTTTAAAGATACATACATAAACATATGATAAAACTTTTTAACCAAAATCCTTATTCGTAGTAAAGCTTTTCTTCACACATTTTCACGAGATATTCTGTAAACTTTTGTTTTCTAGATATTTTGAAGTACTACTGTGATCAAAAAGTAAGGTGAATTTGTTTATAAAATGTAAATTCTTTATATATTCTTCCAAATCAATTTTATCCCCTTCAAAGTAATCCCCGTCCGATAAAACGCACTTTTTCCAGTCCTCGAAACAGTCGGAATAATCTTTTTTCGGTATAGCCTTCAAGACCTTCTTCGTTTCGGTTTTTATATCCTCAATAGTGTCAAAACGGCGTCCCAGCATTGTCCTTTTGAGTTTGCTGAATAGCCAGAAGTCACATGGAGCCAAATCAGGCGAATACGGCGGTTGCGGAACGATATGAATCGAGTTTTTGGCAAAAAAGTCGCGAAGAACCAATACAGTGTGAACCGGTGAATTATCGTGATGAAGGAACCAAGAGTTGTTCGCCCATAATTCCGACCGTTTCAGACGAACAGCTTCACGCAAACGATACATAACGCTCAAATAATATTCTTTGTTGACAGTTTGGTTGTAAAAAAAATTAACCAGCCTTCCTAATGCCCGGGAGTTTTAAATGACAATTTCACCTTACTTTTTGATCACAGTAATAATAATAAGGCTTAGTGAACCCGATTGCCGATACCACCAATCTCTACTTACAAACTTCCTTCCATGGAGCACTACCCAAATCCAAATGCGCCAAATCACTCATAACGCAATCCTCCCACCTCGCCTCGGTCTACCCCCCAAACGTTTTCCAGTCGGTACAGCGATATTTTGAAATAAACACCAAAAATTCATTTTAGGGCTTTCGTGCACTTCATAAATGCAGGAACATTAAAATACATCTTTCCAATCATTATGTATGGATTGAAGGAGATTTTCTATCCTGTTTCAATTGTATCATATAGCCCAACTCGCAATCAATTGTATCAATTGAGATTGATAGAACAGATTACCATCCCATCTTTGAGGACTGAATCGATTGAGACCATTGATTTATTAAAAAAATACTCATGTAATATAATTCGTGATACAGATAAACAAACTTATTATTTTAAAAACTTAGTATTACTATGGGATAATAATAAATAAAAATAATAACCGTAAGATGATGGGCCAATAAGAAAAAAAGTGTAACTGTAAAATTATATTATATTATATATGCAATTGTATTCAAATCGTCACGAATAACTAAGACAAAATGTAAACTATCCATCATAAAAATCGTCTTGGAAAATGAGGCTTCCTATGAATACATCATTAAAGGAACTATTGAGAAATGCGCAATACTAGAAGCGAGCTTCAAATAACTTGTAAAAGTTTGTGCTATCAAAACTTCTGAAATATATTTCAAAAAAGTCATACATCACTAGTTCAACTACTATGTAAATAGTAATAATAACAACGTGTTCATACAGATCATACACAACATTGGAATTATTTTGCGATAACACGTAAAAAGTTTTGAATTACCTGTATAAATAAACCTTTGAACATTTGATTCATACTATATTCATTTGTTTCAATAAATCTTTGGTTTGTTTATTTATTTATTTAATGTTACTTCTTGCTGCTATCAACCAATCGGACAATAATACCACGGGAGCCCTACATTTTGCACATCTAGATCTAATTAGGATAGGGATTTTAACGAGTATTTGACATCGTAGAGTTTTATGTCCTCCGAAGTACGGTATAACCAAGGATTTTTTACTCCCTTTAAAAAAGCCTAGAGCTCAAAAATTATAGTTCATTGTATTAACTATTTGTTATTAGAAACTCCTATTTGACCGTGGATTATTTGATTTATGGAAGGTTTTAATTTATAAATTCGAATTATTCAAATTGTTTTATTTATCCAATTATAACCAAAATGAAGTATACAGTACTTTAATATATCCTATTTTAAAAAAATTGTAATTGGTTTTATAATAATTTTGCAATAAATCATGTAAGGAAACGATTTATTATCCTATTAAATTGGTGGAATGGCATCTATATGTCGCCTTGTGGTTGCGGGTGTTAGGGTTGGTGTCATTCCAGGTTGTGAGGTGGAACCTCAAGCACGTGGTAAGAATTTCCGGTCGGAAACCTCATATATTGTTATTGTCACACATTTATCTAAGGCTCCGTTTTGAAATTTCCGCTAAAAACATCGAAGAAATTGTTGGATAAGATACAAAAATACGAAATCTTCAAATTGCTATGTGATTGCACACCAATAGAATTGCAGACGTTTGATATCTATTAACTATGATAAATCCTCTTATAAAGACCAAGATAAATTTAATAGTTTGCACTAAGAAAAAAAAGGAGCGGTGTATATTAGTGTTTAAAAGGCTTAGTAGATTTATAAATGCTGAAGGTTTCGGATTTGAATCCTGCTCTGGTAGATAAATTATTTAATCTCTTAACAGCCCTCAAAAATCCCAGACTGCAGACCCTCACGGGGCTCACCCAGCCTCCTATATTGGAGGGAAAACATAGAGCTTGATTGTATTACCGATAAATAACCTCCCTGCACAACCGTTGCCCTAGATACAGTACAGTCCATATGTTGTAATGGTGTAATGGGGCTAATATTCACAAATATTTAATTGTTGAAAATTCCACGCTCAGGGATATTAAGGCCGTTTAAATACGGTAGAAATTAACAAATAATGATAAAATGATATGGTAACATACTTGAGCACAAATAGAAATACTCATGATTTTAGAAGTGTGTTCAGTTCTACACGAATTGTCCAGATTCCAAAGGCAGTGGAATCCAGGTTTACCACTTTATGAAACAAATATTTACCTAATAATAATGTAGTCGAATAACTCGGGAATCATTTTCAACATAACGCGGAGAAATATGTTATAAACGACTTCCTAACCATTGGAAATGTTAAATATTTAAATGCCACAATGTTTCTTCAAAAGTAATCAGAGTTTTGTCTTGTTATATATACTACAGTCCCTGGCCATATTAATGTGACTACTGGATAGATTCGTTCTTGTTACATGTTTGCATTATCTTTTTGTATGCGTAATGATGTAAATCTAGTTTAAATATTAGTTTTATGGGTCAGTTAGTTATCTGATAATAACATGGAATTGAAAAAAATAGTTTCGAAAATAAATCTTTAATTTTTTTTATATTTTGTGGTGTCACCCTATTTACACCCTATTTTAAATATTGATGAAAAAAAAACTATCAAAATAGTTAAAATATATGATACAAATAATAAATCAATAATAAACTTACCGAATACGACTTGTATTTAATGAAAAAGAAACAATTAATCCACAAACATTTCAAACACAAATTATGCACGCTGAACTAGTAAAACAAAATGGCTGTACTAAGACCAATGCTGCCATTACTAAAAAAAAAATACTTTAAAAAACTTATAACAATGTTGCCATTATTTAAAACTGCAATTTATTAAGACACGCGTAAGTATATCATAAAAAATTAGGAAAAAAACAAAAAGAGCATAATCTTTCTTGGTGGTCACATTAATATGGCCAGGGACTGTATTTAACAGCATTATACTAAAAAGTTTGAGTCAACTCCATAACAATAAAGCCATGCCAAAAATTTCATGAAGACCTGATATACTTATAAATAGAAATATGTGTGTATGTAGTAACAAACTACTAAGCCCAAGATCGCGGGTTCGTAGCCCGGTAGGTAGCCCTTGGATTTTTTAAAGGGAGTAAAAAGTCCTTAGTTACGCCGTCCTTCGGAAGGGAAGTTAAACGGGAGTCCCGAGCCTGTACGATGTCAGGTACCCGTTAAAAATCTCTATCGTAATTAAACCTCGATAGGCAAAATTTAGAGCACCCAATGTAGCATCGTCCGATTAACCATAGCAGCATAAAGTGACGTTAAATGAATATACGAATGTGTGTATGTTTTTGTGTATACATTATTTTGTTTTTGTCGATTTCAAGAGTTCATTATTGAAAGTAATAAATTAAAAAAAAAAAACAGAAAGAGTCTATTTATCAACTTCTAAACCTTTCGTGATGAACATTATAAAGAACCTCAGTTATTTTCCATTGAAAGCAGTTCAAATGAAGCAGATTTAAAAATATGCACATCAAAACTCATTATAAACTTTTATTAATCTCCCTCTTTTACCCCTTTTAATTATGTTTTTTTATTGATTATCCCGGTAATCAAAATAAAGTTTTGAAATTTATAATCAACCACAAAAGTTTTGTTGGTCTGAAGTAAAATTATCAGCATTACTTTATCGTATTATATAACAATAATTACCAATTACATTTATTGATGGAAATGCATATTTATAATTAATTACTTCAATAGTTAATTAAATAAAACATTATTTAATTATTATATTCCATGAAATATAACGTAGATCTACCATCCTCAATCTCAAGATTCTTATCATATCTTCATGATACGTTTTTTATTACTTCCCTTATACCCTTGTAATGATTATAAATTTTTTTATATTATTATTGCAATTTTTCCCTATTAGGCATATAATTATTTCGTCATCTTATTTACATGAATGTTGCAGCTCAACATAGAATATAACATCAAAAAGAAGTGCCTAACTCATAATCTTGGTTCGGTATATTAAATAGATAACAATATTAAAAAATAAATGGAATATTCAAAACCGTTTGTAATACCTTAGTGAAAATGAAACACTTAATATATTTTTCAGCGCAAACAGGTTAGTCATGATTTATTTGTACGAAAATATACCATAAAATATTCAGTGAACAAAAATTTATTGCTTTATGAATTTAAAGATTTATCCTGGCCGGGATTCAAACCCGGGTCCTCCGCATATCTACTCTACTGTCCTACGCTGTACTCTACCAACTAAGCTACCAGGGCTCGTAGCCAGCTCGTGCGAAAATGTACAATCAAATAATAAATGACCTAATCTAATAGAGATGTTATGTACAATCAGCTGAGAAATCAATTAACTGTCAAAGATTGTTGGGTTATTAATATGCATTTTAATGCGTCTATTGCTAAATTAGCATCATATTATAACGTAACATTTTGTCATTACTAGCCTGCCTATTAATTATTCATGAATATTTACTGTTAATTGCCAAAGCAACGAATCATTAATGAACACAATTCATAAATATTCTACCGAAATCCTAAGTGTCTACTATTCGAAAATTTTAATTGTAAATTTCCTTTATATCTATTTTTCAGGGTAAAATTTAAGATATTTGACCAAATCACAAAACCACTGTTCCCAACGTCTTTAAGATGTTACACATAATATAGCACTGTTTTTGAATTCCAATGGAATACACGGCAGAATTTAAATTTCTAGAATAACTAAAACTGTAAGTATCTGGTATAATACAATGAAGGTACAATTAAAAAATTTGTAAAAGGGGTGAGAAGGGGTTTCACGTTAGTTGACTAAAAAAAAAAATTAAGTGATTTCTAACTGTTGGTTTATTTATTAGGTATTTAGATAAACATACAAAAAGTGAATGCCGTAAACTATAATTTCTGCAAATTGCTTAAGAAGGACTCATTATTTATTATTCAGTATAATTTAGCATTTATAATTTAGTTTATTTGCATAATAGTCAAGGTGTTTTATTTTATTTTTCTTAATAATCTGTTAGCAGGTAATTTTACCGGTTTAATATACTTATAACTTTCAAAATATTAAAGTCATAATTTATAACAATATTCTTAGATTAGCTACTCACTGAATGAGTGTTTTAGTCAATAATTATAATTTCTTTACTTCCGAGGAAAATTAAGTAAGCAATTTGACTGTGGTTAGGTTACGAAGGATGATGGTTTTTTTTTTTTTTTTTTTTTTTTTTTTTTTTTTTTTTTTTTTTTTTTTTTTTTTGTCTTAGTTGAAGTCGTGACTCAGGGGTACTCCGTACCTCCCTTACAACTACTAAAAGTGCCCTAGTAATTAATCTCGGATTAATCCCGTAGAATACGATTGAAAAGTGACAACTTTTTTGCATAGGTGTCTTTTAATAAAGACACTATCCTACCATATCAGGTTTTGGTTTTCCCGAGTGACCGGTGTTCTTGTTTAGATTTGCGCCTTAGGCTGCTGGACTCCACATATATCCTGTGGGTAAAAGACAGCAGCTAATCGGGCAGCGTTGCGCTGACAAGAATACCCCCTCCCTTGTGTAGAGACTGTGAACATGACGGAGCCAACAGGACCCTCCACTACAGCAGCAGCGGTCAGCACTGCAGGGCCCACGGTGACCAAGAAGAGTAAGAGCGACGTCGATGACGGCTGGGAGCAGCCAAAGAAAGTCTGCAGGCAGACGAACCGGACGATAAACTTCTCGGTGAGTACCCAAAACAGTTATTTATCTCTGTGTAGTGACAGTGTTCCCAGTGATAGTGCCCCCAGTGCGCCACCTAAATTCAAAAAACCACCTCCTATAGTAGTTAGTGGTGCGACTAGCACAATAAGAGCAGTAGAAGAGCTTCAGACCGCTGGGTTTCAGGACTTCAGCATTCAAAAAACCAAAGATGGAATCAGAATTTTCCCGGGCACCTTAGAAGCGCACGCGGGAATTGTGAATTTTTTAAAAACAAAAAATAACCCATTCCACACGTACGCGACATCCAATGGATCCAGAACAAATAAATATGTCATATACGGGCTAGACCTCGAATATGACATAGAAGAAATAAGTACATTTCTAAAAACGAAATTACAGGATGTTTTAGACGTGCGCCGCATGAGGAAGAGCAACAAGGACGGAGTAAAAACCGAACTTCCACTTATCCTGATCACCACAGCAGCGACAGTAAAGCTGGCCGACCTACAAGCTGTGCAAGCAGTCAATCGAGTTAGATTCACTGCCAAGATATACAAAGGACGGACAGGCATTATCCAATGCCATAGATGCCAACAGTTCGGACACACTAAAAATCACTGCTCTCGAGCACTGGTATGTGTCCGTTGTTCTGGCCCACATTTAGTCTCTGAGTGCCAGAGAGAAACAACCCCACTGAAGTGCTTCAATTGTGGAGAAACTCATGTAGCCTCATTCTCAGGCTGTGTAGTCAGGAAAGCTCTGCAGGCGAAACTGGAGAAACTCCGCCAAAGTACCAGGACTAGAAGCAAGCCTAATCCAGCAGCACCACCAGCATTTAACGAGAAAAATTTTCCCCATCCCCCCAAACTAACTCAAAGACGGACTGACGGACCAATGAGGGACCGACCTCAACCTCCACCCAGGCAGACCGAATGGACTTCAGCGGAGAGGACCGTTGACAGGCCCTGTTACGATACTACACCCCCTTGGGTAGAACAACTTATGACAAATATCAACAATTTCACAAACACTGCAAACAGACTCTTAGAGTTATTTTCTGCTCTACTGACAAAATGAATAACCCAATGACGCTACTAAATTTCAATACTGACGGACTCATGCCTAAAATTACAGAGGTATACGCCCTGATAGCACAGACCCAACCCACTGTAGTGATCCTCACTGATACCAGAGTTAATTTCCAGCGCATACGCATTCCCGGGTACGATCTAACGGGAGACCATTTGGTTGAGCAAAAAGGTGGGGTCATGATAGCCATTCGACACGGTACAAGATGGAGGGATCACCCCACACCAGGGGCCATCAGAGACCCAAAAATACACCACAAAACCATACAGGTTCAACTGGATAAACCCACCATTATTACAGGGTTATACAGAAGACCTAGATCATCCCATGAAGAATTCTCGAGACTGCTCCACGCGTGCGCCAAGAGAACAAACCATTGGGTAGTGGGCGACCTAAACGCCCGGCACACTCTCTGGAACAATGCCTCTTGCAGTGAAGCGGGAAAAATTATTTTAAAAACACCGTTTACAGTGGTTCACCCCGATACCCACACATTTATACATAGGGCTAATGTGGCATTCAGGTCAACGATCGACCTACTTCTAACTAGACAGCCCCATCGCCTTATTGAATGCGTAGCGCTGGATATTATAACAACGGACCATAGGCCTGTGCTTTACTCATTAGATGGAGAAACACCATTCTCACCTCCACCTACTAAATTTAAATATCAAGCAGCAGATTGGGAGTTTTATAAAGCACATGTCTACCATAATTTGTCAACTGTTCCTACTCTCCGAAAAACGAAAGACATAGACGATTACCTAGAGTTTTTTACAAAAGCGATCAGAAGCGCCGCGGATGCGGCCATACCGAAATTTAATCCACTTCCGCCAGCCCTGCGTCCCCTACCAGATCACATTCTTTCACTTATCGCCTTGCGCAATAAGTGGAAGAATAAATGGTACAGGACCAGGGATCATGAGGTGAAATCGGTAGTGAATTCCCTTACTACTCAGGTTCGCAATCTCATGAAACAATGGCGGACTGCACAGTGGCATGAGAAGCTCCGAGCAATCCATGGCGACCACCGTAAATTTTGGAAATTACTCAGGGCGAGCACAAGGAAGAGAAGCTCTACATTACTACACGACGGAGACAAACTGTTGACAGATGAGGAACAAGCAAGTAAGTTCGCTGATCACTACAGTGCCACTATAGCCCGTCGAACAATCAGTATGACTGAAATCCCGAACGAAGAAATAGGAAATAATTATATGTTTGTATCCCCGAAGCAGCTGAAGGCGATACTCCGTCGTTCGCGAGGGAATAAAGCCCCAGGCCACGACGGAATACAAACTATACTCCTAAAACAATTACCAAGAAGAGGCATAGCTCGACTGACGAACCTCTACAACTCCTGTCTCAGGCTAAGATACTTTCCTGAGGCATGGAAAAGAGCTATCCTCTTTCCGCTGCTGAAGCCCGCAAGAAATGGTAATCAGCCAGTCGACTACCGGCCTATTAGCTTACTTCCGCACATGGGCAAAGTTTTTGAGAAAATTATTCTTAATTATCTCAAAACCTATTGCTCAGAAATAGCGTTAATCCCACCGGAGCAGACCGGCTTCCAGGCCGGACTGTGCCCGGACCACCATCTGGCGAAGCTACACGCGGAAGTAAGCCAGAACACAGTTAAGAACGAGGCAACCGCTTTGATATCCATAGACTGCACGGAGGCGTTTGACTCAGTGTCCCATAGCCTTCTATGTAAGGCACTGCAGGACAACGAGTTTCCCGAGCAGCTATATAAATAAAGGTACGAGTCGGCGAAGAGCTGTCCAACCCCTTTCCACTCACGTGTGGTGTACCTCAAGGGTCTGTGCTATCACCGGTATTATTCTCAGTTTATACGGCGGAAATCGTTGGTGCCAAATACAAAAAAGCTACTGTGGCGGCGTATGCCGATGACATTGCCATCTACAGTAGCTCATTGAATGCAGAGAGAGCTCTACGGCAGGCGGAGGTGGCCTGTGAGGAAATAACTAAAAGACTGGACGGATTGAATATTACAGTTAATCCCAAAAAGACCGACTGTATTATTCTCTCCTTCCAAAAGAATAAGCGCCCTCTACCTAAGGTTTATAGAGTAGCAGGCAAAGTTAACAAACCTGCGAATAGGATAACGTATCTCGGTGTCACCCTCGACCGGCACTTGACGTTATCCCAACATTGCAATAAGAAGATCAGGTCGGTGAGAACCAAATCTTACAGGCTAAATCATCTTTTAACCTCACCGGACTTATCACTCCGCCTCAAAGTAATGATCTATAAGGCAGTTATTAGACCAGCACTCCTTTATGGGGCGCCTATGTTGAATAACATTTCGCCAACAACCTCAAAAAGGCTCCAACAATTTCAAAACCGTATGCTGAGGCGTATAGTAAGGCACACTTCTCTACAAAGGACGAAATCAGACATAATACACGAGACTCTCGGACTCCCGACGGTAACGGGCTTCATCACACGGAGGCATATCAAATTTGTTGATAGCCTCCAACACTGCACGAACCCACTATTCAACGCACTTACACCGACAGGCCGACCTCAGCGCTGGCAAACACACGTACAGACACTCAACATGGACTGAGTAAACTACTAACAAACTCCAATCAGACAGAACTAGTGAGCCCCATCACTGGATCCCCCACTCCTTCCATTTAATTAATGTTCAGAAAATCCTTCAGACAATCCTCTCTTAAAATGCAGCTGGTGCAGTAGAAGAGATACAATCTATCATTAGAAATTTTTAATATGTTATTTTTTCAAATATTTATAACAACCAAAGGGGTTAAGAAATAAAAAAAAAAAAAAAAAAAAAAAAAAAAACCGAGGAAAATACGAAAGCGCAAATTTTAAGGTTATAAGTATATAAAAACTATCCTTATAAATAATATATACTTATCCCTTCCCATTTATTGTATTATTTTGTTGCGATATGATTTATAAATAGTAACCTGCCACCTTTGACCTACTAGAAACTAATCCAAATGGTTGATGTAAAGTAGCATAATTGGAGGAGGCAGTGAAGCTAAGTTAACCTCCTTCTTGGATTATATTTTGATGGTGCAAAATGATACATATAAATATACTAGCGTATTTATAGGTCAAAAGCATGCTTAAATGAAGTTAGTACATGAACATAAAGTAAACTCCACCTATAATGACTCAGAAACATCATAAGAAAAGCCGTAAAATACTCGAGGATATCGTTCCTCCAGAATTCTCCTGGAAACATTTGTCCATTGCTGATTTACATTGCTATGATTCGGAGAAGTATTATCGCATTCGGTTCAACATGAAGATAGTTCACAGTAAACTGAAAAAAAGAAATAAAAAGATGACAAAAACATTGTGATTTTTTATGGCATGTTAAATTTTCGAGGAGAGCGAGGTAGCACAACGTAGAGCGCTGAGTACCAATGTTGAAGGTCCAGGGTTCAAAACTTTTTGATTCGAACTTTTCTCTTTTCCTCATGCCGTATCTGGCTTCCCTTCCGGGGCTCACCCAGAGTACCAACTCTATAAAGTTGATACTCTTAATTAGGGGAAAGCCTGGCGTTTAAACGTGATATTGGGCAAATTACCTCCCTGAACAACCGTTGTCTTAGAAACATAGTCTTTAACGTGCATTGAACCCGAATTCTTCATGGGCTATAGTGGTGCACTTTTTTGTGAATTTTAAAATTGCTGCCCTATAACATTTGGGCCTCATATCCTCTCCGAATTCTTCATGGAAGTAGAAATTGTTAAAACATAGATCCCTACCTACACATTCTATCAAAATTTTAAATTAAATGTTCACCGAACTATCTATTTTTTCTATTGTTATTTGAATTTGAATTTTATTGTTATAGTTTTCAAGTTGAATAGTACTGTTATAGTTGTCATGGAAAAGTATTCTATCGATACAAATGGACGATAATCATCGTGGTTACATTGAAAACCTCATTATGCAATGAATAAATTTCCTGATCTAACTACGTAATTGTAAATTCCTTATAGAGTTCAATTTGAGTTTATTAGTTTTGGACCGTACTGATGACAGACAGCTATGCACGAGATAAGATAGCGTGACCTAAATCTGAGCCTTATCAACGGCACACTCTACGAACTGGATCCTATGATAAAAATTGTCATTATTTACTTAATGAGCAAAGCGCTATGTTTTAAAAAAATTAGAATTGATACATTTTGCCTATCAATAAATCAAAATCTCACAATTACAACATACATTGTACATCTTTGTGGTGAAATATATACAGTGGCTCACAGTAAAAATGATACACTAGGATATTGATAGATTATTTATCTTTGAATAAATAAATTTATTGTTATCACTTAACATCCTACGAATATGTACTTTATGTATAAACCAGTATTTAATAATAAAAATAAACAGCTTTGTTTGTGATTACCAATCTTACAATGAAGATGATGTTCTTTTGTTTGTCCAATATTTGTTTACCTTAATCTCTTTCACTTATAAATTAAACCCTAGTGTCGAAAGTGTTGGGCTCTATTAGAAGTCTATACCGCTAATGCTGACGGAGTGAATACAGCGTTTAAAGAATGTGAGTAGGTCATTCAACATTTCCATGATGGTAAATCTCTGAATCAAATTGTCGAAATTAAAAAAAAAAAATGCTTTCAACTGTCCAGCATATAGTACAGAGATTCTAAAAGTAAGGCTCATGCCATTGCCAGCCAAAAAAAGCAAATAGGCCAGCAAAAAAGTTAAAATTGCTAGAAAAATTGTAAGTAGTAGGTATGAAATAAAACAAAATATAGTTTAATTGCTCCCAGATAGACACGAATCCATATCCAATCAAGTTCAATCCTCCAACTAACGTAAACAATCAAGTTGTTCAGAATCATTAGTTAAGAAAAAGTCAGGAGTATCATTATGAATTACTGCAATCATCTAATCGATTTATGTTCTGAAATTATCTTCTTTTTCAAAATATAGATTTGGACCTCTATTATTTGATCGTAATGATATTGAATTATAATGATTTATTTTCGATCAAACTATTGGATTTATGTAGACCATTTATTATATAGTAGTATTATTTTTGTATTTTTCAGAAAAATGTTCATACTTAAGCATAATTGCCTTCAAAACAATGTATGAAAATTGCTTATCTGAATTTTAAATGATAATGAATTTCTCTAAACAACATTTTTCGTTTGCGGAATTTGTTCGTTTTTACATCTATTTTGATTGACATTATTTATAATGCATTATAATGATTTATTTATATAGTTCAATAATAGAGCTTATATTTTATTGTGCTATTTCTTTTTTGTTTAGAAAAAGTTTGTACTAAAGTATAATTGCCTTCAAAATATATGAAAATTACTCTCTGGATTTTAAATTATTAACTGCATCGAATTATACATTGATAATGCAATGAAATCTCAAATTAAAAGCGTAAATTGATGTTAAAAGGTTCACTTGTTGATGAGAAAGGCATTTAAACAAGGATAAAATCACTGGTACTTGAACATCCCCAGTCTTCAATAAATTCAGAGTTGTTTACCGCTCTTTTACAACAATGAGTCATATTTCTTACCCTAAATCATACAAGCCCTCCCACCATTTCTTTTTATCATAGCAGTCTTCCTCTCTCAGTCCTCTTACAGCTATTGCCTCCGGGATCCCTTGTATCCACGTCTTCTCTGGCCGACCTCTCTTCCTCCTTTCCGATGGTACATGGTTCAGTACTCTTTTAGGCCATCAGTCGTACGCCATCCTCATAACATGACCAAACCAACTCAGTTTTTTTCGTTTCGACTGAGTACAGGATGTTAAGTGGCCTGTTTACTGTTTCCCTAATTCTGTCATTCGGAACATGTTGTAGTCTTTATATCCTACAACTACGCCTCCAAAAATCCATCTACATTGAAAGCAGTTTTCTTGACGAGTCAGTTGAAACGGACAATCTTTGTGAGGCATACAAGGCGTATTGTATATCTAACAAAAATATATACAATCCTTATAGCAGAAACTCATCTCTAGTATCTATACAATTACTACTCCTAATTTATGATATTTTGTGAACGCTTAATGTCTGAGTAGGGTGTTCAAACGTACGTTTCATCCTCCATCAAGCATGAATGACTTCTCATTATTTAGGGATTAATAAACAACTCCATCGGACTTAGTCTGGAGGAACTTCCAAATTATTTATACTGACCTTCCATACATCCGATGTGGAAGCGCACCTACGCCGTAATGCGATCCTTGCTATAGCCTGATACATTAACTCTCTGTATATTACCAAGTTCCTGTTAAAAGCCTTTTCCAGGGAATTATTTACGAACCTTATGTCGAAATTGAATGGTCGTCATCAATCGAACAAATGAAACTAAACCAAGATTAACCTAGCAACAATGATTAATTTATTATTCAGACGTGTACTGTTCTTGGTCTAGAAGGTACCAGCTGATTCCCCGAACAAAGGGAAATCACAAGCCGCTGAGAGATCCGAGAGGACAAATACAAATGAACGGAAGAGAGATAGCTCAGAGCTTGCACTCAACACGCGAGCCGCTCAGGGGAGCTGAGATATGTGGTTCTATAAGAGGCAGCCCTCGCACTTCCAACATCTATCATATCCCGCAATATCCCGCACTTACTAATTGCTCTGTCCAATAATCCACTCAAGCTGGAAATTAATTGCGTTTTATTTTTGCTTTTATAGCCTCTTTTAGTCAACTTACCGGCCCAGTGCTAAGATATTTATTGGACACTATACGTTATTAATACATATGACGTATGCATTTCTAAATAACATAAATATAATTTGTTTCTTAGTAAAAAAAATTATCAATTTTCCAACCTTACTTAACGGATGAGAAACGTGACCGCTAACGATCAAGAATAAACTACGTCTAAAAAAAAGCCTTTTCCAGGGTATTATTTACGAACCTTATGTCGAAATTGAATGGTCGTCATCAATCGAACACCCAGATTAACCTGCCAAGCAATGATTAATTTATTATTCAAACGTGTACTGTTCTTGTTCTAGAAGGTACCAGCTGATTTCCCGAACAAAGGGAAATCACAATCCGCTGTGTCACTACAATCCGTGAAGAGTCTGGGGTTCTGTACATGGTAGAGGCAGTGCTGTTTCATGGACAACGGTTGTAGATCACGCTCAACCGATATCCCCCTTCTTATCTGCAGTGGGATTTGAACCAGGATTTCCGACATGGCAAGTCAGTGCTCTACCACTGAGCCACTCCGCTCCCTTAAGGTATCTGAAAATAAGATGTAGCGTAGAATATTTGTTCCAAAACGGATGAGACCACTAGAGAATTTAAGAGATTTCACAACGTAGAATTAAGGAGCATTCACTCAGGTAATATTATTGAAGTGATGGCGTCACGAAGATTGAGATGGACTTGTAAAATTGTTGTTTGACGGACAAATTCTTGGAAAGTCAATAATCGCTGAGCCGATAGGTACACGTTGGGGACCCCGAGAAGTAGGTGTGAAGATTGTGTTCGCATCCTTACAGATGTTACTTCTTACACATTTGGAATGAGGTTATAATCGGTGAACAAAAGTGGTAAAACAGCGACTGGTGGTTTCACTTTTAATAATTATTACTATTATGTGATTTATTCGGGGCGAATGACTCAGTGTAGAGCGTAGATTTCCTGTGGCGAAGATTTCAGGTTTAAATCCGGCTATGGTAGATGAATTATTAAATCTGCTAACAACCGCAGTTGGATCCTGGGCGGACCCTCCTGGGGCTCACCTGCCCTCTGGTACTGTAGGGAAAACTGTTGTCCTAGACAGTCCAACAGTACAGCCTCTACCATGCATTATACTTGAGAAGCTTCATAGTTTGCAGTGGTTGAGATTTTCTTTTTTTTATACATACATATATATATATATATATATATATATATATATATATATATATATATATATATATATGACCAAGGTTTAGGAGGGAGGATACCGTTAACATTCTTACCGATGTTATTTCTTTCAGGGATGAAATGGTTTAAACAGCGATCTATGATATCGGCGTCGAATCATTTATTTTAATGTGGTCCATAAATAGTGATTTTATTTCATTTCAAATACCTTTCTAGTCTTTGAATTTTTCTTTTACCTTCAAAATCTATTGTAGATAGATAAAGATGCATATGGTAAATGAAGCCAAGTCTTATGATTGAATGGTTAAACATTTTTAATTAAATATTTTATGTGAATTATAACTAAATAGTTTTATCTTAATTACTTATATGAAAATTTTAGATCACTGTTAGGCTCTTAAATGCATCAAAGGATTTTTTGAATAACTACCTAGAAGAGCAATAACCAGCTAGGGGTTGTACTTAGTAATTTTCATTATTCGTTGAACCATACTAGAGGAAGACCGAGGAGTAGGCGGGAGGATTGCTATTACATCCTTACTTCTTACATGTTTGGGATGTAGTGGTAAACCGTGAACAAAAGTGTTTAAACGGCGATAGACGATATAGAGATATAGGCATTGAACCTTTTATTAGTGGTAGTATTATGTGGGGGAATGATTTCATTTCTTAACAAAGAACATTCTATTCTTTTTTCCTTTACCATCAAAATCTATTTGAGTGTATAGTAAATAAAACCAAGTCTTTTACTTAAATGGTTAAACATTTTAGTTTAATACTTTATATGGATTGTAGCTAAGCAGTTTTATGGTTATTACTTGTATGATAATTTTAGATTACGGTTAGGCTCTGGACTGTATCAAAACATTTCTGGAACAATCACCTAGAAGAGCAATAACAAGTCAGGGGTTGTACTTAGTTAAAACGTTATAATATTGTTTAATGTTCAAACGAAACGTAAAATGGTGGGGCGAACACTCCAGCACGGAAATTTTCAGCAATTACCATCCCCGAGCTCCTCCTGGAGGGTAGGTCGTTTTTTGTAATGATGCAACATTAATTGAGAAGGCACTCCTAAAGCCTAAGAGGAATTAAGCCGGGGCTATTTCAGTTAAACAGTGCATTAAGGAGTTATCTCTCACTGGCGATTACAACTTTGTTATTAAGAAATAAATTCTTTGGGCGAGTTGGGACAGAGAGAGAGAGAGCAACATTTTGCCGAGCGAGGAAGAGATTAATGCGCCCCCTTGCTTGGTGGGACTGAGGTTATTAATAGGCAAACTTTAACCGGGGAAATTTAAAAGTTGTTTAGGGCGCTTAGAGTCCTCCTCGAGCCAGCGGGCTAAGTGGTCGGGATACATCACCCTGTCTGCGATCCCACCCCTCCCTCCACTTCTCCCTCTCTAATTCTATTCATTATTTACGTAGGGTCGAGGGGTTCCTTCTCGCTAATGCCTGATTTTCAAATATTATTATCAATCCTATCATCGTTATAATTTCGTAAGTATCCATAGCATCCATCAAACCTGGGGCGTAAAAGCCCTGTATTTCTAGTTACCATGAGTTTCAGGGAGGCTCGAATTTGAAGCTCATTTTTTTTTAGTGAAAACTTCTTTACCCGCGCCTAGTGATGTTCGGTAAGGATAAAACTTATGGGGAAGAAAATGATATGTGTGGAGGGAGAAAACTAAGGATAACGACTTATTTTAAAGCAAACGTTTCGACCTACATTGCAGGCCTTCTTCAGAGCTTATAGTAGGGTCAGGAGTTGGCAGTTTGGTAGTCAACCGTCACTCTTAACACTACTATAACCTACAACGTGGGTCGAAACGTTGGATTTAAAATAAATAGTTTTTAATTTAGGAGAACATTTTCTGGCCTCCACCTGAACCAAGAATATTTAAGGTCAACAAATATTATTCAAGAAGAACTTATGGGCTTACATCATCAACATGAGCGCCATGCTCATGATGTTTGCGCGAGTCTGACGACCCGTAGGGTCCTGTGTATGAGTTATACATTTTTTTTTAATCAACATTAGTTCAAAGAGTAAAATTCGACTGATAATAAAAGGTCGTTTAATGTAATGTCATAAAAATTTACAAAGTCTTGAAGCAAGTAAGGGATAATTCCTGTTTGAGGAGACTCCTCCATCAGCCGTTGATATTAGTATGTTATAAACTAAACAAAAACGAAAACGAAAGTTCTTCTATTTCTTTAAAAAAGATATTTCTACCTTTCAAATACTTATAATCCTGACTAAATAGGAAACTCTTACTTTCCAATTAAACATGAAGAAATAACAAACTTATATCTATCTACGGATTCGTTCAGACTTCTCCTGGGTTTTGTTTTTATATAATTCTTAGGTTCTGTTATTCACCGATTTTATAGAAAACTGCTACGATTCCGAGGTACAATGTTGCGGTTGATGGACCGGTCGAAATAATATAAATTCCTTTCGCGCTCTCCTAACCTGCCAACAGAATCAAAAATTTTCAAATGGCAGAATATTATGAGACTGTTAAAAACCCTAAATATATTTTAAGAGTATTAACTCCAACATCAAATACGATTCGATGACAATAAACTACACAAGTGATTTAGTTTTAAATTTTAAGTAACTTTTTAAGAATTTACGGCACTACTCTTGACGATACATGAAATAAATAAAATGTCACAAATTTATGTTCTCTCACAAATCTATACCTTCTTAGCTTGATATTAATTACAGTGGATGGATGGCGAATCGAAAGGGCAACCATAGAGGACAAGCAGGAAATTTATGATCTACTGGTAAGATCCTTCTTCCGTGATGAACCAGCCAGCAAGGATCTCTTCGCCAAGTATGGGATACCCTCTGTAGACTCCTGCCGTGCGATGCAAGCTCTGCCTCAGGGGATGTCCTTCAAAGCGGTATCCGATGACGGAAAGATCTTCGGAGTCGCACTTAACATGGACCACCACCTTATGAAAGACTTCAATCCAGAACCTAATGAAGCTATGGAAAAGGTCTTTGATACCACTATCGTTTTACAAAAACATACACAAACAATGGTATATTGTTTCAATAACTGTTTTCTATTTTTTTTTCAGTTACTCCCTTTCTTCAACCTTGTTGAGCAGAAGGCCGGTTGCGACGACGAAGGCTGGCTGTCCCTCCACGTCCTGGCGGTGGACGACGCCTGGAGGAAGAGAGGAGTTGCCGATCGACTAGCCGCGGAGTCGGAAGAAGAGTGCAGCCGAAAAGGATACAAGGGCCTCCAGGTGGTCTGTACCTCGGCGTACTCCGCGCGCCTCATGGCCAAGAGAGGCTACGATAACGTCCTCAGCTTCCCCTACGCAGCCTACACTGACTCCAACGACAGACCAGTCTTGAACCCACCACCACCTCACGTAGCTGTCAATGTATACATAAAAAGGTATGGTATAGTAACGAAATTGCTGTGCAAATATATTACTTAAATTTCGGATTGATTAAAGTAAAATGAATATAGCAAAGAGTAAAATAAATAAATCATTAGTATAAGTCAAACATTATTCGATTTCTAAATAGCATTTCACAATAAATTTAATCAAATGTTTACATCTAATAGAGGCCAGTAGGCGTTTAGAATAAATATATTTATTTATTTTTTTCCTGTTTTTTTTTTTACAACTTGAGGAGTCATATCCCCAATAACCAAAAGCCACAACTCTCTGTCCATTCAATCTACCTCACGGAGCCCTCAGGCTGCCATGCACTCCTCTACGCCCTCCATCCATTTTTTCTTTGGTCTTCCACGCTTTGTTCTTTCAGGTAGTATATAGTTATGAATTTTCTTTTGCCAGCGGTTTTCGTCCATCCGCATTAAGTGGCCATACCACTTTAACCTTTAAGTTCCGATCTGGTAAAGGATGTTCTTTTGACATCCGACCTTGTCTCTAATTGCTGCGTTTGGGATCAGCTTGGTTCTCGATATACCACAGCTTCTTCTCCAGAAATCCATTTCCATGGAAAGGAACCTATTCTCTGCCTTTTTTGTGAGTGTCCAAACCTCTGATCCGAAAGTGGCTACGCTACAAAGTGGCTACAAAGGAATAGTAGATTTTATGTTCGATGTCACCCTCACTACCTCCTCCAGTAGAGAGCCAAAACCCAAGGTACTTGATCTGTTTGCAAGCATTGAGTGTCCAGTCATCGATTTCAAGTGATAAGTTTGGAGCCATGAAAACCATATACTCTATGGTTTATAATTTATATGAAGTGGTAAAAAAAAAACAATAAATGCACACATAATGACCTTCCCAACCACTTCCTTAGTTAAAAAGATTAATCTGATATTTAATAATCAAAATGTTTATCAGTAAAGATGTAAACCTAAGTAAGTAAATGTTAGAATATGCTAAGAAACAATACTGTAAATCTAACGGTAACGAAGACCTTATATACTGAACCTGGTTCATATATAACCTGCAACCCTTAGTCTACCATTTCCGAAGACTTCCAACACATCCCTTTACCAACTAATTAGCCCTAATGCCCGTCTTATGCTAACAATCTCCTGCAGTTCAAGTCCTGTATTCACTTCCGTCCTACAGCATCTTGGTTCTCTGATCTTTAAATATACACTTACCCATAGATCTGCATCTTTTCGAACTTCTTTTGGTATGCTCTTCCTCCTAATATCCGTTAACACATTTTCTTAACCAATATTTAATATTTACCACTAAATAGAGCCAAAACCTCAAAAAAGAAACACTATTATTTATTATAATGCAATTGGGAAAAACCACAATGCAAAGCCTTATGTTTCAAAAAATACACCTACTTACCAGTCGACGTTTCGCCTATTCAGGCATTATCAAGACACCAAAATCAAAAAGGGGTTATGTGAATCGCATCTCGAAGAAAACAATCAGATGTAGTGTATGAGATTAGCTGTTTGCAATGCCCTAAAATATACATTGGTGAAACATCACAATTGTTGCACAAAAGAATGTATCAGCATCAATATGATTGTAAAAATATTGGTGGCAAGGAACCTAACACAGCTTTGGCCCAGCATACTAAAACTTGTAAGCATCAATTTGATTTTGAGAATGCTAAAGTTATTTACAAAGAGAGTGATGGCTCTAGAAGGAAGTTGTTCGAGGCCATGCAGATTGCACAAAAGATTGACATTTCGGTAAATTATAAAATAGATTGCAGAAATTTGAACATTATATTATATTACATTATAACATTATATTTGAATATTATTCGGAAACGTTGAATATTTTAAAAGGAAAATTTGGCTAACTTTGCTAATATGTATAAATTTTTATAGGCTAATATTACTTGATATGTTTTGTGGATCAGCTGATTCTATAACCTTCCCAGCTGGTTGCGTATTACTTTCGTTCAGTTGTATGTTGAACGTCTTGGTGGTGGGGTGCTGTCTCATGTTTGGAGCCTGTTTGGGCTGTTGATCGTTGGGATGTATTGCACCTTTTTCTTCGAGATGCGATTCACATAACCCCTTTTTGATTTTGGTGTCTTGATAATGCCTGAATAGGCGAAACGTCGACTGGTAAGTAGGTGTATTTTTTGAAACATAAGGCTTTGCATTGTGGTTTTTCCCAATTGCATTATAATTTAATATTTACCGTAAAGTTAATAGTTGAATAAACTCAAACTAGGATAGATATTGTAAAAATAAATGAGTTTTTAATATACTGTTGTTTTTTATGTTTGGATCAAGCTAGGATATATTATTTACAAATTATTTCCTGCTTATGCATGGAATCATGGCAATAAATAAACAGTTCCCTGGAAGAAGGGCGTATGTTAAATTTTTCAGTTTTTTTTTTTGTATGGAACAAGGTCCATGGGATGGCCCCCACCGCTCTCTCGTCAAGTAATACCCGTCCGCACACGAAATTTCTATAGAATCTTCGGTTTTTCAATGTCATGGCTAAATAAACTTTTTGACCAAAGCATCGTGGATGTAAACACTTTTTATTTTGTATGTTTTACAATCGAAGAAGGGCGTAAGTGCAAAATCTATAAAATGGAAGAAGGGTGTATGTGACAGTCACCTAATTAAGAGGCCCGTTTTGTTATTTTGGCCCTTCCGTAAACTGAAAAATGTAGCATGCGCCCTTCTTCCAAGCAGCTACTCAAATGTTCAAATATTGCTAAGATAATTGCAGTTAAAAAATAATAAATTAAGTAACTAATAAATATTGAGGAATTGAAAAACTTTATATTTAGATTCATAACAAAGACCTTTATTTGTTGCAGGAATGTGTTGTATCTGCTCCCTACTACTCAACATTCTACGGCCTGCCATAGATAACAATAATACTATAGATAATCACATTGCTCCGAAAAGAGCAGATTGCAAGTAAACAATGCAAAATAATATATCTAAGATTTGTAAATAATATATCTAACATTTGTACATAAACAATGAAGAAGGTTTTTAAAGATATATAATAATACTCAGATGATTTAAAGATAAATAAGACAAGGTTGCTCAAGTAACCATACATATACAATAGTAATATGATATATGTAGTAATGTAAAAACGTAAACTTATTAGCTGTGATGTAAAAGTTGTGATTGATATATATGATGATATATGATATATATGCCTTTATGAATACATAAAGACAATAAAAACATATAAAGAAAAATTCGGTGCCAGTTATCCATTGTAAATTTTTATTCATATATATATATATATATATATATATATATATATATATATATATATATATATATATATATATATATATATATATACACATATATATATATATATATATATATATATATATATATATATATATATATATAAAGTGTAGTGCTCAATACAGTTAGAATTTAAACAGATATGTAAAAACATTGATACATATTTTAAGTATTTAATTAATAAAAGTTAGTAAATATTGAAAATTGTTTTCTATTTAACTTGATCAATTGTGACGTAAGCAATTTTAGTTATATTATCATAGTGCATTTAATGTAAATAAAAATCCATAGTGCTACCTACTAATGCTTATTAATTTTATTGGAAAAATAATTTAACAGATGGAATAATAGCTGAAACTACAATATATACGATTGAACTTTTAAACCTAATTGATGCACTGACCTCAGGTCCTAATTATTCGTTCCAATTACATTAATTAATTCTTGTTATAGTTTAAAACTTCCAAGTGTGTACTTTACCTTTGCATCTAAAATATTACATAATAATTCATATGATATTTTATTATAATTCTTCTATATGAGCAAAACGTAAATATTAATATAAATTGACATAATAAATAACAAATAATTAAGTATTAAATATATGAAGATTATAGCTATCAATTAAGATCTGAGTTGTATGGTTATACTCCAGTCACGATACAATTTCTAATTGAATATATCTTTATATACTGTATGTGGGTATTAAGTAGTGTAGAACCCAAAATAGCGAATTTCAAAATTCAATCATATCACCCGGTAATATATCCAGTATTCACCCGCAAAATATTCAAAATTTCGGGGATTTTTCCATTTCTTGCATTTAACTCCAAAAATACATTTTTCTATATTTTTCATTCAACTAAATTGAGAGCACTAATAAAAAGGGCCATACAAAACTTAGATGGCGATTTTCGGTATAGTAATAAAAATAACAGTCCGTCTCAGAAAATTACAGAGAAAAAAACTTCAAATGTTACTCTTATCTAGTGTTCTGTCTCGATTTTGACAAAACCATAAAATTCATAACTATTTGCCCTGAAGATGACCTACAGCGTAGGCCGAAGCGTTGGCACGATTAATAAAAATTTGTGGATAATTTTTGTGTTATCATTGACTGAACCCCCTGAACTATTCAATCCATCATAATATTTATGGTTCTCGACTGCATCACAGATTGTATTTTTTAACACATCTCCAATGCATTTTTTTAAGGTGAACCTCTCTAGCCGCATTGAACAATTTTTGTAGGAGGTTAAGTTTCCCACAAAAATGGGGACCCACAAGACGTGGGTTCACGTCTCCAACATGGGCGACCTGCTAAAGAATGTCAATGTATATGGGTTATACTTTTCGTTTCTTCCTTTTATTTCAACTAAATTGTATTGATATTTTGTAAAGAGCTTAGTATGCTTTAATCAATAAATAAACAATTGAAAGTGTACGTAAATATCGGAGTCAATAGGTATGTAAACCATACTAATACTAAAAATTTCAGTTTTCAAGTTATGAAGTTTAATTAATAAATTAAGAAGCAAAAAACCATTCTCCAGTCGTTTTTTGCTTCATAATTAAATATTATCAATTATAGTCCAGTAGAACCCATATTATAAATAATAAATTAAATAATTCATACCGTTTGCAGCAATTCTAACAAGAGCACTGTTTTACATAAGTTTTGAATTTGACAGCAATTCTCATGACTGCCTATCTTAAGTATTTTTCAAATTAAAATCGGTTTTTGAATAATCAAAACATTCCTTTTTACCCATTTGATATTGTTTTCTCTCTGCTACCTCCTAAAAATACCAACACTGCAGTACAAAATTACTAACACTGTACTGCAAAAAACAAAACAAACAAACCATGATAATGACGCTGGCGTCCTTGACCACGAGTAGGAAAGGCGAAGGTAGGGGCAGCCGACGCGGCAGTAGGCTGGCAGCAGTTGCAGCAGCTGATCGTTGCAGTTCGCGATCACTGAACTCTTCTCCTTAACAACAGTTCAAACACCAATGAGCAATATCCAGAGGGTCAACCGTGTCTCGTCGGGACCCTACAGAGAACTTCCTCTTAATATCGAACTCTACGACGTTCATCTTTAGTTCGAGACCAAGAAGCAGGTCAGTAACTAGGAGCTTCATTATCATAAAATATTCCCATTCATTAAACAGCTAATTTACCATATTTTAGAAAGTATTCTTAGAATAATTATTACGAGCATAACATAAATTATTCTACGCATAATGTATTATAATACGAACAGTATAACTGCTCAAGCATCTAAATGCAAAAGGGAGTGCATAAAAATGAAATCACAGTTTGTTTATTTATTTTTTATTTTTTTAATATTTCTGCCCAAATAAGATTTTATTAGTTATATCTACAGCCCCGGTGAATAAGTGGTTGATTCGAATTTGGATGTTTGTTCATTTTACGTCACTTTATGCTATTTTTTGTCTAATGGCTAATTAGACACTGCTACCGTGGTAGTAAGTATAAGTACCTGACATCGTACAGACTCGGGAACCCCATTTTACGCCCCTTCCGAAGGATGGCATAAGCAAGGGTCTTTTACTCCTTTTTAAAAAATCCTAGGGCCACCTGCTAGTTATCGTGCACGAACCCGCGATCTTGGGCATAATGGGTAGTTGTGCTAACTGCAACACTACAGGTCGCCCCCGAATTTCGATGAGAGTGCTATAATATGAGGAATTAGATTGTAATGAGGAAAGCGGAATCTTGTCATCCTCGTAGTTTTTGGCCTAAAATAGAGGAGCAATATTAGCAATAAATCTATTTCAGATCAATGCCAGGCTTGGTCCCTTATTCACTACGAAAATAACTACAAGAAACTCATTTTAGTGAAACATCTACTTGTTCATCGAGGCTGTATTTAAAACCATAAATTATTAGAATTTTTTTAAATTTAATCATATTTCTCTAATTTTAATCTGGGTTAAACTAATTGAACACACTGATGCTCACTTACATTTCCACGTTACAATATCCACATAAGTATAAATACATTTTTGCATAAGCTATTCTCTAAAAATGATCAAGAAACTATAAATACATGTAAGGTTTATTTTAGAGTAGACAAGTATATAATAATAAGATGCTTTATATCGTGATAAACACTGTAATCATAATATCCCTGTATATATATATATATATATATATATATATATATATATATATATATCTGTAATCCCGGGGTATAAGCGGTTATGTCGAATTTTGTCCAAAATAAGTTTCTTGCATAATTGGCTAAGTCAAGCCTAAACTTGAAATGAAGTTATTGCTTAGACTGCTACTGTATTTCATGCAAAAAACTACGAGAATACACGATTCCACTTCCCTCAATACAATTAAATCTCTCTACACAAAATTCGACTTGGCCATGGATTCAGCGAGGCTGGAGATATAAAATTATGGTTTCACTGTTGACAAAATTAAGAATTTTTTTTTTATCTCCCTAGCACCAACTGTATAAGCTAAAACAATTGGTGCTAGAAGTGTTGATGTGTGTTGAGTTGAAACACTACCTATCAATATAACATGAACCATATGTATATGTAAAACAAACACCTATCTACATTCATCTATGCATTGGCATGCATCTCATTACATGACCATCCATCATTCACATTTCATAAGATAAGTTATCAAAATAAATATTTTGTTATAAATAGAGATCCCAAAGATTCGATCATCTGCTAATAACAGACTAAATAAATATTATTATAATGTTTATAGTAATATAAATTACAACTAATGTTTATGTAGGCGGCTTAAACATCAAATCTTTACACACATCTTACAATAGACCAAGATGATATGTTTTTACTAGATTTTCTCTTTTAAAAGACTTGAAAGGCAGTATGGTGCCTAAAGAAGAGAATATTTATACATCCCTTTTTAGAAATGAGGATTGTAAACACGTTAATCGGACAAATGGTAAATCGAAGTAACCACTTCTACAAATATTGTTATTTATATATCGATTACAAAACAGTATATTTCTAAATTATATTGCAATAAATCTGTACTCGTTTCGTGGAAATAGTACTTGAATGTATGCACATTTAAAAAAAATAATACTTTAACAGTTGCATTTATTTTTTTAAAACATGAATAGATATTGCAACTGGTGTTCATATCTTAGTAAAACAGGATGGAGGAGGAGTTTATATAGCACTGATTAGATAACCACAAATTCTGGAAAATATTTTTTATAAAATTATGCGTTTACCATATAGCATTTAATAATTTTTTTCATGAAATTCTCCGACAATAAAAAACATTTTAATATATTATAACAAAATGATACTAATTAATGTAGGTTTGAAAAAATAAAATGCATGTTCATGAAATTATGTCGATTAAAAAATTTGATAAAGAAAAAAGATTAGTTTTTATTATTTAATATAAAATAATAAAAATTATATAATAACCATTACACTTGGAAAAATAAGTGATCATAAATAAAATATGATACATAATCCAATTTCTCCAGTATTGTTACCGTCCTTAGTAGTCGGTCGTTTCTATATATTTTTCTAAACTTGTTATCAAATTTGCAATCCCAGAATTGAAAAATTAAGGGCTTTTTGATTACATCAAATCTGACTATAAGTTTTTGACTTGAGAATCGGTTTCAAACATTTCAACCTTAAGTATTTTTAACAGAAGAATTTCTAAGCAGATAGAAATCTGTTTGAAATAAGTATGGCGAATAAGGTGCGTGTGAAAACAGGACTTCTTCACTGTCTGTGTGAAACATCAGGTCTGGTGTTTTGCAGCAGTACAGTTCCCATCCTTTGATTAACCTATTCAGGTAGCTTTCGATAAGTTTTTGATGCAGCCTGATAATCTCCCTACAGTACAATGTAGTTTCACCTCTGTGTAGAAAGAAGAAATGAATTGTTCATTAATTAATTATTTATTTATTAATTAATATGTGCCACCAACTTAAAATTACTCAAACCAAAAGCCGAATAGTCCGTTCGTTACAACACCCTTCCCCGAATACAGTGGCAATATTTCTTGCAGCGTGAGATGCCGAGTGTCCAAGCTTAAACTCTTAAAAAAGATTCCCCAATATTTACGGAAATGCGATTTCCAAGTGTAAGCCAAATCGTGGAGGGAGAACATCTGTGGAACTGTTGAAGAATTCAAACGCCGGTATTGGGAAAGTAACCGCACCAAATATTTCGAACGGCGCGATCGGAATCCTCAATGTTGACCAACATGAATACAAAGCTGATACGAGGAACTAGAGGGTGAATGAACAAGCGCAGAGGGATGGGGGAAGGAAACAATCACTATATTTCATTTTTATTGCATCCATTGTGGGTCTATTGTCCCTATTCATTGAATCCATAGGTGCTGGAAATTACATGACATGAAGAAGCATACATGGCATATTTTTATTCTTCAGTAGGTATTCTGTGATATTTTTAAAAAAGTAATTTCAGTTAGTTGTACTGATAAAGAGGAACTTTAGACTATAGCAAAAAAGCATTACCACAATCTCTTAGGCATTGATAAGATTATTAATTTTCAAATATCTGAGCTATTTATTAATAACAAATCGTATTGCAGCAATGTCGAAACTCGTTCCTTCATCACATGAATTTATCTGGATACCTATCATCCTTTTTTTTCCCGGTGTTTCAATTAGCCTTTCGAAAAATTAGATCTAAAAAAATGTAGAATACACGCCTTAAAAAGACTGGGTGAGCCCCTGGCGGATATGCATATTTTTCCAATGTTTCCCAATCCAATAACAGATTAAGTAATTTTAAAAATCAAAAACTAGATGAAATCGGTTTAATTCTATTTAGATAGTAAACTAAAATAATTGTGTAAAAAAAAAAATGAGAATTTGAAAACACAGTCTGAATTTGGCCGAGTTCAACCCAGACCTTTCCCCATATTTACAGACGATATAGACCGTTTCACATTTCACTTATTATCTGATCGCTGGGGGGTGAAAGAAAAGGAAATAGTTTGAGAAAAGGCTTGATAACAAAAACTACTACGAGTTTTTCAGGAGCAGCCATTTTTAAGGTAACTAGATCCTATTTGATGATATAACTTCCTATAGATGATATTCATTATCCGAGAATAATTACATTCATTGTCACTGGTCATCATGTCATCATAACATTAAGTGAGTAAAAAAAAATGTACTATATGAGGTGGTTAGGACCAAAAGCGGATAACTCCAAATTTCAAAAATAGGCTTTTTCGCTTGTTTAGTCCAGCAATTATTTATGCTTCCGAAAGTACAGTTTCAGAAACGGACTAAAACCATAATAAATAAGGCGGAAAAGTGTCTTCTTATAAAAACTTGCATAACTCAACTTGTGAAAATTTCGATTTTAGAAATTTAGAAGTTATCTGCTTTCAGAAACAGGACTAAGTATGCTCCTTTTAATTAATAATTTGTTTAATAGAAGTAAAAAGTTATCTTTTATACTTTAATTATTTAAAAGTGTGATTTAAACCACTTTTGAATTATTTTTCATTTTTTAAAAGCTGATCTTAAGTTATCTCGAACTAGAAAATTGGTTTCTACACACTATTTGTTGCTAATTCCAACTAAGGAGACTTAAATAGCTACAGTAAATAGGATTAAATATTACTGGATTAATCAGAAAAGCTATTAATCATCACCGACATAGATTATTTCAATGATTGCAATATCTATTTATCTCCCTGTAACTTTTATACAAAAAAAAACATTGTTTACAAAACAGATGAGATAAACTCCATGATACCGAACATGATAATTCCACCTTCTTCGGTGGTACCTAATCTGTTATCATTCGTGTCTGTTATCTATCTACCGATATCATTTCAAATATCAAATTACATAATAGCTAAAAGTGTCACTCCTTGTTAGTTTGCGAAATAAAATTTGATATGAAAAGGAAAGAAAATGAAATATGGATGGCATATCAAATTTTTCAATTTATGGTTATATAATCGGTGTAATTTGAGCCATAACATCTATAAACCAAGAGAACATTATTTATCTATATACTTATATTATTAATTAATCGATGTCTAATGACCTTGATTTATTTCGATTTTACTTGAGTATTTTTCTTAGGTAATATATGTTCGCAGAATTATTAGATTAAGTGAAGTTAATTTAATTTTATTTAAGTGAGGTGCTCAACCAATGTTAAATTATAACAACTTTATTTTCACGTCAACTCACAAGATGTTTATGAATGTTATACAATCCATAAATATTTTATTAGTATTTAACATTTATTAATATTTTATTTCATTAATATTGTTTATTTTATTAATATATAAATATTTACAAATATTGTTCGGGATTTTTAAATTTAATTTTGATCCAAGGCTGAAATATATTGGTTAGGGGTGAAAATATATTAGGAACGAAACGGCAAGGTATAACTGTTTATCCTGAACTTTCCTTTGAGCTCATATTCAAATCTCAAACTTAAAATATTACCTCTCCAACGAAAATACTCTGGAAGTTTCATACAAATGATTTTAGTTTCATGAAGAATTGTTATAATCAAATTATAAAGGTGCTATAACGGTGAAAAAATATCGTTCCGACCTGGTGATAAGGTGTGATTCACGAAAAAACACGATGGATATTTTGCAGACAAATTTTCATTTCCTCTATATCCTTTTATAAAAAATAGCTCCATAATCTACCTAGGTAATTAAATTACCTATCAAATTAATAGATTTACAGATCCCTATGTTGAATGTAAAGAGGTCGAGAATTCTTAAACAACACCGTTGCATCTTAAATCGAGCTGGAAGATTGAAAATTGGCTTTGGGGGTTTTAACTCTTTTCTCCAAATTGTGAATGTTTGTTGAAAATGTGCTCGTAAATTGAGCGTTAGAGCATTGTCTTTTTGGGGGTCTTGAAATTTTTAGCTTTCTAATACAATTACTAAATATTAAAATAATTCAATAATTGTAATAAAAAAGCTAAAATGCTCGTTAGCATTACGATATTTTTTATTGATTAATAAATATAATAATGATGTTCATTTGATTATAATGTTTTGTTTTGGTTGTTGATTTATTACAAATGACCTTCCTCAGCTAGATGAATGTTACCTCATTTTATTCTTTCATATTTTTCGGCTGTTGATTTGAGATGTACTGGCGATAAATCCGATTTTTGTGCGATCTATTTGAGAAGTAATGATATAATTATACCACAAAATATATAAGTTATTTATAAAAGCTCAACTATATTATTTATGCAGTAATACACAATATTAAAAAACAAGTACAACTACAGATTTCATAATATTGCTTTCGGTTTCATAACATTGTACTTAAAAAAGATGTAATTTAACTCCCGGAATCGGTAGGAGAGGGGGTGTGCTTCTGATACCTCCTCAGAAGTCGTCAGTCCAATTTGACAAGCTCCGTAAATAGGGTACCTGGTGAGTTGTGATTTTCTATTATTTCTTTTCTATTATTATTATTATTGTAAGCATTTGGAAATGTTTAATATAATTGTTATTAATTAACTCTATATTGGTATAAATATTCACAATAGTTTCAGCATTTATGTTGTAATCTGTAAGATGTTCAAGTTCGATGAATGGTTGAAAATTTATTATTCTAATATAATCAATTATAAATTCGATAGCTATTTCTACAAATACATTATTGTTTTTTTATTTATGTATCTTTTAAAAAATATCAGTTTGAATATTCGATTCATTGATCTTTAAATAAGGTAATAATTTTAGAGTAATTAAAATATTCCTAACAGATAGTCTTATAAATTGGAATAAAATAATATATGAAGGGGTTACTATTCTTTGTGGGTTTTTTTATCCAAAAAAAAATTCAAGTGTAATTCATTATATAATTTTTATTATATATTAACATCACTTCATTGTAAAAAAATGTAATCATATAACTGGTTAAATATCCTTAGATCGATTCCATGTTGAGGTAGCATATTCCATTCGTTTTCAGCATTCAGCATCTTTTTTTAATTAATATCCAAATTAATGTTAACCTAGTATACAGCCGTAAGATTAAATTCTGTGGCACCTGTGCATAGTGGGCTAAGTCGAATTTAGTGAATTTCAAGAACTTATTTTAAGTTCAAGATTGGAGTATCAGCCCACCATTCACAAAGGAATATCCTTCATTGCAATGGACGGAACGCTTAGCGTGTTTGACACAAGGAAAGAGAAAAAAATTACGATTCTAAGTAAATAGCTTGAAATTCACAAAATTCGACTTGGCCCACTATGCACAGGCGCCACAGAATTATAACACTACTCCCAGACTTGTGTCATATTGTAAAAAAAAATTGTCAAAATATTCTTCAATGTTTTAAAATACTGGGGTATCTGGCATATTCATGCACGTTTCTTATTATTCATATGAAGGCCTATTATGTTTATTGCAACTTCTTTTGTAAAGGGATTATTAAATGTATACTAATTAAGAACTATTAATTTTAATTTTGTTCTTGCGATTTTCGTAGTCCCGGTTCATCGGTTTTTAATTTGTAATAGAACCAATCTTGTTTATTCATTAAACGCCACTATATGCTGCTACGGTCAATCGGACGATGCTACAGTGGGAGTAATAAATTTTGCCTATCGAGGTTTAATTAGTAAAAAGATCTTTAACCCCATTTACGTTTCTTCCATAAGCTTTTTCCTTACCTTCTAAGGACGGCATCACCAAGGAATTTTTACTCCCTTAGCGCCACCTGGGCTGCGAATCCGCAATCGTGGGCTTAGTGGGTTGTTATGCTAACCACTATACCACAGGTCACCCCCGGCACCAATCTTGAAAACACATTTTTTTTTCCTTTTGCGTTTCATAAATATTGAACCTATAATATTATTTTGTTTACAGATGTTTACAATATTTTTCTTGGCTGTTTGGTAAACTAACAATGTTATCTTCCTGTGTTGCCTAGCTAAGCTGTCCGGATGTTTATGATTCGACCATGTTACACTTCAGACGCGGAGGAAGTCTACAGCCTTCTCAAGGAGGTCTATTACCCGGAGGAACCGCTGACCAAAGCCAACAGGCTCCAGGCAGACATCCCTGGTCTCACGAAGGACATCTTACCCCAAGGGCGTTCCGTCGTGGCCGTTTCCGACGTAGGCAGTGTTGTCGGAGTGGCGCTTAACGAAGAACCACCGCAGAACTTCCCCAACATATATACAAAGACCAATGAAGATATCAAGGTATGTTCTTATATTATACATACTGTCAAAATGTTTTAAATTCTAGATTAACTATAATTGAATATACATATTTATTTTAAAGGTTATAAGTAATTTTTACAATAACTTCAACGAACTAACCAAGTAACATCAACCAGTACCACTACGGCCCACGAAAGGTCTTGGATTCAGTAGGTGGTAGATACTATACTGTTTCAGTTGTTCAGAGTGATTTTTCCTAGATCACCCTCAGCCACCAGGTTTTTCCAAAATTGAGGATTCAAACTTCATAGAGGTAGGGTTGGCCTTAGAATCGTCTCCAGATCCAACATGGTCCAACCCCGGCTCTTAACAGATTAAATAAATTGCCTGCTACAGCCGAGGGTTTGAACCCAGGACCTTAAGCTCGGGAACTCAGCGCTCTACCACTGACCCACTCCGTTTCCTGGCTTGACTTATTCCCCCTACCTTTTGTCTAATGTTTGAAACAGGGAATGAATTCTAAATAACGTACATTACAACTAGACCTTAAATAATTTTATATTTGACCCCATTAAAAAATTGTCGCATTTAAATATCACATTTATTGAATTTAACTATTATTCAATGACACATATTTAGACCGAATGGTCATATTCTCACATTTCTCTGAGTTATATGTTTTCAACACCTTAGTGTATCATTAAATATAGCTACTTTTTATAAAGCGTAGGAAAGTACACAATCACATTCCCTAATTCAAAATGAGATACATGCTTCACTGTTAAATCTATCGACAAATCTGTGAATGTTGGATGGATGGCAAGTCAAGATTTAATCTTCAAAGTTTTTAGTATGCTTTAATTGTTATCAAAGACTTACAAGTATCCAAAACTAATAATAGCAATTAACGACCATTACTTGGTATATAAAAAATATTAAATCGATAACTTTAGGAATATTAATAATCAGCGTTTATTGGCATTATAGGATTATAATATTAAGATCAGCAATTTTGATTACATTATTTTTTTGTAATTTTAAAATAATTATTTATATGTTATAGCTGTATTTCCCGTATAGGCCAGCGGCCGGGTACCAAAAAAGACTTTAGGTCGCAAAAAAATTGAAGAGAGCTGCATTTTTTATATGTTGTAAGGGCATGTCTCAGTAAAAAAAAAAAATGGGAAAACATTTGGTGGCCGAAAAACCTAGGGGTGGGTGGCTCTCCCTAACATTAGTTTTTGTATAGGTAATTTACAAGTAAATATTTATATTTTACAATAAACAAGTTGTTTTAGATCGTTTCGTGGTGTACAAGTTCATTTTCTTAAAACAATCACTTTCCCCAATTATCCTTTTTTTTAATAATCAAGAGAAGCATAACACCTACAGGCCTCGGTCTGTGCTTAAATTACTACTAATTTAAGGGCCACCCAGTCTCCCCGAGGTTTTTCGGCCAACTTTTTGGAAAAAATGACCAATTTTCAAAGGTTCGTACCTCAGAATCTATTATACCTACAGACTTTTAACCTACGGTTTGGTTTAAATTATAAAAAATTTAATCTACTTTAAAAATGGTTACCTATGTTTTTTTTTTCAAAAACGCACCGATTAGGAGATACAGGCCAAAAACTGAAATAACTCCGAAAATGTCGACGTTTTTCGGCCACCAAATGTTTTCCCATCCGTTTTTTCAGTTGCAAACTTGGATTTAGATACTCAGACGTGCCGTTACAACATATCAAAATTGCAGCTCTCTTCAATTTTTTGCGACCTTCAAATACCTAGCCGCTGGCCTAGTAACAATTTTAATTTTAACAACTTTCTTTTAGGTTGTCTTAAGTTACCTTCCCAAAAAAATCTGTTTATAACCAGTTCTCCGATATGCAATTCAATGATTGATTCAATATGTTGTTGTTATTATCAGACAATACTCCTTAAAAAATAATTAAATAATAAATCATGAAGTATATTATATACTTTTTTTTTTAAAAATTAATAGTTTTGAAGAAGAACACAGAACAAATATAAATATTAATAAATCACGAACGTTCTTTTTTTTTTTGTCTGTTATCTGCTACCCAGGAATCTAAGTCTGAGTAATCAGACAATGGAGAAATGATTCCAGATCATGAAAAGCTTTATCTGCCCGGCAATAAGTCGTAGAGAGATTGCCAGAGAGTCTAAACAACAATATTTTGTTGAATAATTTTTAAAGGAATAATTTAGGACAAGAAAGAAATGTTGAAAAGTGATTGCTTATCTGTCTAGTTTCGCGTTTTTAATAATATTCTATTACTTTAAAATGAAATTATATAATATGAAACAACTATATTTTATAATTAATATTTTTTAAAGGTGCTATCTCTCAATACCCTTAATTTTTAGGATGCTTACACAATTATTATTAGTAAATAGGGAAAATTAGATTTCCGTTATAAAATAATTTATTTATATTCCAGTATTTGGTTTACTAAATATTAAATCTTCAAATCGAAGTTATGTTTGTGGGAATACATTCGAAGTAAAGGGGATCGAAATTCTCCCTATCACCTAAATTCTATCCCTATTCCTTATCTTACTTTGATAATACTGATAAACTGGTTGATACAATTATTGAAATTACTGATAAATTGGTTATAAATTATAGTTATTCGCTGAACATTAAGCCTAATCTCTTAAAAAATCTTAAACAATTTCAGGATCACCCAATATACGCATAAAATAGATCATAGTAAAAATAATGTTGTTGCGCAGTATTTATCAGAGAAAGAAAAGAATGAGAAGCTTTCTTTCTTTCTTTCTTTTTTTTGCAGATTCATTCTTATTTTTTAATAAACATAAGAATTTAAATAAATTTGCCTAAAACTTTTGTTCAGATAATGACTATGTTTTTTACACGGGCTCTTGGACTAAGAATATTGTTTTTATGTTTCAATTGTTCAAGACCCATACCTTCACTCATTAAGGTAGGAAACCAGTAGGTAGGAAGGTTGTATGGCCGTTTTTTAAAAAAATTTTTAAAGAAGTAAGGCGAAGATAAGAAGAGTTTTGAAATTCAAATTTCTTAAATTATATTATTTCTATTATAACGTAGTTCATCAAAATTTTATTAAAAGAAGCCTAATCTATATACAATCTTTTAAATTTATTTATTTTTAAATTAATTATTTATATCAATATTTTGAATTAAGGTGAATATATATAATTTCATCGATGATCGGGGAGTTTGTTTTAGAAACATCAAGAAATGAATAAAATTTTAATAAATAAATAATATTTTTTTAAGTTTCATTATCCACACTCCTTATTAAAACCAAATTAAAACTCATGTTTCAAATCGGAGAATAAATTGCTTAGCAGAAATTATTTGAAGGTAACATAAAGATCCTTCCATCCAAGAAAATGTCTAATAATACATATATCCAAGGCTAGTCAAATGTAGTTAAATTATGGGTTTGTTTTCCAATCTGAAATTAGAAATGAGTGAAGTGAAAAAAAAGACCAAAAAAATATTTCAAGGATAGTGAGAGAAGAAGAAGAAATAATTGCAAATTGTAGATTAGAATATTGTTTTGTGCCATTTGTGAAACATGATATTGTAGAACCAATAGCACTATTGTCTTATATAGTGTAATATGAATAGTTTCTTTGCAAGCAATAAACTAAAATCTTCTATACCTATTTTCAATTTTTTAAATTATGAATTAGTATAAAATCATTCATCTTTCCCCACCTTGCAAAACCCTTAGTTCCGGCTCTTAAAAAAGACAAACCAAATTTATGTGTTAACACTATCTCCCAACTATTGTCACGACATGGCCGAAATAGTGTAATTTTGCTAGAAACTTTTGTATTGCTCTAAACAATAATAAGAAGTCTTAGCCTACATTGTTTTGCCTCATTTTGTTTCATGGACAAAACGCTAGTTTTTAGTCTTGGGGATTTCGTATTATGGTTTCTTATAAGACTAGATAAAACCAGTAAAAAAAAAAAGTGATATTCTAATTAGCTAAACTTTTTTATAATGATGAAAAACACCCTAAAAATGGGATAACATTTTAATGTTTTAATTTATTTAAAATGGCAGAATTTAATAATCACGAACATCATCCGGGAAAACTATTATTATTTTTCTAAATATGTTTAGAATTTTAGTTATCTACCCTTGACATCAGAAGAGCCTCCCCTGACTGAACTAAAATGGGCTTAGCCGCAAAGACAATCCCAGTATAATTGCGTTTCCCGGATCTGATTTAATTTTCGGAGTTTTCATTAAACCTCAATTAAAATTCTAATTGCTCGTTACCAATAGCTCCTCCATTGTCTATACTATTTGCGGATTTAGCAAATACCCATCTCTCTCAGTCCTCCTCAAATTAAAACGAGAGGATTCAATCAAAATTTTGTTTTCACAGTATACTAATTAAATCGGCATTGGAATAAACTAGGATAATTAATAAAATATTATTCTCTTCTGAGCATAGGGGGATCCTTTGTATTCGAAACGACGGTGTGTTTTTCGTACTTCCCGTTTAGCACTTTAATTCATCACTCTCAATACCGTAAAATTGTTCTCAACGTAGGAAAATTTTTACTTATTTTATTTTATAATTTATTTCATAGTTCAAAACTTAATCTTTTTTTACAACTAACAAGCGATGGATAATTTTTTTAATAAATAAAATATCAAAGGCACTTTAATGGGTAAAAATGGAAACCATAAAAAGCATTTAACCCTTGTCAGACTGTTTTCATGAGAATAAAACCTAGCTGATATTAAATAGCAACTTATAGCGATATGAGTTTGATAAAATAACACTGTTCTGCACCAAAATCTGCCCAGGAAAAATAATGGTGTTTCCTCGTGTTTTTTATGTGCCTTATGCTGAATACGAATTTGATGTCTAAAATTCTTTAACACGTACAGTTTTTTGTGAAAATCAAAATTTTTTCAGGAAAATGAGGATTTTGGATGATTTTAGCCTATGCATAATGACAGATTTTATTTTTATATTTTAAAAGAAGCCTATTGTATTGTATTAAATTAGGTAGAAGCATGCAGTTGGTGGTATGACAGTCCACATATTTTATTTTGCTCCTATAGTAATCTAATCCTATTAAATATAACTGTCTACTTCTCTGACTAGGAAGGCTTGACAAAACTACCTGCTGGGCCCCTCATGACTTACCTTTGAGAGGTAGATGGACACAATTATTTACATTGAAAAATCAAAGCAATCCATTGTCTCCTCTAATGAAGAAAGCCTACCATCTTTATTTTGGATGTAATGTGGGAGATCAGGATAAGGATTGGAGTGCTAAAATTTGTTGCAGTAGATGTATGAGGTACCTTACAGATTGGCTTCAAGGAACACACGAAGCAATGCCCTTTGCAGTTCCAGTGCTATGGCGGGAACCGCAAAACCATGTAGGTGACTGTTATTTTTGCATGACAAATAGAAAAGGTTTCTCAAAGCGAACAAAATCCAGGATGGAATGCCATAATTGTCCATCTACAATTCGACCATTCACCCATAACGATAGGTAAACAGTCCAAAGCCACCTGAAACAGTTTTTATACTTCCAGATGAAGGAACTATCCCAGAGGATGTATCACCTGAGCCTGGATGCAGTGTAGAATCCTCCAGTTTTACTCCATCTGAAGACTACTACTAACTTAAGACATACTAATAAGCCAAGGTAAATTAAATGACCTTGTACCTGATTTAAATCTGTCTAAATCAAAGGCTCAATTGCTCGGATCGCGGCTACACCAGTGGAATCTTCGTGAAAAAGGTGTTAAAATATCGTATTTTAGGATTCATGAGTCAGAAGTTCTTCATTTCTTTTCAATGGATGGGAATCTTGTTTACTGTAATGATATGCTTGGTTTGTTGGACAAACTTCAGTTATCACAAGATAGTTCATCATTGTCATCGAAAGCTCTGAAATCAGCTTAAAAGGTGTTCTCCTTCATATTGGAAACTAGTACCCCTCAATCCCAGTTGCTTCTGCAGTAGAAATGAAAGAAACTTATGAAAACATTAAAATACTAATGGAAAATATATAATATATTGAATTTAAGTGGAACGTATGTGCTGATCTGAAAGTAATGGTAATAGCAGGTCTTCTAGCAGGTTACACAAGGTACTATTGTTTTCTATGTAAATGGGACAACAGAGCAAAACAAAGTCATTATACAGTGAAAGAGTGGCCTTCTCTAAAAACGAATGTGCCCGGACAGAAAAACAGTGCTTATCCTGCTTTGATTGACTAATCAAATATTTTTCTACCTCCGCTTCATATCAAACTGGGCCTAATGAAAAATTTTGTTAGAGCAATGGACAAAGACGGGGAAGGATTTGCTCACCTTTAAATTAGGTTTCCTAAACTTAGTGATGCAAAAATTAAAGAGGAATTTTTGTTGGTCCATAGATACGATCACTAGTAAAAGACCAGGAGTTCTTAGAAAAATTGACCACTCCAGAAAGAAGAGCATGGGTTTCATTTAAAGAAGTATGTAGCGACTTTTTGGGAAATGTGAGGTCGGATGACTATGAATAAATTGTGACTGAACTGTTACAAGCCTACAAATTACTTGGCTTAACATGTCCTTAAAAATCCATTCCCACTTAAACTTTTTTCCCCACAATCATGGAGCTTAAAAGGTTTAAAAAAGGTGCTTAAAAGGTTTAAAAAAGGTGCTTAAAAGGTTTAAAAAGCTTAAAAGGTGTAAAAAAGCTTAAAAGATGCTTAAAAGGTGTCTGTATCTGATAAACACGAGGAACAGTTCCATGAGGTATTGCCGAAATGGAAAGGAGGTATAGTAGAAAATGGAATGAAAAAATGCTCGCGGACTACTGCTGGAATCTACAGCGAGAAACACTTCAAGAGGATCACAAAAGGAAGAAAACTACACATTAGGTAAAAATTCTAATTTTACGGCTTATGTATTAAGCATATTTTATTATCAGAACGCCTTATTTTGTATTTTATGCATAAGTGAATAAATCATGTTAGTAAGTTAAGCGCCTTATTTTTATTAAAACCTTATTTTTTTCTATTTTAATTTTGTTTTTAGTTCTAACCATCAGATTTTAAATATTATTTTCACCATCTTAGTTTCTGCGAAACAAGTTCCTACGAAACGTGTTTGGTAGGAGTAATGATGTTCACAGACTTACAGAGCGATTTCAAGTCACATTCCTTTTCCAGCTGTCAAGTACCTACTTCCAATTAGCCATGGATTGGTTTGAGGTGAAGATACCAAATGCATACCACGTTTCATGATCGTTTTTTCTATGTATTAGATAAATTATATTTTCAGATAAAAAATAAGCTTCTGTAATCGAATATCATTGTCATATTAGCAATGGAAGTTTTGATAGATTGCATTGTCTTAATGTGTATGAATGCAAACAAGTGTACTATAAAATATTATTAATAAGAGTAGAGAATACCAATTTTCAAATATTACTCTTAAGTGAAAGGGTCCTGAAATTCTTGTTACTTGTTACTTCAGAGCTAAAAGTATCACTATGACAGTAAATTTGCATTCTTTATTAACATGTATTTTCATTGCTTCGAATATTTGCCTATGACGAAACCTACAGTTCCAGGAGCTGTTCAGTTACATGGAGCGGGAGTCTGGAGTGCTGAAGGTAGCTCCAGGTGCCCTCGAAGTGCGAATGCTGGCAGTTGACTCCAAGTGGCGGAACCTCGGCGTAGCTACAGCCCTCCTCAACGCCACTAGGTCCAACGCCATTCAGGGTCGATTCCCTTTCGTCAAGACCTATTGCACTTCTGCTCACTCCAGCAAGCTCATGTCCAAGCTCGGCTGGAGGCTCTTGTACTCTCTGTCCTATAGCCGCTATCTCGAGGAACATCCTTCTGGTATGATCCTCCCACCGGAACCGCACACTCACTGCAAGCTGTTTATAGATCAGATAGAAGGATATCAGTCTCCCGTTGAAGCTCTGCCATTGGATATGGGTATGTCTCTAAACGACACAATGATGCGTCCAAGCATGTTAGTAAGAAATTGAAGTAGAGTCAACCAAGTGAACATATTCTTAAATACATATGCAAATGTTTTTTTCATGTATGGTTTTCAGGAGGTCATTATTTTTGTAGAAACTCGGTTATATATTTCATTAAAACGGTCCTGGAGATGGTTTGGCATTATAGAGTTTACATAGAAATATATATAACTTTATAATAATAATATATAATATAAAGTATTATAACACTACACAAAATTTTATGGTTTTATCTGCATCAAACAATAAAAAATTGGTAACCAATAAGTCAATATTTATTTCATGTCACAGTTCAAAATTTCTTACTTATTAATTACTTATATCTACAGTGATGTGTTTAAATTATAAAACTAAAATATATTACTAAAGTTATATTTTGTACTACACATTAGTTTTCCTAATTTTTAATACTGCCATATTCACACAAATATTATATTTTTATACTTTAAAAATGTAATTCAAAGGACCAACAATATTTTATTAACCCAAACTTCCTAAAAATATCTATGATACATCTAAGTCAGACTTTTTTTTTCTCAACTCCTCGATTAATGCATTTGCTTATAAAGTCTAAGTTATTGTATTCTAAAATTATTATGTGTTTGCCAATGAAAAAAAATCAATCCCAGTTATTGTTACATGTAGAAATAAGAGTAAATCTATTGAGAAGCTATATGTTTTAGATGTAGAGTCCTTTCGCTTTAAATGTTATAAAATACCACTATTACATATATCAGTATTGTGTTATTATAGTATAATTAATTGTTTCAATGTAGTATTGATTGATAAAGTTTTCACGTTGATTTTTTGTATATTAGTAATAAATTTTAACACAGGTTGTTACTAATTATTTACCTTTTTTTATGCCTTCACTTTATCTATACCTTATCTTAAGTTATGCCTTCACTTATATTAAGGAAAAATTCGTCAAAAAGCATTTTTGAGTTCTGTTTATCACATAATATAAAACTTTCAAGTTATTCACCTTTTAATTAATTTTCAATTACTGATGCATAATTTCATATATTAAAATACTAATTTCAAATGGTCTCATGTTCAGGAAAATTATCAAAAATGTGAACACTAGAATCATATTAATTTTTATGAGATTATAAAATTGTTAAAAAAATAATGGCTTCATCTGAACAGGTGCAAATATCTTGTGGGTTTTATATGAGTGAGTGAATCCCATCCGAAGCCCATTTTTTCAAATAGCTTTGCATCCTACCAGTCACTTGAAAAGAGTATTGTAATTATTGATTTTAAACTTAGAAGTATAGGATCAGTTTATCAATTAATTTTTTTCATTCAGGCAACAAAAATATAATTATATATGACACAATGCTAATATTCTGAATAATAACAATAATTATACCACTAATTGTATACATTAACTACTTTTTAATTGTATGTAGTAACTATTATTGACTGCATGTAGACTAAAGAAACGCTTTACATATACTATTTAGGTTATACCATCATATCTACTTCGAATGGAGTGGCTCAGTGGTAGAGCGCAGAGATGCCGTGCCGAAGATCCTGTGTTCAAATCCCGTTGCTAGCAGACTTTTATTTAAGACCAAAGACCCTTCATGGATTGTTTTTTTTCCTACACTTCGAAATGTTTGTCGAAACTTTCATTTCTTGATGAAATTAACAGAAAATTCATATTTCCCATAATTATACTCTTTTTTTCATACTAAAACTCGATTATTTTTATTTTCGAGAATATTAAAGATAAAACGTAAAAATTTGTTTTGCCTTAACTCAATGCGACAACCTGCGGAACTGATACCTCAGAGTTTTTATACTTGATACTATTTATTTGTTTACTGCATTGATATGGATATGATCAGGTTGTATATTTATTGTTTTTTAAGGATTCTAAAGCGTGATTTGTGATAGTAGAATATTATTGCCAGATCCGTCTATTTGGTTGGAAGGAAACATAGTAAGGAGAACTAAGATAGGAGAGAAAGAAGAGAAAATGCAGGAAGCTAGTGTGAGTAAATAATACAGGAGGCTATTGACTGGGGTTCATAAAAGATGCGCAGTACGGTCTTGCCAAGTCAGTGAAAGAGGCAATCACTTGTCTTGTACGTGACCCCTCGAGGCAGCCGGCTGCAGTCCTCTTCTGTCCAACCTCGGCAGTTTATTCTGCCTGCAATCCGCCCTAGGGCCTCCTCGTCCTCAGGCATCGCCTACATGTTATTTCCCTCACTTCTTATCTCTAGGGGAGAAAATAAAGGAACCTGGTTAGGAATAGTGCCTTAGAAATTTATCATTCGACCTTCGACAAAAAGTGTCAGGTGGAACTATGCCGATCTTGCCTCAAATCGATCTTGCTTGCTTTTGTAACGTCACTTTATGCTACTATAACTAATCGTACGATGCTACAGTGGGAGCCCTAAATTAAGCCTATCCTTGTTTAATTATGATAGGGCTTTTTAACGAGTACCTGACATTGTACAGGCTCGGGACCCTCTTTTTATATCCCTTCCGAAGGACGGCATAACCAAGGATTTTTTACGAACCCGCGATCTTATGCATAGTCGGTTGTTATGCTAACCACTTTACCACAGGTCACCCCCAAGTTACCTTAAAACCTCCATTTGATGAATAATACTTCGATCATCCGACCTACCACGTAAATAGTATTCGAAATCGACTATTAGTGGTGTAAGATAAATTAATTAAATCATAAAATATATGAAGGCTTATTATGCAATTCAAATAGTTTTATTAATTTATTTATTGAAATTTAAAATTGTATCGTACTAAACTTAGTAAATAGAACAAATGACACATAATGACAAAGGTAGGTAGAAAACTATCCACTGATAGTATTTTATTTTAATTATATTAGTACTCATATAACAAATTCGACTTTGAAGGTAACGAGGCCATGATCTTTTCAGATGCCTCGGAAGATTATCAGGAATTGAAGAGTTGCAAGGTTTGAGACTAGTCGGTTTGAGTGGGAATAAACTTTATAACGAAAGAATTGATATAGGGTTCGGGTCGCATTAGCAACAAATGGCTAAGGTCATTATTCGTAACAAAGTAAGGAGCATTTAGGATATTAAGAAGGATTTTGGATTGTAAGGAATAGATAAGAGAGGAATTTGATGACTTACTGGAACCCAAAAGCTGCTCTACTCCGTAAGTACAAATGGGTCTTATAACAGTCATGTATATGAGTCTTTTGTAAGTAATTGGGAGCTTAGAACGTTTGTCTATTAAATTTTTAAGTAGCCTGAAATGGCGAGCTGTCATTCCAAATAATAATACACATTTAACATCCCTGTTTGAGAACCATATTCAAGAACGTAAAATAAATTAAATTTCTATTGTGGACAACAAACAATCTTTCTTGTACGCTTATAAAATAATAAACTGTGGAATTTTCCCTGATAAAGAAATCCTAAATAAAATCTGTTTTACTAAGCATTACTTTATTACATATTAAATAATATGTACGAATTTTAAGGAAAGAATTTGGAAATATGAGTTGGGACACTATTCTACTTCACTATTTCATTTTCGACAAAGAATTGAGATTTTGAATAATGTATCATCTCCCGTTTACTAGCTAAGTCCTTATGTTATTTCCATTCCTAAAAAATGTTAAATAAATTCTATAATAAATCATAATCAAAATTTAAATATATTAAAATTGTATTATTGTAAACTAGCGACCCTACCCCAGCTTTGCATTACCCCACGCGAATATCAATGGTTAGGCTTCTTGGGGAGTCTTGATTTTCTTTCTTCTCATCTCTACTACTGTACTTTATTACATACAAATTATAAAAATAAAGTCAAAACCAAATATTTCTTTATATACGAATTTATTATCTTTCACGTTAGATAATTGCACGGGATTAGGCAGCGTCTTCAGTGAAACCCATCGATATTCCAACCCATTTACATAAAACCTCGACAAGTTATATACCTAAACCTTCCTGGTTAATCACTCTATCTATTGGTGAAAACCACGTCAGTTTACTGCGAACAAACGCAGCCGAGGACTTTGTTCTATAATATGTATAGATATCGAATTTTGTTTTCAATAAAACATTTGTATTTCAACTTTTATCATATAAAGAATATACAAACAATGAATTTTCGATCTAATAAAAGTAAAAAATGGATTGTTAATCTGAGATCATAAATTATTATTATAAGTTATATCTGGCAAAAAACGTAGATCTACCCTTCAGGATCTGCAGACACTCCAGGGACTCTATGAAGTTAGTTATTTGTTTTTTTAGTTACTTTCTCCCTCCATGAGACATAGGGATTTGATGAAGTGGCGAAATATATCTCGTTCTTGAACCATCTAGGAAGGTGGCCGGAGTATGTCATCGTTGTATGTCTTCCATGGCAAAACTCCTCCATGTCTTGCTCGGTCTGCGGTTCGACGCAGACAATGATTTTTTAAGACGCAATACGACATCTTGAAGAAAAGCAGCAGAGGTACAACTTGAAAGTTCTTATCAGTGAGCTTGTTATCACGACTTCTAAATCAAATTATTTTTAAAATGTTATCTAAGATAACTCTGGTTTCTGCTAATTACTTTTTAATACGTCAATAAAAGTAATTTAAAAAATCATGGATATACTCCATCAAAAGTTATCAGTGGATATCCATTATACCCCTTTACTTAACAATATTAATTAGATAAAACACTTGATTAACTTTATCAAAAGGAACGGTCTATGGTCAAGTGGTTATCATAACAGCCTACTGAGCCCAAGATCTCCTTCTTTTTTAAAGGGAGTAAAGATCCCTGGTTATCCTTCGGAAGGGATGTTCCTGGGAGGGGTCCTGGCATATACGATGTCAGGCACTCATTAAAAATCCCTATTCTAATTAAACCTGGATAGGCAAAATTTAGAGCTCCCCCAGAAACATCGTTCGATTAGCCACAGTAGCACTAAAGTGGCAAACAAAAAACTTTAACAAAACTCGTAACAAATAAATTAATTAATCGATTTAAATAATATTATCTTAAAGTGTATGATAACACATCGTCGCTGTCAAAACAGCGCCTATCTACACTTTAAGTGATTTAACAGAAGAGAGAAAAAACCGCGCAATATGTTATATTATCTTATGTATATCGGTTATCTTTCAATTGCTAATTACAGCACTGCCTTGCCTTCAACCTTTAAAACTTTTTTGAATATTGTGTAATTCGATCTGTTGTTATAGAAGGTATTGTTTTGACAGGGACGATATACAATTACAGCTAGTTTAAAACATATTAAGAATTAAAACCCATCCAATGCCTTGTTAATTTTCCCTGCATTATGTTGTTTTCTTATTTTCCACGCTGAAAGTCATTTAATGACAGTTCATATCAACACCTGGCCCGTGCACTTCTGCGATCTATCGCTTCTCTTCCTACTAACACTTATACTAACACTTTCTTGTCCCAGAGCAGTCTTAATGATACAGCTTTTATACCAGTAGATTACTTAAGGAATTTGTTTCAGCTTCCACTCTTGTAAAATACTAGGGAACATGAAAAAATATGGCAATTAGGTTACATTTTTTTAGGTTTTGCAACATTTTGTCAATAAAAATGTTAGCTAAATAATACACAGCTATGCTTCCGTCATACAAATAACACTCAACATTATAAATCAGGCACTTCGTTCACATTAAAAGTAATGCAACATTTCATCATTAAGAAGTGTTAACCAGCTAATGCTCTAAATTATATGATCCATACAATTAACGCAGCAAAATATAAATAAGTAAATTATACCATAAAAAGAACTAAATAGGAAATCAATGCCTATTGATGGTAGGAACTAAATACGAAATGAATACTTATCGTTCGTAGGAATGAAAAAAATTAAAACACCTAGAATGCAATCCTACCTACGACTCGATCTACCAATAGAACCATTATATTACTAGTTAGCTCATTACGATACGCACAACTTCTTAAGTAATTGTTCATTAATAAGTCCGAAAATTTCATAGGCTTATCTTGTTCGTCTATCCACCTTTTTTCTAGTCTTTCTACCTTTGTTTTTTTTATTGCATAGAAACTCATGCCACGCTGCAAGATTAGTTCAGTAAGAATGTTGTCAATTCCTGATTCTTTATAGGAGCTCTATTTTATTTTGTTTATTTCGACTTCCTCTTCACTCAGTTCTCCTTTTATCGGTTTAGCACACTGATGGTAAGAATAAGGTGCTTGACTAATATTCTCCTTATTCAATATATTGTGTACAAGATTTTTAAGATTATTCAAAGTCTCCACCAGATCAGCAAAGATGTTGTTATTTTCAGTTCTAATACCGTTTGTTGTGGGATTGAACCGTTCACGGGATTAATTCATTCTCCTCTACATGTTTCTTTTGCTAACTGACCAATAATGGACCAAGTAGATATCAAGTTTTTCTCTCAACCTTTCTGCTATTCTAATAATCCTTCATTCTCTCATCCGTCCATTTCCTATGCCAATAGGTCGTTCTCTGCCCTCGTCAGTAATTTCAAGACTTTTAAGTTTTTCTTTTGTCTGCTTAGAATAACCATTCTGGCTTTTTAGGTTTTATGTCTTATCAAATATTTTCTTATTCAACCATTTGGAATCCATCGTGACCATGTGCCCGCAGAAATTCAGTCCCATTTTCCTCAATGTTGTTTCCAAGTCCTCTGTTTTTTCGTATGTCATTTCTTTGTTTGATCTTAATAAGTAGCTCCTCTGTGGACCATATAATACTTCTTAATATCCCCTTTCGGTTTTTAAGAGCATTCCCTTCTTGAGAGATTCACTTGTTTCCGTGTCGTACAACTGACCTTACTGATGCCTTAATTTCACATTGGTGGACAATTTATTTTCATTATTAATATCTTTTGTGACGAAATTTATTTTGATAATTTCAGGCACTTGTCTTCCATCGGATCGATCCACGCATGTCCGATCGATTTCTGTTTATATTTATTATAATTTGCTGACATATTTAGTAAATTAATAAATACATTTTTTTTCAAAGATTAAAATGTAATAATATGGCTAAGCGCGAATAATAATAATAATATGCCACATTTATGTCATATTACATCAATCAGATGCATCATTTTTCCATCCGGTTACCGAAGATAAGAGAGTTAGAGAGAGACGCCCGAAAAGGTGTAGTAACCAAAGAAAACAAGATTCAACAAGCAGATCTACACAAGCGGAGCGGCGGACGGACTGACGAGTAGGAAGTCCTAAAATCGGATTAGTAGGGCCTGCAAACAGGGACCCTAGCTCTTTAATATTCATGCCCTCCTCATCCATAAAGATGGAACGCCGCGTCTTCAGGACTTCCTTCGGCGGCGGCCTTTCGGCGATATAATCCACGGCATCAGGTCCCATAATCTCGGCCTCCTTCGCCAGGATTAAAACTTGATATTTGGCCCGATAGCACCTGTTACTCTCTCTCCAGTGAAATATGAAAACCAACTTTCAAAGGCGTTTTATTAAACGAAAATGATTTGGTTTTCGTAATCATTTTCCAATAAATTTATTTTTAAAAACACAGATATTTATGAGTAATACTATTTCATTACGGTAGCATCAGGAAAATTATTTAATATCTTATCACAATATATAAGCATGTTCCACTATAACCCACGAAGAGTCTTGGGTTCTGTGCATTGTAGATATCGTATTTCTCATGATGGCGTTCAACCGCCAGATTTCACCGGATTGAGTGTAACCTCAAGGGCTGCACAAAGGCTAAAGGTTTTTATTACAGGTGGAGGAAAGCTGTAAAAGGTCGATCATACTGAAAATATTAAATAATTTATATGTTTGCCGGTCTCGAACGAGAAATTGGTTACCGAGCATCTTATGTACCTAAAAGGTGCTGATACCATCAACAGCTGCTTAAAACTTCCATCCACAGATTACCCAAAGCAAAACCTGTGAGATAACCAATAACGCATTTCTCATACAAGGCCTGTCTACCCTTCGGGGATTACGGTTCTGCTCAATATTAATTATCCTTTTAATAGTCCGTTAGATACAAAGCTCGTCTTAGTCTTTGCAACCTTGATAGTCCAATTACTAATATAACATACATCTGCAGACCCGGTGAATAAGTGTTTAAGTCAATTTTTGCTCAAAATGAGTTTATAGTGCTTAGGGAAGTGGAACAGCGTTATTCTCGTAGTACTAAAGTATTAGTCACTAAAAATTCAGGCATTATCATGAATTTATCTTGAGTTCATTTCAAGCCAAAAGCTACGAGAATGATACGAATCCACTTCCTAAATAAATGTATTTCTGTCTGGACTAAATCTTATTCACCGGGACCGTATAAATATTAAATGATACGACTATTATACAATTAAATTATTATATTATAATAATTTGTCCATCTCAGACATTAGTCAAATCAGTAAAGGAGGATTATAATATGATTATCTGAGATATTAACTATTTTTAACCTAATCTTTTTTATTTAAATTCAAGATACGAATTTCCCCTGCAATGTTCATTTTCCTCTTAGGACACCTCCAGATGATACCTATTAGCATGAAGAAGCAATCCTGAGCTGGATGAAGGAGAGTTGCTATTAAAAGCGCCTAGTTGCGAAGGCGGGACTTGTTGCGGGCTTGGGTAGACAAAGCATGGCTCAGATTACAATGCCTCCGCTCCCATTGTCGCCCTCACAATGCCCCGCGCATGCCAACACAATGATATCGCTACGACAATTATACCTCCTCCCCCTAAGTAGTAACAGTCTCTTCGTCTAAAGTTCCCTATAAGGTAGTTCCTGATCGGATTCATGTAACAAGGAGTTAGGGAGGAATGGGGTCTTAGGAAAGTTGCGATTAATTAATAAAATGTAGAAAATCTTAGAAATATAGGACAAGTAACATACAAATAAAAAGAACACGAATTGGCCATGATGAAATTCCAGATATTCATCTGCAAATGAACTTCATCCATGACCGCATCCTAGGATCTATCGAAGACAGTCATTTTCATCAGATCAGAGAGGACATAGAATGGTACTGAAAAATAAATTTAGACCATTAAGGGAAGTACGAAGGAGAAAAAAAATATAGGACTTGTGTAATAATATAAATATTTGTCGGGTCGTTAAAAGACTGCAGTTAGAATTTTGGTCCATATGAATATTCAACACATTCCGAACAATTTTATTACAGAAGAACTCCACCGAACTAGGAAAATAAAAAGTTAAAGATGAACATAAAGGTGGATGAGCGGAATCGTGGCGCGCCCGGACCATTCTAAATTCTAGAAATTGCTATAGCTTGCCACAGAGCCGTCTTATTCACGTCACGGGTGGTTGAATCATTGAAATGTGTACAATTATAAATGATTACTTCAATTAAAGGTAATGTTTATTTACTACGGTACCTACTCAAGTACCTTGGATTAGACTTCAAGAAATATTCCTTAAAATTGATGAAAAAAAAGTTGTAGAACTTCATCAGCATAATAAGTATCTGCTCAGACGACATAAATAAAGACATTTTCTAAATAAATTTAATGGGTAAATAACTTTTAATTTTTACGTTTAACTTTGAATCCTCTTACTCGTCTTCTGACAAATAGGTGCTCACCGTTTCAGGATACGTAAACACTTACTATAAAAACGCTCTAAGCTCCGAATTATTGACAAAAGACTCATAAGCATGATTGTTATTAGATCTATTTGGACTTACGGAATAGAGCTTTAGGGATCCACTAACATCGAATTCTTCTCGTATCCAATGCTTAAAATCTAAAATCCTTCTTAAAATCAACAACGCTCATTACTTTGTTACGAACAAAGTCATCCATGATGACCTGAATGTCTATTTGTTGCTGATTTTTCACGAACCCATTATCAGTCTTTACACGTCAATCTGTATTCCCACTCAAACCTACTAGTTACCTCATCGATTCCCGATAATCCTCTGAGGCTTCTGAAAAGAAATACAACCAGAGGGTAGTTTCTCTACTCGTCTTTATATCATGCCATACTAGTTACTTGTTTTATAAAACAGTAACTTCAACAAATGAATGTTTAAATTTTGAATGGATAAGATAGTATAAATTATAACAGCCATTGAAGTAGCTAGAGTGACAAACTCAGCAAGTGTACGGGGACAATCCGCAACCGCCGATACAGCGGAGGTAATTGATAACAGAGGCCTAGCCCTCACCTCGAGGTTTAATTACGACCAGAGCCCATCTTCTTCTCCGAGAAGCCTCATCAATCACTCTCCGTCCATACAATTTTTCTCATTATCAGCCCCCCTCATGTCGTGGTGGAAATTAATCATTGAGATTTATTAAGAGTTTTCCGGCGGCCTGTCACCGGGGCGGATCATTATGGAAATATCCGCTGCTAATCTGGTCGAATAACGCGACCCAGAAATAATTATTCTCCTTGGGCTCTAATCAAGCGGATACCTTCAAAATGAAAAATAATTCTCGCTCGGCCTCCATCTCCCATTGACAGGTCCCGTCATATATCCCACATCTTGGGGTGGGGAGACATCAATCTACCGCTCACGATCCGATATTAGGCTACCGTGTCGGATAGATTGGTTTTCAGCTAAAGCACCTTGAAAGGAAATAGAACATTTAAAGATTACTAATAAGTGGGGTGGCTCAGTGGTAGAGAACTGGGTTGCCGTTCTTAGGGGCCAGGTGGCAGATAATATATTTAATTTGTTAATAGCAAGGATAGTGCCTGTGGGATCTGGAGTCCCTCCTCGGGCTCGCCCAGCCTCTAAAAAGTAAAAGTGGGTACCCTTAATTCGCTTTGCCCTTGATCCCGGACAAATTATCTCCCTGAACAACCATTGTCTTAGAAACAGTACAGTCTCTACCACGTACTGAAACCAAGACCCTTCATGGGTAATAGTGCTACCTACACCGTATATAATGATTACTTCTAAATATTATTTGACTTTTTTTATTTAAGTGAGGCACACAACTAAAAAAAAAATTACAGTTTAAAAACACGCTTGAGGAAACAAAACTAACAGTAAAAAATAAGTTTAAAATAAGAATAGTGATGAACAAATAAATTCTTTTATCCTTGATAAGTGTGAGGTGCTTTTTGAGACATTTTCACAATGTCTCAACTTATACCGATATCAGTTACTAAAATATTTTTAAAAATTAATAGACAGCACCCTACGCAACCAAAGACCTGTTTTTAGTTTTTTAATATAATATTTTTTTTCGTTGTTGCGAAGTATACGAAATTGATCCTGCTAGTAGTCAAATACGTGTCTCAAATATTGTATATTGCTTACTACTTGGCACAAGACTGTCGTGTCTTCTGACATTCAAATTCGCTAATGTTGAAGATCCTGTTCAGGATTATGACACTAACTTATTTTCATTGGTCCTTGAGATGTATACAAAGCTTCCATTTAATTCTATGCTTTGAAGTGGTCGAAAATCTATTTAAAAAATTTGCGTTGTATACATACGTACATATAGGCGTGTTGATAACAAAATAGGAATAAGAGTCAATTTGTTCGCTATATACCAGACAGAAATAAACTTTTTTCTGACTTAAGATATAAACTCAGCGAGTTTTCTTCAGACAATGCGTAGTCCTTATCGGTCGACTAGCCAGACTGGAGTTCTATAACGAAGAAATGTTTTCGGAGGGAGCTGCCTTTTGTGAAGGATCTCCAACCGACCTCGGAGCGATTCATTAGAGAAAAAGTTTGACATTTAGTCAAAAACAAGAGCCGTCAGCGGGGATGAAGACATATGGCAGGCTCGGGAGAGATCTCTTTGAGTGAAGGCTTATCCGGACTTAGGCCCAGCCGACAGGAGCCGGCTTTCAATGGACCCAGAAGTCAAAACAGAGAGCAATTTCACAAGTTTTTATTACGTTTTACCCCAGGAGGGGGGAGATGGGGTGGCCAATCCGAAAACTTTTCTTTATCCTTCCTCCCTGTCTAAACTCGCCCTTCCGCACAAAGCTACTGCGATGCCTATAATAGTTTCCCAACTAAGTTAGAAATTTCTTCACTGAAAACAAGTTACACATTTCTTTCTTAGCACTTTATTTCCATTTCCTATTGTTTTCCCTTCCTCATCCTTAACCTTGATAATGTATTTTTATTTCTTTTTATGTACATCGGCAGTCAAAAGTAATTGCACAAGCCAAATATTGGCTTTAAAGTTAAATTGAAATAAAATTACACAACTTTTTCAAAAGAAAAATATTTTATTTAGACAAGTTTTAAAGTTAATGTTTTAAATCACTAAAATAGAGCCAAAAACTCAAAAAGAAACACTATTATTTATTATAATGCAATTGGGAAAAACCACAATGCAAAGCCTTATGTTTCAAAAAATACACCTACTTACCAGTCGACGTTTCGCCTATTCAGGCATTATCAAGACACCAAAATCAAAAAAGGGGTTATGTGAATCGCATCTCGAAGAAAAAAGTGCAACACATCCCAACGATCAACAGCCCAAACAGGCTCCAAACATGAGACAGCACCCTACCACCAAGACGTTCAACATACAACTGCCAGTTGTATATGCACTTTTCTCGGGTCGCAATAAAAAATTCGCCTTTCTTTGTTGACATGTTTACTTAGGTACAGAACAATACAAACTAAATAAACTTCAATACAATCCCCCTAAACCTGAATGGAATTAAGCTCTTAACAAACACAATGTTTATTACCAACATTATTAATATTAAACAAATACAATTAAATTTGTACAAATACTTTTGAAAGGTCCTTTTTTTGTGTATTATTTTTTTTTATTGATCATTTTTATTTAATTGATTATTTATCACTTTAAAACTAGTGTAAATAATTTGGCTTGTGCATTTTACTTAAATTCAACTAACTAAATAACTGCATCTTCAATAAAATTGACCTTATGTATATGAGGAATAATATTATTACATAACTAGAAGAATATTATAATTAATATTATTACTTCCCATTATTCTTTATTACTAATTCGATAATTCTCTATATCTATTCCCTCTGTTTTTATGCTCCCCTTTTTTTGTGTTTTATTTTTTTTTAATTGATCATTTTTATTTAATTGATTATTTATCACTTTAAAACTTGTGTAAATAAAAGATTTTTCAATTGAAAAAGTTGGGTAATTTTATTTCGTTCCAATATAACTTTAGGGCCAATATTTGGCTTGTGCAATTACTTTTGAATGTCACTGTATACTTCGGAAGTGTCTTCAGTACTTCGAAAAATATTGGAATGAGTATAACTAAATAAAGATCATATTATGTTTCATTACAAAAGATATATTAGACAGGTATCTAAGATGTGATAGTATGGGCATCGAACCTTCGTGTTCCTAAGCTTCATCTACAGGATAAGCTATTTCTACTGCCTCTTCCTTTACCTTTTCCTTCCTTTTACCTGAGCTTTAACTTTTACTCAGTATTCCCGAATTCGTTTTCTATGTTGTTCCTTTCTCGCTACTGTCCATACCTTGCTAGTTTTTAACTTTGGCTTTTGTAGGAAACCCTAGTGTTCATTGAGTTTCTTCTTAAGCGAAACACATTTCTCTATGTCCTCCTGTGACATCCCCACTTCTCGTATATCGTTTTCAACCTCTGTAAACCATACTTTCTTTCTTGCATTTTTTGTTAAGTAGCTAAAAATCCGGTGGCTCAGTCTCGTCTAATTCATACGAACAATGTTTCCGTAGAAATCAATCCTCCTCTTTCGAATGGTTATGTGACCTACTCTATATACTGGTTCATAGCTGTGTTGCCTTCTAAATCAGGTCATTAAAATTGTAATTATTATTATTGATATTTTATGATTTACAAATTAGTATTCATTACAATATGTATATAAAACAATTTAAATGGTATTTGAACTTGAGCGAACAATTATCTCTGAGAACTGAATAAACGTGAGCTAAAACAGACAGTGCATTGTCTTCACCTCTGGATATATCCAATTTTGTCCCTATAATAAAATGTGCTGTATATATAAATATAAATAATGGTAGTATCCAATTTACAATTTCTCCCTATTATATAAAAATGTTTTAATGATTACCGTGTAATATTTCATTTTCCATAAAAGATAAAAATAATAAAAATAGGTCTTAAAAAATTGAGTTTAACTGATGAAGAATGCATATAATTTATAAAATAGGGGTTTTCATTTTATTTTTCCATATATATCTAAATATTTTCCGCTGAATATTCTAGATAAACAAAACAAATTTCTGAAATAATAAAGTCCAAGAATATTGTATATTCTTTGTATTTATTGTATATATATTATTAAATGAATATCCCGATCTACCTGTAGCGCTTTGAATGGACAGTGTTACTACATGTTGAGGGACAAAGTGCCTTGTTGCCCATCTCCGAATCCCAGTTGGCCCAACATTTCGCCTCGGGTGGCTATTTTCTCATTTAACTTGGTCGCAAAGTCCTTGTTGGAAATTGAAAGGACTAAACCTAAACCTGTTTAATTCATCCAGTAATTGCATCTTCAAACTTGTATTACTTAACCAGAAATTTCAAATGCTAACTTCACTGAAACCTGACTTCGATTGTCTGCATTTCAGGAGTATTACAATCAATAGATTATGAACCATTGTTAAAGTAAAATATTTTAATGATATAAATTCAACTAACTAAATTACTGTATCTTCAATAAAATTGACCTTATGTATATGAGGAAGAATATTATTACATAACTAGAAGAATATTATAGTTAATATTATTACTTCCCATTATTCTTTATTACTAATTCTCTATAAATATTCCCTCTGATTTTATATGTACCTAAATGGTTCCCCATTTTTATTTATCACCCATCGACCATATCCCTAGATGCCTATATATATTTTTATTCTTTACTATGTATTATTTTAATTTATATGTAGCTTGTATATTTATTCCTGAAGAAGACCTGCATTGTGGGTCGAAACGTTGGCTTCAAAATAAACAGTTCTCCTTACTTGATTTTTTTCTGACCTTCACCTGGACCATTTTCTTCCTCTTAAATAACTGTATCGATAGTTTTAAGATACTCCTTACCACTAAATTAGAATTTAATATGTATTCATAGAAATTGTAAACGTATAAAATAAAATGAGAACGAGCGGATCCCTGAACGAGCTAATCCCTGAAACGAGCGGACCATTCTCCATTGTTTTGAGACATTTTCAGTTGGTGATTTTGGTTAATCCGTAAATAAATAATTAATTCATAAATAATTTAGTTTTCCTTTCTACCCAGAGGTTGAACCATCACATCCATCCATCGTATTGCGGAGATACGAATAATGCAACATAAAGTTTAATCAAAAACAAGGGACCTATACTTTTACACGACAACGTCAGACCACACGTTTCACGACATACAATGAAGAAATTTAACTGAGTTAAGAAGTCCTCCCACACCCATCTCATTCGCCAACACATTTCCATCTTTTCAGAAATTTGGAGAACTTCCTTAAGGGGGAAATTTTTGAAAATGACTCTCAAATAAAAAAAAAACGCATTTTCAGACTTTATTTCGCCACAAAATCTTGTTTTTCAGTTATACAGATAGATGGATTGTGTTGATGACCTAGGGATATTAAGGATATTAATATAAGTTATGATATAATTTCCGTATTGTCATCAATGTAACTTCCTTGAGCCCCCCCTCATCTTTTACATGTGTATATATATATATATATATATATATATATGTGTGTGTAGTTAAATGGTAACCATAGGTGTTTTTCCTGGAAAGATACATAAGCTGGCAGGTGTCCTTCTCAGAACCTAGGTCAGCACAATCATTGCTATTTATTCCCCTCCTCTAATAGATGTAGATCATTACATCAATTATCTTAAGTTAGTGATTAGGCTTGTTACTCTGTCTGTCTGTCATTTTCAATAAAGTTCTTTTTTAAAAGTGATTTAGAGTTGTAGATTATTTAATTATATATTACCTCTAAGATTAAGGAGATTAGAAGGTAGGAGGTAAAAGAGCAGAATGAGAGAGTAGATAGGACATAATAAGGATGTTAGTTTTTAATATGTATGAGAGTAGTCTCTCAGTTAGATCTATAATATTCCATGTTATAATGATAGTTAATAGTCATTAAGTCACTTAGTGCACATAATTATGCCTCTTGTATATATTATAATGTTCAATATCAAAATAAATATATATCTTTATTACTATCCAGCGACTGTTTGTTAAGTCTAGGATTGAAAATTTGATAACACGTTGGGAAAAATGTGTAGAAATTGGGAGTAAATATTTTGAATAAAAGTGTTTTGTTTTCATAAAATCGTTTTGCTAAATAGCCTTTCCTTTGAAAACGGAGATTTTATATGAAACGAACCAATATTACTTTTTAGAAGTTATATCAGATATGTGAATGTGTGTGAAAAGAGTAGATATAATAATAACCTCCTCGAATTCTATTACTTTATAATAATACATTTAACTGTTTTTATTAGTAAGGAAAATTTCCAAGAAAAACACACTCAGAAAGGAAATAAACCAGCGAGAAATTGGAAGAGACTAATCTACAATTCAGGCAACGTCGGAATGAGGAAAGGCAATCGGGCTATATGGGAGACCCTAAGTGGAAACGAAAACGACGAATGACTAAGAAACGCATAAGAGCATTGACAGTAGGAGCACATTGGATGTGCGCCTGTCAGATTGAGAAGTGTGACTGGCAGATAAAATTGACAGGGAGGGGGTGCTCATTGTGTTAAAGCTGCCTCTTCAGCTCCGAGGGGTCGTCATGTTTAGAGCCTTTCGTATGTGCCGCGCCTTCTCAGAGGAAAAACATTATTTCAATGAGCTAATGTCAAGTAAGAGGGTAGGGAAATACATTGACAATCCTGAGATGGGCTCAGAAAAATCTAACACCTCAAAGACAAAAAATAGTAACTATTAAAAAGAAATTAATTTATTGTAATTTACAACTGTATCATAGTAATGCTACAAGTGGGTCAGAGAAAGGTCAGTAGAGAAACTGTTAGTACTCAAATAACCTTTTTTTTTTTTTCCTCCCTTCCCTGCCTGTGAGGCATACAGGATCAGCTCCAGTGGGGGTTTACCACTGAAGATTCAAATCGGGTATTTTATTCTGTTTTTTTCCTCTTTATTTATATAAAAGCAACTGGAACTATCCCTGAAGCTTGTGTAGTTCTCCTACTCCACAAGCTCCGGGAACACGTCCTCGGTGATCACATAAATTCCGGTATTCGTGGACAACCTCGCCCTCAGGGCGTCGTATGCGATCCAGGATGCTATCAAGTGCTCGGCAGTCTCCGGAACTCCGCAGCTGGGGCAATGGGGATCCAGGTCATATCCATGTTGTGCTAGTTTACATCTGAAACCCCCATGCCCCGTGAGGATCTGTGACATCCAATAATCGGGAAGGACCCACTTGGCCTTTAATCTTGATTCGACGGTGAGGAAGTATTTCCTAAGGATGCTCCCTTTCCCGGATGTCATCCACCGTCCATGTACTCAAATAGCCATCATCATCGTAGTCAATCCTCTTTACCGCCTAAGCAGTGTGAAGAAGAATTCTGCACAGCCTTCTCCAGCTTTGTCGGTATTCCACCAACTGTGGTCAATAACCAATTCAACTTAAAAGGGGTCGTTTCTTTTCAGACACATTGGAGGATTATCGTGAATAGAAGAGGCAGGTTTGAAACTAATGGGTTTGACTAATATATATTATTTTAATAACAAAAATATAATTTCCGACTTAATCCCGTAGATGTAGATTACTTTTATTATTGTTATTATAGTAACTTCATCCTCATCATTGTCATTCCTCTCTACTGTTCATGCAGTATGAGGCTTGTCTGTGATGTAGTGGTTAGCATAACAACATACTATGCCCAAGACCGCGGGTTCGTAGCCCGGCAGGTGGCCCTAGGATTTTTTAAAGGGGAGTCAATAATCCTGAGTTATATCGCACTTCAGACGGGATATAAAACGGGGGTCCCGATCCTGTGCGATGTCAGCTACTCATTAAAGATTCCTACCTAATCATACTAGGATTAGCAAAATTTAGGACTTCCGCTGTAGCATCATCCGAAAGCCATTAGAGAAAAAAAAAATGTTAATTTAACAATCAGTCTGAGGTTTCCTTCTGGACATCCCGGACCACACCGTACGATCCTCCAACTTTTCCCTTCTTCTGCTCCATTCTAGATTTATATTCATGAAGCATTCTTTAACTCCTATTTCCCAGTTATGTCGAGTTCTTCATGTGGACCTTCTTCCGTCAATCTTAGCCTTGTACGTTATCTTGACCAGCCTGTTGTTTTCCATTCTTAAGTCATTTCAAAACCAACGGTTTTCCTCAATAACTTTTTCTGACGGTTTCACTCCGAGGTTTGATCTGATGGTTTTATTACAAATGCGGTTTCTTCTGGTTTTCCCTGTTATCTTTTTTAATCTCATTTCTGAAGCTTGAATTTTAATTTTATTCTAAGTGTTTAGACACCAAAATTCGGATGAGCATGTCAAAATAGGGACAAATGTAGTCCAGTCTCCATAGAGGAATAGGGATAAATGTAGTCCAGTCTCCATGGAGAGTTAAATACATTTTATTTATTATCGCTGATCTCACTGTCCATGATTCCATTCACTTCCAGGTGGGGTCCCAGATATTTAAAGCTTCTTCGATTTTCGATGGGCTTTCTTTGATTCTTATAAATCTCATCCCACGCCGAGTTTCCTGCTAATTCTCATTACATTAAAACAAATGTAATAAAATAAAAAATCAGTTTTATCAGCGTTTATTTGATAATACTGATTTTCTCCAATTCGTTTTGAAGAATCTTGATATTATGTATATGAATACGATGGAAATTCGATACATATAACAGAACTTAATGGATGTACCAAAATCCTGGTCTTGTTTAACGCTGTTCCATAAACGTCCGACTAATCGAAATGAGTAACTCTCTTACTTAGAAAGACTAAAGAGTTTGTCGATATAAGCTGTTGTTAACTGGCGCTAAACTCTGGTCCAGCCAAGAAGGGGGGACCGTACACTGTTATAAGCCGCATTCCGATGCTTCAAGGGAACAAATGACCAGGGTTGGGAACCCTTGGTTTAGTGTGGGAAAACCAACAGCTCATAAATTCAAGTCTCATATATTCCACCCTCTGGCTATGCCTCTGTATAGACCGACAACCCCATCAGTACATGCTTAAATTATAATATTAATTGAACTTAACAGAATAATAATCCGACGAATACTACCAGTAGCGAATCCGACAAATACTACCAAGCACTTTTTACGAACCTGCTTCCACCAATATCCATCCAAACCCCACTAAGGTCCTCCCATCTACGTCTATCAACCCTGTTTACAAACCCCCTTGACGTTTACCAGTCGGTCCAAATACTCCAGTGGATTCATCCCATTCCGTTTATGCTAATAGCTCATTTTTGTTATATTTATATTATATTATAGATTATATATAAGTATTATTTGAACCGTTGCCACAAAATAAAATAAGTTGTACTTATATGCACAAAATTTATTGACAGCGCCCAACTCCGACCATCCGAGTTGTATAATGTGTAAAATGGGAGTGATTTTTTAAAAAAAAATTTGGGGCGATAGAAGAAAAGTTTCACTTTAAAAGTTGAATTGGAGAATACAAAAAAATGTGCAACAAAGAAATCAAGAAAGAAAGATCCAAATAATAACAATTAAAGTTTTATATAAATAATATTGTTAATAAAGACCTGGTGAACCCAAAGGCTACATGCCGATATCGCTGTTTACACACTTATTTCCACCGATTACCATCCAAATCCAAACCCTTAAATAATTTATTGGATTACTTAATTCTCTTTCTCTCTAAATTATGGTTTTATTCTTAAAGGCTGTATTTAATTTCATATAGATGAATAAAGTTTACCTATCTCTCCTGCCTCTTTTATGTCATTCACTTATTATTTAAGTTGTCAGTGACTATTAATTTAAAACTGAAAAAGCAATAATATTATTTTTAAAAAAAATATTTCAACTTCAAAACAATTTTAGTAAAGAGCAATGATAACCTGATCTAGTAACCTACCCACATTTTCTAATCTCTTCATTAATTCCATATAATTTTTACTAAATTATCATATAATTTTTATACAAATTAAAAAAATTGTTCCTGTTAATTTGTATATTTATAATATTTTAATGCACAAGGATTATAAACAATAGTTAAAATAATATACAACTCTCTTCTTGCCTCATAGCTGAAAGTTTCAAATCCTTCGTAAACTTGTAGTTGACCATGGAGGATAAATTGACCCTACATGATACAAACTTTAGAAATTAATAATATATTAATGCACTTTCAGAGGTTTCTATGCTTTGTTCGCTAATTGTTGGGACAATTTTTTTAGATTTCAATTGTTTTAATTGTAATAGTTTGTCTTTGCAGATGAATTGACATATAACTTCATAGAGTTGTATACATTGTAGGTTGATGCATACATAATGCCTATGTTCAAGTTATTGATGATGTCGAAACGTTTAAATAATAAATAATGAAGTATGACGATATTGTTTTTTTCTAGCTTAATTACGGCTATTAAAGGATTACAGTCCAGTGGAATATATTGAATTAAAATTCTAAAAATGTTAATTTATATTAACAAAACATATTTGAAAAACAGCATAATGAAAATTGAATAATCCATGCTGATCTAAGATACGAGAATCGCCGCTAGATATCAGCACCATTCAAGGAAATACAACCACGATCCGTTGTTGCTTCAAATAAATAACTATTTAAAAATGTTTGGTTGCTTAAACAGATTCAAATATTGATAAATTAAATAAATATTTTTAAACATATCCACATAAGTAGATGTTATAATCCATAAGTATTTAATAGCTAATAATTTCAAAAGATAATTTACATAAAAAAGACAATTCGCCGTGGATATTTTTTTCCTCTAACCGAAATATTTTTTTAATTTCCTCATTGCAATGTGGGAGAACAACCCCACAGTTGTTAGAAATTCTTAATAATATTTAGTCTGTTAGATAGGGAGCTACAACGTGATTTCTGGATTTACATTTCACAAATTAATCATAATATTGTCCACATTATTAAACAATTAAAAACCTAGTCATTCATCTTTATGGGCTTTACTTATAATTATCTTCTCAAATTCCTTATTAAAAAAAAATTAAGGGTTATTCTCATGGCTTAGAAAATAATGGCATGGTGTTGTTATATATTACAAATTCTTTATTTTTATATTGTCCAAACAAAGGGGAAATAAGTTTTTATGTATTTTAAACCATGCACTTTCAATTTTAGGTAATACTTAGGAGAAATTGTGCATTACAATGTGAAATAATGCACAGTAATAGAATGCCTTATTCTTTAAAATATATTTTCAATTACATATTTTTAAAAAATGAGAACAGCCGATACATTTGAACAAAACTGTTGAAACAAACAAAGTCAATAACCTGTACCAATAAAACCCGTGAACAGTTCTGGAATTAAGAAGATTAAGAATCTAGCGTTCAGTACATGGTAGAGACTGTACTGTTTCATGGACAACGGTTGTGCAGGAAGGTGATTTGTCCTATATCATGCTCAACCACAAGATTTTCCCCTTTATTTTGGGCATCAACTTTATAGAGGCTGGGTGAGCCCCAGAGATCCTATATCCCATATGACCGCTAACAGACTAACTAAAAGTCTTAAAGGGATTTAAACCGAGATTTTCGGCATGGCAACTCAGTGTTCTACCACTGAGCCACTACGCTCCTCAAAATGAAAGTTCACTAAAAAATTATTACTTTTTTCTAGGGAATTCGCACCTTGCGTTAATAGTAGAGCGGCGATAATTATTAACTCGTTGATCTTAGTATCCTTATTTTATTTTATTTTTTGTTAATTAAAAACAATTACCGTGCTTTTAGTTAGAAATGGGCTTTATAAAGAACAAGTATATTAAGTAGGCAGTTTAATACAAGAATAAAAATACGAAGGCAAATAAAGGAATACAAAAACGTAACTTCCTTCATTATGCTTCACCACTTAAACATAACAAGCTGAGCTTCAGGTATTCCCTGTTTCATTGCTAGGGCAATAAAAGAAGAAGCTCCCGCGAGAAGGGCCTAGGAAGGACGTAAATAAAAAGCGCGGAGGGTAAGAACACGTCCCATTTCACCCGCTCGTATTTCTTAGCGGCACAATGGGTCGGGGTCGGTTAAATTGAAAGAAAATAATATATCTGGTGTCCGAGGTTGCCTATAAAACCCTGTTTTTGCATACGAGGGCCCCGTTTTAATCTCGCCTCCGTGGATACGGTGGCCTGTGTTTGCGCACCCTACGCCGCCCTCCCCGAGACACATCTGCATCTTCCCTCTTGTTTATTTTTAATAATAACAGCCCTTGGGATAGAGCTGAATAGGCCCTTCCGCGCCAGGGGGTATTCGCTACAGCCAAGGGCCTTCTAATGAATTATAGAGCCACCAAAAGCTACACTCCCAGAAGAGAGGGCAATCTTATTTCCTGTTGATCTGAATTTTTTAATAAACCTTCCGAAAACCGCTTATTCTATACTAATAGGTATTGAAGCGTGACATTGAACATTACGAGTAGGGCTTTTCGGCTCCACTATACCATCCAATTCCTCTCATATCCAATCCTTAGAATCTAAAAGCCTTCGAAAAATCATCGATGTTCCTTACTTCATTACGAATAAAGTCATCGATAATGATCTTAATTTCCCATTTATTAGTGATCAGACCCGAAGCCTATATTCATCCATGATAAACTTTATTCACATTCAAACCCACTAGTTTCAAACCTACCTCTTCAAATCCCGACAATCCTCCGTGGCGTCTGAAAAGAAGGTGCCCTCGTGACCTCCTAAGTTGAATTTGTTATTCGAGTACTACCAGTGGATAGTTTCTCATTAAGGTCATTATGGATGACTTCATTCGTAACGAATTAAAGAGCATTGAAAATTTCACAAAGTATTTTGGATTGTAAGGATTGGATATGAGAGGAATTCGATGGTACAGTGGATCCCCGAAGCTCTCATCCTTATATTCAATGTTGTAATATATTAAAACAAGCATCGCACTAGTATTTATAATCAAACAACTCAAAAATCGGTGTTTTTTCGGTGGTGAGTTAATGGCATGAAAGAAATAGGATAAATATATCATTATCGCTCATCAAAACTGTATCAACCTATTTCAATGAATGTCTGCCCGAAGGCACTTGTGTCGCTCTTAGTGTCTAAGCTTACTAATAGCTTTCCCTTTTTCCAAAAATGTAGATTTTTGACTTATGTCACTATGGAGATACTTGTTCGATTCGTCCTGTTTTAAAATTGTGTGTAATTTCATTAAAAAATAACTGGCATGTCTTTTCTAAAAAAGGTCCATATTTTAAGATGTATGCGCTCTAATATTTCAAACATTTTAAAAATGGCACAATCTTAAAAAAATCTGTACAAGAATAAATAACCTGGCACGGGATTCAGTTTATTTTGAACCGATTACGAATAGAAATCAATTTTCTTCCCTTAGTCAGTACTTTTTTTATCACATTGGGACATGGCCAAAACTATAATGCGGAATAGCATTTTCCATGAGTGGAGATAGGAGCTATATAAGAAGTTTCCGAACAATATACTTCCTTATTGGCCCGAGTAGACTTACACTGTTGCTCCGGCCCGTGAGTAAATATGTCGCTATAAAGACGGAAGTGCACTAAAGGCTCACCCTATCGGTGGCCCGGGGTAAATAGGGCGGAAAACAGCTCACTCGGCCTCCTCTATCCCTTCCAGCCATCGTGGTTAATATTCTTACCAACTCCCTTACTTTTTAATACCTGCTCTCTGATAAAGCTGTTCAACTTGGGGCTGTTTATATGCTAACCAGACAGCCTCTCTTATCGGACTGTTTGAATGCAAATTCTTCAGAACCAAGTTTCTTTGGGTACTTTGAGATCCCAATGAGACTCCTCCTACCAACTTTAACGCTTTACTTCCGAAAACTGTCGTTGCATTATAATTTCCCATTTAACACGATTCTTTCTTCTTGTTGTACGTCGTTTACGGATAATTATAAAATCTGGACTGCATAAAAAATTTAAGGTTATTCGGTAACCGACTTTTTTAATATCGTTAAAACTTTATTCAGGTCTTTTACTTTAAAACGAAAAGACATGTCAGTTACATTTTATAACTGATACACATTAAATTAAACATGAATATAATTTTAAAAAAGTAAGTAAGCAATATAAAAAAAGTAAGTCATTTTACCGGTAACTATAATTTTTTGAAGACTGTGAGTACGGGAGCAACACAAGTACGCACAACAGCTTATCACCAAAAGACAAATTGATTAGCCTCAAACATAAGAAGACTTTTTATGGTAACAAATGCGTTTCTTGGGAATTATATCCTTAATCTTCAAATAGGATTATAACAGCAATCTGAGCACATGATATTTATACCTCTGGTATATAGTTTATTCAGCAAGCTTAGCTGTTTGGGAATAAGCACAACCAGAAACAGAGAAATGAAGGTGACTTAGTGAGGGTCAGTGAATGTGACATTTTTTTAAATGAACCATGTATATTAATAGACAACCTCAAAAATTAGGCAATAAATACATCAAAATCTGACTACAAAATTCAGCGAGGTGTTCCATTATCTTTTGAAACAAGCACTACTTCTCATACCCCCTCCTCCAATGTACAACAGTACAAGCATGACATATTTCACCGCCTTCTCTTCCACGTCCCTGCGCACTCTCAGCAGTGCATCTGTGGTTCCCTTGCCACGAGTCGAGCCGAACTGCCGTGGATGACTCGCTGTATCGAGGACCGGCCTTAGGCCTGGCAACGATGAGGCTCTCCAGGACTTTACTGACGACAGGGAGGAGGCATGTTGGTCTATACGCCTTAGGCGACTCCTCATCCTTGCCCACTCCTTTGTAGAATAATCTCAAGTCCGCGGTCTTCCACCAACTCGGGAACCACCCCTAGTCCAGATACCCGTTGAAGATACCCAGAAGGTCATCCTCAATGAGGGGGCGCTGTTCTTCAAGATCGCGGCGTCTATTCCGTCGAGTCCTGCAGCTCTGCCGATCCTCTGCCTCTCCACGGCAAGACTAAGGTCCCATATATCCCATGGTGGACACAGTTCGGTAACTGGAGGGCACACCGTGATGCGTCTTACCATACTATCATCTTCCTTATCCTGGGACGGATCATCCCTGGGGTATGTATAGCTATATACATCGCTGCCGTCTCCTCCAGGGTAGTTGCCTGGGCATCTCCTACTCTGATAGCCGCCTTCATGGTCAGCGGCTTCATCTTGTCCAGTGCCAAACTGTACAGGATACCCCAGAGATTCTTCTCCGACTCCTTGACGATGAACTCGTCCCAGGATTCCTTCTTCTGATGACGCACGCCGTTTCGGTATGCCCTATATCTCACTTTAGATTCCTCTCGGAGTGCAAGTCTCCTCTACTCATACCTGAACTCCTGGTACCTGCGCCTAGCCCTGTAGTACTCCCTCTTGAGAAGCGTCAGGGCAGCCGTCCACCATGGGACCGAACGCGCTATCACTCTACGACGCTGGAGGGTCATATTGGCCGCTTCCGTGATGGCGCCCGTCAGCTCCGCCACTCTGCGTTCTATGGCTGACTCCCCTTCCATCGGCGCCATTTCTTCCCATTCTCTATCGACCAATTTCCCTCCAGTTCACAGGAGAAAGCTCCCCAGTTCGCCGTTCGGGTCATGTAGCCTTTTTCTGCCGGCAAGGCTCCGCCTTCCTCCTCTACCACACTGAAGGCTATGACCCGGTGGTCGGAGCTCGTGTCAGACCGTAGGGTCCAGTCCGCTATGCGCCTCGCCATGGTGACCGTGGCGAGTGTCACGTCGATCCAGCTCTGGCCCATGGCACCAACGAATGTTGGGCCAGAGGGCTCATAACTATGAGCTGACACCTCGCCACAGTTTCGTCCACCGCTCTACCTCTGGCGCACCGAACCCCAGGCCGTGCTCTACGAATTGGTGTCGGAACAGACCACCACACTGCTCTACCGTTGTGCGATGGCCTCCACGGCGGCCACGTTCTCCTTTATCCTTTGCTTTGGCGGCATGTATGACGAAACGAGGGCGAAGGATATCATCCCCCGTCTGACATAATATGCCGCCTGATCCGCCGTTGTGAATTGCTTCAGTTCCATAACGTCGAAGTTCGGATTCACAATCGCGATCGCCGCTCTGGACCTCCTCTCACCACTGCCCATAGCGACTACCCTCGACGTGACACCGAATCCGGCGAACACATTTCTCTGACACCACGGCTCTTGAATAATGTCAGCTTTCCTTGCGAGAGCTCTAAGCTCGTCCGCGACCATTCGTCTTCGGCCCATGTTGACCAGCAGAATCTGCAGCCTTCGCCTGCTTGATAGGACAGGCAGGACTCCAACATGTCCTTCCTAGTGACGGATTCTTTATTAAATTAAATCAGCATCTCAGGTATTATAGCACACTAGTATTTCTAAAGCTACATAAGTCAAAAACCTAAATTTTTGAAAAAAACGAAAAAAACTAACCTAAACATCAATTTTTCTTCATTAAGTTTCTGTTATTATTTTTATTTTATTTTTTTAATAACGGGCGATTCCTCCCCTTGCTTGTATCACAGCCTGGATTCTCCTTGGCATGCTGTTTATTAAGCTGGCAACTCTTTCCTGTTCGATGCCGCTCCATTCTTCCACTAGCGTGTTTCTTAGGTGTTGAAGGTGGATTAGAAGATCGAGTCGCCTTCGGATGCACTTCCCTACCTCATCCCATAGGTGTTCTATGGGATTAATGTCGGAGCTGCGGGCTGGCCACTATAGGGTGAGTATACCGACTTCATTAAGATAGTTGGTAACCACATTTGCAACATGTGGCCGCGAGTTGTCATGCATTAACATGAAATCATCGCCTATGAAAGGGGCGAATGACGCTACATACTCTTCCAGAATTTCGGATATGTACCTATGTGCAGTTAGATTCCCTATCTGGAACACATGGAGATCAGTCTTCGCCACTAAAGTATCCCACCCCAAACCATTACAGACCCACCACCGTAAGGCACCCTTTCGGAGATATTGCATGGTGCAAATCGCTGTCCTGGCCTTCTCCACACTCTAGCCCGATGATCTGAAGCAAATAGTGAAAATCTCGATTCTTCTGAAAACAGTACTTGAGCCCAGTCGTTTACTGTCCACGCTGAGTGTTCCCAAAACGAACATTAGAAAACATAAGACGAGATGCCCGGTGTGCCGGGGTGTGCTGAACTCCTGTAGCTGGGGCCCTTGATTGAAGGTGAACATCATGAAGCCGCCTCCGCACCGTATCAACCCTGATAGTCACATTTCGGGCAATTCGAAGCCTTTGATCGATCTCCACGGCTGTATGAAAGTGATTTCTTTCTTATTGTCTGCATCACAATAAATCTATCGTCAGCGAGAGGAGTCGCTCTGGGCCTGAACCTGGCCTCCTGGTTAAGTTAATAGTCTTCCTGTACCTCTGGACTGCTCTGCAAACGTTGGTTTCTGAGGGCCCTAAGGACCTAGCCACCCAACGCTGGCTTATCCCATCCTCTACCAACGCGACGTAATATGTTATAGTCATAACGCACCACAGAAAAACCACCGATTTTTGAGTTAAGCCACTTTAGAAGTTCGATATGTATTTTAATCGAAAACTTCAAAAATTGAACAATAAATACATCTAAATTTAAGTACAAAATTCAGCGATGGGTTTCCATATATTTTGAAACAAGCATTCCTTCTCATGCCTCTTCCTCCAACATTCTTTCTTGTTTTGGCCCTTTGTTGTTGAGTCGTACCTATGTTGATGATCTTTGTAACAATTAGAAAATTATCTCAGTTAGCATATCGTACTAGTATTTATAATGTGGTACAACTCAAAAATCGGTGTTTTTTCGGTGATGAGTTATGAATATGAAAGAAATGGGTAAATATTTCTGTACCAGTCCAGCTTCAGAGCTTGTCTCCCAGGAGGCACTTGTGTCACTTTTTTAGTGTACTAATGCAATTCCAAGTTCAGTAATGGTTTTTCCCGTTTTTTCCAAAAATGTAGGGATATTTACTTTGTCAGTTTATAAATGGTAGTGTGATTTAATTAGAATATAATTAATTACTTATAAAGCAGGTATATTCTTAGAACCACTTAAATTACATGTATCATCATCTCTTTTCAACAAAAGCTCTCTTTTTATTATATAATAAATATAAGATGAAAATGTTGATTGGATTCCTCCAAACGGCCTAACGCCAAAAGAGTGCAGCTTAATAAGCAGGTTAAGAATCGGTCATATAAAGCTGACAGATCTCCACCTACTTTTAGGGCAGTACCAACCAACCTGCCAAAGCTGTGGTAGTATAGAAATTACGGTGAAGCATCTATTTGAATGCAAGAAGCATCAAATAGAAAGAATGAATTTGGACATTGAACCGTGTCAACCGTTCTAAGATAATAATAAACTACATAGGACTCTGATATACTTAAACACATGAAGTTAATCCAAGAAATATAAGAAGAGCAGTCGTCGCTAATGCCCTCAACAGACGAAGCGACGTTAAAGAAAATCAAATAAAAAAAAATTATTCAAACACCTTTAAATAATGCTCAATCCTAAATTTGGATATCCTCTTGGTGATTTCTGGATCCTGGCGAAGGGTCCATCAGAGGGATCATAAAAAGAGGTAAGAATGAGTAATTTGTAGCGACAGAGAGAAGCAGTTAGTTTGGGAGGACAGTTCTAATTTCCAGGGTGGGTTTATAGGGCCAATCAGGGCAGCCGTTAAGGCGGCTAGATAAGGACTGGTGATTAACTGTTAGTGCGCACTGCGGGAGTTAGAGGTCTCCACCTACCTCGTCTTCTAAGTAGGCTTTTCCTATTTACAGGCCTATTTCCCGTCGTCTCTGCTAAATCAAGGGTTAGCCCTCGGCTTCCTGATGAAAATCCTTGGGATATATATGTTGAGGCGGCCATTTCCTACTATTAACCTGTAGGCAATGATAGCGATTTTCTTATACAATTGCTGAATAACGAAGTAAGCCACGGACTGAATTGATATTTATACCGCAATATTTTATGAGCAACCATATTACTTGAATTAGTATAATATCTTATTAGGATTGGCTTTCAGAAGTAAGAAACCCAACTATAATTAAGCACTTTAACAAAATAAAAAATAAAATCCAACTCACACAACCTCAAAATCTCCTTAAAATATGGTACTACTACAGAAAAAAGAGAGAGGTCAAAAATAAATGTACAAAACCTGTAAACTAACAAAATAAACTAGCAATAATGATAATGATAACTAGCAATAATGAAAAAATAAGTAATGCAATCTTAATAAGCGTATGGTCAAGGAGGAAAAATATCAAAGCATTTTTGAGCTCGTTTTAACAGAAAATTAATCATTATCTACTAACAACATTTTGTGATAAATATTATAACCTTTCTCAATTTCGTGAGAAGATAATATTAATACCACCGGACATCTGTGGACAATGAGCGCCGTCAAGTGACGAAGATTATACGGAATACGTATTTTCAGTAAGTTCCTCGCTGATCTTATAATTGCGGATGTGATCTCTTCTTGTTTTTCTTGTAATCCTTCCAAGAAATTTCATTTTTGCAGCGGTGACCCTGCTCTCCAGTCTGCTCGTTAGTACCGGTATTTCAGCACCTTATAATAAAAGTACAGGTAAATTACAATTTTGAAGATCTGAAGCTTCACTTTTCTCCTAGCCTCTCTTTCCTTCCTCTACTCTTCCTACTTGTAGGGTCCTTGCTTTAATGGCGTTGATCTGCATACCTTTTCTACTGAGATAACCATTCCACTCAGTCACAGCTTGTTGCATCAGATCTCCGGAGTTTGCAATGAGAACTCCAGCCTCATCTGTACGGTAGAAGCTGGATCTCGTAGATTAGCCAATATAAAATATGAAATATTTCATTATTCGAAATTAAACCAGATTGACCATTATTCATAAGCTATGAAGCTTCTTTTTGGTAGCCTATAAAATTAACCTCTGACGTAGAGATGTATGGTTATTCATCCAGCTAAAGTTGAAATCATACCCGCAGGAAGAGAACAAAACGATTAATAAATGAACACATGTCCTGGATGAATTGAATTTAGCGATATCTAGAACTGCTGTTGTTTACAGGTAAGAGCTCCCTGGGGAAGAAGTAATTAAGGTCTGCAACTCGGAATGGAACTTGGAAACTTCTCTTTAAATTACATCTAGAACTTTTGACTGTTTCCTCCAAGTCTTGCTTCCACTCTGGATGCCTCCTAGGGAGGACTAATACGTTCCTGATCTTGAGAATTCAGTTTACATTCAACGGATTCTCGATGGGAATAGTACATACTTTGCACTACATTAAAGATTTTAACCGTCTGAAAGGCAAATAAAATGCTTCCAATGTAAAAAGTAAGAAAGCATGTGGTAATTATTCTGAATTTTGCTTATCTATGAAACAGGCAGGGTACCACGTTGATTAACATTTTTTAATTATTTAACATGATATCGGAAATGTTAAGGATCGCCTATATTGGCTTCACTAGCCAAGCTATGATCTGAAGGAAAAATCAGATCCTTTGATCTGAATTATATTTAAATAATAAAATGGGATGCCACCTTGAGATCGTTATATAGTAATATATATATTCTATATCATTAATAAATAAGAGATATATCCCTTTAAAATAACTAAAAACTAACACTTAATAGAAAATGGTCTATGATAAACAATTCAGCACTTTTTGAACTCCCACCATGTAATAATACACTTTATGTAACTTATCTACATTGTCGATATTGAGTACAGCTTGGATACTTTTTTTATCAGTCACCATTGATAAATAAGTAAGTGTTCGAATAATTGAGTAATATTTTCGTAATAGTGTTACACAGTTCTGCCAGTATTGTATCCATATCACATATAGGGGGCAAGTAAATGTTTCCAATCGTTGATAGTTTGTTATTAATTTTAATATTGACAAAAAGCCCTTAAGGAGACACTATATGTGACTTGCTAATTCTCGACTAGCTCTCCATTCAGTTCCTTCATCTTGAGTTGACTTCAGCTTCCCGACGACTGACTTATCTAGAAGTGAAGGTGATAAACCCTAAGGGACACTTAACTAGCTGAAGGTAGTCAATGCCCCGTTCCATAATTACCTAGGCCAGATGTTTTATGTAGCGTCACACATAGCAAATCTATTAATTAATCTGTGAAGCATAGCTGAGTTGTGGGAGCGGTGTAGAAGGCTGTGGCAATTAATGTATGCATTCTGTTAACACTCAGGGATGGATCTTGTGGCAATCGGAGACCTTCCTGGTGCTCACCCAGCCTCTATAAAGTTACTATAAAATGGGTTATGGGGGAATAACCCTAGCGGAGTGTGACTTCCGACAAATCTCCCTGCTCAACTGTTGTCCTTAAAACAGTGCAACCTCTTTTACGTACTGAACCCAACACCACATGGGTTGTAGTGGAATATTTTATTTTTATTAATTAATAAACCTCACACTGCACGAGCGGTAAAGATAATGGATTATGATGATAATGATTAATTAATCTAAATGCCGTCGGTAGCTTGATCGATTTTTTTTTAAATTAATGTATCAGTATATGTTACAAGCCTTTTTAGTGTACCTTATCAGTTCATTAATTGTTTGTAAGCTCTGTATGTACGACGAAGTCCCTAAAATATAAGGGTGCAGAAGACAACCTTGGTCCAAAAGTATTTAGTAGAAGACCCTGAAGATAATATTAAACAGAAATTAGTCCATGATTTAGACATCGCAAACATAAAAGAAATTGACTATTAATGAAAACGATTAAGAATCTTTAGTATTTATGGTGTCAGAGATACAAAATGCTTAAGTGAAATGCTTAATTTAACAAATCTTTAATAGAATCTCAAACCTAAGCAGGCTAGAAGTTAAAACGTCATTTTGTTGTTAATAAATCACGAATAATCGTATCTTAGAGGAATAATGTATTTTTTATTATAAGTAAGCAAAATTTGCTTTATAATCAGTGGCAAGAGTTTTGAACAAATGATACCCTTGTGATGATTAAATCTTTTCACGTTTCATGTCTTCATACTTCACCTCTTTGCTCTGTAGCTATCCTTAAAAGCGGAAATGGCGGATGGTTGTTGGGAGAAGTAGCTGCTAACGGGATGTAGTACCGGGAGGAAGAAAGGCGATCATTAGAGGATTATCCGATCCTACACCAGAAGTGCATTATGCAGGAGAGTGTCCTGTGGGAACCGTAGCAGTTGCAACAACCGAGCCACCTCCATCCAAAACTCCCAGCATCCTCCAGGTTGCCAACCGTTGCAAGCTCTTTAAATTAAATCGGGTTTTTACAGGCCGCTTACTCCGGCCTCACAAATCCCTCGGTGATAAGCTCTCATCTGGATTAGTTGTTAAATTCTTCAGTTCTAATTTATAATTCATTAATGGCGAGACTAGTGTCGAAACGTTAAATGGCACTTTAGATCGAATTTTTTGATAAGTATTAATCTTCCGGCATCAGTATTAGCCTTATCAGTATTCTAATCGGTCTCTGCAATCAACTCTGACAGTATTAACAAAGGCTTATTTGCGCCTTGGCAAAAACAAATCAATACGATGTAAACCTGCTTACGATGGCTAAATTTTAAACTTAGTAAACTGTACAGTAACCCTTAATTACAACCCATTATATTAATAATTAATAATTTATGAATTACATAATATATGTAAATATAATTTATGAATGATATTATATAAGGAGTTCAGCGCCCAGCGGGAAAGGTTCTCCGTTAAGTTAATTACACGATAACTTGAGGCGTTCAGGATCAAAAGCGGATAACTCCAAATTTCATAAATTGACTTCACATAAATTCTCATTATTCTGTAGTTTAATCAAGCATTGCTTTATGCTCCCGAAACTTCAGGTTCAGAGCCGGACTATAACCATGAAAAAATGCCGACAAATCGTCGTATTAGACAAAATCGCTTGACTAAAGTAAAGAAAAATAGTCAATTTTCAGAAATATTGGAGATAACCGCTTTTGATGCTCGACGCCTCATATTAAGCATCTTCAAACCTTTATTTTTTTTTAGTAAAATATCGTAGTCACTAAAAATGATCGGAGACAATATATAGGTATAATATCGGTAGCCCTGTTTTTGAAGGCGGTAGGTCAAATAAAGTGGGCTGTTATAATCAATTACATCATCACAAGACGATAGGCACTATCATAGGATACTAATGATTATTTATAATTATTATTGTTGGTATTTCTAAATTAATAAAGTTTCCCTATCAAACTTGTTTAAGCTAATTTATTTTAATTAAAATAAAATACCGTAGGATAAGTTACCGGCATAATTTCAGAAAGATTTCAGGACAACTTACTTGCAGTTCTATCAATGCCGTTCAATTTGTAAGTCATTATATTTTACTTTCATTAATTATTGTACTTTTGTAGTGATGTATTTTATATTGTACATTGTATACTATAGTAATATATTGTACTTTTGTAGTAGTAATACTTTATTGATCAGTCATCACTAGTTAAGAATATTTTTTTTTCGATTTAAAGATACTTAAGATCCAAATATAGAATAAAAATCGTCTTCCTGTTGTCCATTAGACGTATTATTTAGTTCTCCCTACTGAGCCTTTTAGCTATACATGTTTGCCAGTGGTCATACATAACGTGAACACCGAGCATATACGCCTACCTGAAACATACATATTAAGCGTCCCTCTCTTGTTATTTAGGGCTAAATTTCGCTGGTCAAACGAAGAGGAAAGGGTCATGGTAAGTTTTACACGATGGATTTGTTGATGGTAAGGTTAGCTTTCTGAAGACACTAGCTTAGGAATCTCCACTTGTTTGTAGCAGACTTTGTTTCCCTTTTGAGCTTGATTCTTAACATCAGATAAGGTCTCCAGTTCATCGCAACTGCAACCTATTGGGTCGATATCCTGGCCTGGCCATGCTCCTCGAGCTTGGCACGTACTCCCCCATGCCATACTAGGCCAACGCCAACGCTGCTTTTTTCCGAGACAACTGAACCGAATTTCATGAGATCTGGAAACAATATTACAGATTACATCAAGATGTTCCTCGTAACTCAAGATTAAGATCTGCCCTTATTTTTTTCGACAACTACAGTAGCTCGGTCATTTTTAGCTGTTATGGCACATACAGCATAAGTATCAGTATAACACCGCACAAGTCTTGAACAGTACAGCTACTTTGAAACTTTGTATAGCTGCTCGTCCCCTTCAACTCTTGAGTTATCAATTAAGGTAATTCAGATAGATGAATAAATGACATTGATTGCTATCGATAAAACTAAAAAAATAATAACAGTGTTACTATTTTAACCATTAATCAAATCCAAAATTCTCAGTTACATGCATGTGCAGATACCCCACTTAGGCTTTTTGAGGAGTAAAATGTTTTCGAACGAGTAAATTTAATAAAGGGTTGACAAATTTAGCCAAATCACTTTGCCTGAAATCAAGGAACTTACTCAAATTAATTTTAAAAAGATCTAAAAAAAGAAGAGTTTTCTAAGATTTATTAGACAGCAACTGTTCTATCGATTGTTTTTGCCAACTACATCCTCAGTATATATCGAGAACAATAGTGGGAAAAGACTGTATTGTGCTACACCACAGGTCAGAACCACATTATAACCCGTAATGAGATCGTTGTGTTCAAGAGGAACGAAATGATGATCGAGTGCATAGAATGCCTTGAGATTTTAGATCATTAAGTTTAAGGCTTTAAATATCCTGTGACAGGGAGTCAAATGCCTTAGTGCCACCTATTTAGATCATTAACGTTACTTTATTCGGATTGCAAACCTGTGTAGAACTCGGATTGCAGTTTCAAGAGTTGATGTTCCTGACCTATCTGGGTTTACAAGCCAGTATGCTCGTAAGCTTTACGTATTGTTCGTCATTGTGAATTTTACATTATAAATATTCCTTACAATACCCTACTGTCATTATTATACTGTCATGGACATTTTTTATATATTAGTAGAGAATTTAAAGGATAGCGGTCGAATGTTATGCCCAGATATGCCATTTAATTTGAACACTGCTATTGTACGAGTATCAGTCACGTTAAGACCTCTTAGTAGTTTTGCTCACCATTTTCCTTTATCCGAAACACTATGCAAACTAATATTGCTGTTTCTTGAGCATTCGAAACATTCCTGTTCAACAACCTCATTACATGCTTCTTCCGCCTTCCGTATTACCTTTGTGGAGTTTACACTACTGCTGTAAATAGCAATGTCATCTGAGCAGTCGGCCTGCTTTAGGCAGTGACGATAGGTTTTCTGTATTTTTTCCAACTACATTTGTCATGTATTTTATATTGGTATCTCGTACTCATCTGGGCTTGCAAGCCAGTTTACTCGTAAGTCTTACGGACTGTTCATCAGTTCTCATTCTTATCAGTTCTCATTCTTATCGTCTCAGTCACCATTCTCGTTATTGCGAAATTTAACTTATAAATATTTCCTGCAATGATGACCCTTTTAAAACCGCAACCAATAAACGCAGTAATCTGAATCAGAAATATTTAGAATCAGGCTATTAAGGAAGACTTATAATTAATATCTTAATTAATTGTCAGTATTATCACATCAATAATATCTATCACAACTTCTGGACTACATATCTTCACTTGACTTACGCAATAAAGCGACTAATCTATTAATAGTATACCAAGACCTATTCGGACATAAGCAGCAGAACTTTGTTGTTCAGCAAATCATATCCGTATACACAAGATACAAACAGCGCATTCTTGGTTTATTTCGAATAGACAATGAGATGGACATTCACAATATAAGGCCATGTATTCACAACAAATACGCAACATTCCACTCATCAACACAAAATCCACTCCTTCTTGCACTTTCCTACTCTCTTTTACCCGGACTTAATAGGAAAAGATTAAAAAGACGATAAGAAAGCAAAGAAAAAAGTCTTTTTTTTGCTGGATGCGTAATTGCATGGCTAAAAATGAAAAATAAAATAATAATAATAATAATAGAGGATGGAGATAGTTGGGGTGCAGTAAAAAAAAACACACCAAATAAGCCAAGATTTATTTTTTGTTTGTGCTATGAGAGAAAAAACAAACAAAACAACAACGGTCACCTGTGGTCTAGTGGTTAGCGTAACAAACTACTAAGCCCAAGATCGCGGGTTCGTAGCCCGGCAGGTGGCCCTACGATCTTTTTAAGGGAGTAAAAAATCCTTAGTTACGCCGTCCTTCGGAAGGGACGTTAAAGGGGGGTCCCGAGCCTGTACGATGTCAGGTACTCGTTAAAAATCCCTATCCTAATTAAACCTGGATAGGCAAAATTTAGAGCTCCCACTGTAGCATCGTCCGATTAGCCATAGCAGCATAAAGCGACGTTAAATGAACAAACAAACAAACAAACAAAACAAAAAATAACTATTAAAAAACATTACAGTACCAAGAATATAATATCATATAGAGTAATAGAAAAGTAAAAAATAGTAATGGATATATAATTAAGGATAATGAATAAAAAAATTATAGAATAAATTTACACAAGGATGATAATGTAAAGAAAATACAAAGAGAAAGAAAAATGAGAAGGTAAACCAAAAGATACAAAATGCAAAAGGTGAAATATTAAAGTATGGAAAACCTAGTTTAATACAGATAAAATATAAAATGTAAAATATATAAGACTCCGAAAGTGTTACATAAGTAAAATGTATGAAAAATTATACCAAATATGATGCCAAAGAATAAATACAGAAGAAATATGTAGAAAGTAATGAATAGGAATCTCGTTGAATGACAGGTAGAAATGTAAAAATTTGAAAATATAAGTATGGGATGTTACATAAATGTATATAATTAGAATGAAGTTATGTTAATACAAAATATTATGTGAATATAGAAGAAAATGTATAGAAATAAAGATATGAAATTCCAGTCGGGAAAGGAGGTAAATTTAAAAATTTTAAAAATGATGCTCATCAATTATATTAAACGTCGGCACAAATAAAAAATAAGTCTTGACTTATTTGGTGTTTTCTTGACTGCACCCCCTAACTATCTGCATCCTCCATTATATCTCTAGTCAACTATTTTTCTCTCTAATAATAATAATAGTTAGCACAAAATGATTCAGCATGATACAAAAATAGATATTTTATGTGTTCTTTCATAACACTTATTTTTTTTTCATTTTGTATATATACTCTTTTTGTACAATTCTATTCTTAATTCAGACTATCGATTACAAAGAGGGTGTGAGGGAGAACTAGAAAGAGAAAAAGAGGGGAGCTAAGACAGACCTGTTGAGGGAGTAACAAGTGAGCACTGTATCGACCACCGCCGGCCCCAGCAAAAAACTAACACAAGCTCCACAACCGCTCCTCTTTCGGTTCATTTATCAATGTTTTTATTGTTTAGTGAAAAATATCCCATACACTTCGATACCACAATGTTCGGCAAACGTAACGACGTAAAAAATTTCAAAACAATATGTAATCATCTTTGGCCACAATATTCCTCCCGGTTCAGAACAATATTATAGTGCGGAGGAAAGAAACTTGTTTGAAACTGCTAAATCGAATAGAAATTAACCCGTTTCAGTACGATCCATTAAGAATCTTGTGTTTAGTACATGACAGAGACGTACCAAACACAAGTTTCTAGTACAACAGCCAGCAGGGAGGAGGTTTGTGGGAGATCACGGTCAACCGCCAGGTTTTCACCTCTTTTGGATACACACTTTATGGAGGCTGAGTGAACTTCCAGATCCTAAAGTATCCATATCCGACTGATTAAATAAATTATCTGCCACAGTCGGATTTGATCCTCCGGCCTACGCCACGGAAACTTAGTGCTCTACTGCTGAGATTAAACATTTTAAAAATATACCCCAATTTCAAAACGATTAGTAATCACTTTTGATCTCAAGATGAATTCGAGTATCTCTCCATGTTCAGAATAATGAAATACGGAAATATGGGGTAAAGAAAACATATGTTTCAAACTCGTAAATGCAATAAAAAAAACAAATAATAAAAAAGTGAATAAAAATATATTAAATCAATTAATAATATGAATCAACAGAAACGATACAATGTCAATAAAAACTTTCAACGAATATAACATAAAGAAGTGAAACATGATGAAAACGTAAACATCATAGATATGTATAAACATGGTTTTTTTTCATTAATAAACCTTTTTTATGTTTGAAGAAGAAAATCTAGAAAACCTATTTATAAGAAATCTACATTGCGTATTTTCTTCGTGTTTGGATAAACAAGAAAAAAAATATTTAAATAAGAAAAATTTGGAACAAAAAAATAAAAACGTAAAAGTAGAAAATAATTTTCAATAAGTTTAAAATAAGAATACAATGATGAACAAAAAAAATTAATTTTATCTTCAAAAAGTGTGGGGTGCTTGACGCCAATGTTAATGTTTTATTGACTGATATTGCTAAGAGTAAAGTAATTATGAAAATGTCTTATAAAGCAACCCACACTTTTTCCGATGAAAAGAGTTTTTTTTTTTTGTTCATCGCTCTATTCTTATTTTAAAATTATTTTCTACTTTTCAGTTTTGCTATCTATTTAAAGCTTGCTGTTTAGTTTTTTAAATTACTATTTTTTGTGCAAAATATACTAAACTCCCTAATTGATCCTGCCAGTAGTCAGAAGCCCTTTTTTCCTTAGTACTTATCACAAAATACTGCTGAGTCTTCGAATAAGAAAAATATCTAATCCTGAAGATTTGGTCGTGATAATGATATGAACTTATTAAATTACAGCTTTGTCTTCGGTCCTTGAAAAATGTGAAAAGTTTGATGTTTTGAAATGGGCGAAAAGCGAGTTCAAATATTCCGTTACAGACATACGTACATACAATCAGAGCTAAGAAAAGCGTGTTAAAAATGAAACAATTGCTAGATCCAAAAGTAGAACTAGTTTAAATTATAAAATAAAATAACATCGTGTTTTTAAATTTTGGGCTAATGCGATGGGATTTAGAACAATAATGATAAAAAATCATAATCACATCATGAGTTATTAATTTGTAGTTACTTCAAATGTAAAAGTCACCAAGAAATCTAGAATCTGTTGATAATTCAAAAAGAGCAATTTGTAAAAATTGCCGTTCAGTATATTCATCTAATAAGTATATTTCTATTCTATTTTACTCTATAATAACTTTTTAAGTATATTTCCATTCATAAAATTGATTTGCCATACCTAAGTTTAAAGTAGACCTCTCTATTTCGTTTAAGCTGGAAACATTATACGACCAAATAGCCAGAGGCGTCCATTACACGAAACTCGTTGGTTGCCGACATTGGACAAGGAGTATATTGGGTTTGAGGAGGATATCGGTTGTCAGAAATGAGGTTTACTCTATAGTTTTTACAGCCGGGGGCTATAGGCTCAAGTGAATAACTCCGTTTCTCTTACTTCCTCTTCCGATCCCTCGCAAGACCTTCTTACGTCCTAAGTGAGAAGTTTTCTGCTACTCATCCGAAGGTGTTAGCTTCTGATAAATCCAATTCCTCTCGAGGGAGGGGAGGTGCTAAGCCTACTGCATCGCTAACCATTAGCAAGGAGGGCTTCCGGCGATTTTCTTCTTTCTTCTCTATCCTCTTTGTAACTTCTTTGATCCCTTCTTTCTCAGCATTGCATGAATAAGAACTACAGGAAACTGTGCGAATTCGACGAGAAAGGCAATATATTATCGAAAATAAAAATAATAAATTAACTCTAGTAAATAATAATTTACAAAACAATTCCATCCGAATATATACTGTTTAGTCCAGGATTCCTGGTATATTTTTGCACTTGATTACTATCAAGCTGAATCTTCGTGAATAGCTTCGTTTTGATGAGACGCCCAACAATGTCCTTTGCGAAAATTTTCGATTGTGGTAGCTAACTGAGGTTGCAAGGATAAAATATGTCGATTTGATGATTCTATAAAAATTTATTATTAACTGGGTTTTTTTCGTTAAATCTCAATCAATCTAAATAATTTGAAAAAATATATTTTTTTACAAAATGTATGGTTTGATCAAAGAGTCCCCTCCTTCCAGCATGCATTGATAACGAGGTCATCAAAATGATTACTAACCAGCTGATTTTTTTTTTTTTACTTAGTTAATATTTATATAATTTAACAGTCATATTGTCCTACAAATTACGTGGTACGTTATCTTTAAATTTTGGAGAATCATCAAATCGACATATTTTATACTTGCTACCTCTGTTAGCTACCACAATCGAGAATTTTCGCGAAGGAAATTGTTGGGCGCCTCATCAAAACGAAGCTATTCACGAAGATTCAGCTTGATAGTAATCAAGTGCAAAAATGTACCAGAGGTCCTGGACTAGTTATAATGCATTGATATAATATTATTAAAAAGTACGTCTTTTTGTTTGGTTTTGAACTGTATTTCTAAACTATTTCTATGACCGAAATATTGTATATGGGAAGATTCAAGTATCACAAATGAAAATTCAAATGTCTTGGCAAGGAAAGTAATCTACTTGGACGAACATTTTCTTTTTAACAAGAAAGACGTTTGTTGAGATCTAAAATACAGAAAAAGGCTATCTATTTCGCAGGTTGTCGCTTCCAGTTGGTTCACAACAAGTTTTATCTTTTTATTTGTATCCTGTTTAATATTCTCCAATAATGAATATAATCGTAAGTTTTAGTGCGGAAAAATGAGTTTAATTAGGGAAATATGAATATTTGGGTAATCATTTCATCAAGAAATGACCGTTTCAACAAACATGTATCATCTATACTTCGAAATGTCAGATGAAATATTTATCTCTTGATATGTTGATTACCGAAATATACACATTTACCATAACTACACTCTTTTCTTTATATTTTTAGTCACGACTATTTTTTTTTTTGGAGAATATTAAAAAATAAACAAATGGGAAGTTAAAACTTGTGACTTAACTGAAAGCGACAAACTGCGGAACTGATACTGAGAAAAGAATATATACATATTTATTTCATTTATTTTTCATAAAAATAATAGGAAACGGATAATATTAAACAATGTCTTTTCTTCTAAACATAATTACAGATGGCAATAACAAGTATATTTCAAGGTTATCAGGACAGAAATTAAATAATATAGTGCTGCTCAGTTTTACTTCCTGCATAAGTCATTAAGAGACTGAGTCAAAACTGGAGTAAATTAGACTAAACATTAATAATGTTTTACCTTTTAGTAAAATGGAAGTATGTATATAACATAATGCTGTGTGTTTGTTGAGATTAGAAAGGCATTGTTCATCATGAGCTACTTGAACCTGGACAAACCATTACTTTGAAAATCTGAGTCGAGGCGATTTAAAACGACGTTAGCCTCACAGATCCCTAATCACACGTCAAAAATTGAGAGCTTGAGTGTGAAGTTTCATAGCAACCACTGTTTAGCCCGGACCTTGCACCATCCGACAAATATTTATTTCATTCCCGGGAGAATGGTGTCTGTTTTGAACTTACCTTCAAAAAAGAGACTTATGAAAAAAAGTGGTTCAGTTTTTCTTCTTTAGTGACAGGATTACGTTATTATGAGAAAAATTGAAAAAGATATCGATCAAAACGGCACATATATCATTGATTAGTGATTGAAATTTGAATGAATAACATTGCTTTGAATAAATAAATTAACTTACATTTTCCCCAACTATATTTACATTACTTTAAACATACATCATACAAATAATTTGATTAATATAATTAATTATTATTCTTTAACCTTATTTACTTGTGCCTTCCCATTTTCATAAAACTAAGGACAAGAGTAATCGGGGCTATAGGGATTCCAGCGCACGCATGATTTTTATTATGTAAAAAATACCTAATAAAAATAATATATAACATAAAATCTGAGGCCTAGTATTTTTTAAATACTTGTAATATCTTAATGTATTATGCTAATACGGTTTTACATAAAAAGTAATCATTTGATCAGTCTGGTCAATAATACGTTTTGTGTAGCTGAAAAAAAACATTTAAACACACATTTCACTAATTCTAGTTTCTAAAACTGATTAATCATTATGGTAAATGATTAATTATTTGAGATTTTTTTTATAACTTCAAAAGAAACTTTGGTGTTTGATTTTTTTTTTTTTTTTTATAATGCCTTTAGGCACAGTTGCTTTTCAACTGACTCCGATGTGAACTTTTACGTTCCATTTATCTCCTATAAAATGAGGAATGTTAGAAGTTACGTTAGAAAAAGTTAGGCCAAGTTTTGCCAGACAAGGGATTCATTACCAGTTAGTTCGGAGGGTTTAATTTAGATGCTATCACGAGTTTTTTACACTCGATCCTGCAATTTTGTTCCAACATTTTTAGCAATTAACACAGGTTCTTAGTTAATTTTTTTCTATTTCTTAATTCTATTAAATTTTCTATTGATCTAATAATTGAGCATTAGCTTTAGAAATGTAATAAGTTGTTTAGGTGAATTCATATTGAGTTAGTGAAAGAAAACATATGTCAAGGATTCATATCTTATAAAGACAAAAAAAACCTGTAACTCTAAAACCCATAAAGTGCCTTGGGTTCAGTTCATATCAAAGACTGTTATAAGTCAACGGTTGTGCTTGGTGATGATATTGTCGGGAACACACTAAACCGCCAAGTTTTCCATTAAATTAACTCAGTTACGGAACCCGCTTTATGGAGACTGGGTGAATCCCAGGAGGGTCGGCATTGACTTTTAACAAACTAAATAATTCATCTGCGATAACCGGGTATGAAACCGGTACTTCCAACACAGCAACTCAGTATTTTACTTAGCTATACCACTAAAAGACAATATAGTTGAAAAATAATTCCAAATTATCATATTAACACTTGTATTTATATTTTCAAACATATATTTGAATTTCTCCAAATATGGAACAATACATAATATAATAAAATATGAGGGCGACAAATAGTCAGCAACAAATTTAAATAAATATCAACTAGTTCATGTTTTGGTAAGAATTGTAGTTGTATTTCTTTAGAACCTTCATAAGGATCCCATAAAAAGTGTAAATAACAAACTGAAATTGCTACAGTATTGCTATAAGTAACTATAGAATCCTTATCAAACAAATTGTTGGAAAAAAAAATTAAAATTCATGTGTATTCCTCTACAACATGAATTATAAATGGGAAAACTGACTATTGAAAAGCTTTTAACATCATACATTCGGATAATACAATTTTTATGTAACTGCCAAATGGATATTAAAATTCCTCGGAAGGATTTTACTGGAGCATGTAGAATGACCATGTTCAGGTCTCAGATATTAATTGGTGTAATCGTTTACCCATTTAGTAAAAACTAACAAATTAATCATTTCTTAGAGGGAAAAAGGCTTTAAAGATAAAGAATTAACTACGTATCGGAAAACCGAACTGCAGGTGATTTCAGAAAAGAAATATTTTAATTTCTAACCAATCGTCCTGATTATTTTATTACCTCCACACATGTTTAGTGAAGGAATTATTATAAGTTTGTTAAATTGGGAATCGTCAAAATGAAATCATATTGTTATAAATAAACCTACGAATAGGATGGAATAGGAATAATTTCAAAAACTAACTTAAAGCTTATATTGAAGCCTCTTGGAACTGTAACTATTTGATGAGCCTGCTTAGACTCTTAGTGCGAGATATGATGCACTTTGCCTTCTTTGGTGTGATTGCTTTTGGTGTGTGTCCTGAAGCGAAAAGTTGACTGGTTGGTTTTCCAGTATTTAAGAGACCTACGGCTTTTTTGGGGTGATTTTTCTATTGCATCCCATTTATAATTTATGTTTTTTGGGAGTGTTTGCTTTTATATTTTTCAACATACGAAGCAATGATTATTGCTTCTGAAAGTACTGCAAATTATATTTCTTTCAACAAAACCACTATTCGTAAACCCTAAAAAAAAAAAAATGAATAAGAAAGGAATTCAATCAATCCCATACATTTCAAACCAATCTTGATACAGCCGCATGGCTTTGAAGTTGATGTTGTCGAATCCCCTTTTAGGACTAATGGCTGTTTGGGGGCAGAGAAGGGAGGGGGAGTGGTAAGAGAAAAGAGGTTGAATTTAAAAGGGTCCCTTTGGGCAGGCGGGGTGTGTGAATGGAAGCAACATTTGGGGAGAAATAGGGTTAGGTTTGGATTTCCTAATGATCCTGGCGAGCCGGTTGGCAATTCAAATGTATTCAAATCTCTTGTGGTTCCTCGGTGTACGTGTTGAAGGGACTTCAAACGCTAACCACCCCTCTGGCTCTTCTACACCTGAATTACTCCGCAATCCCCGGAGCTCCTAAGAAAAACCTTACCAAAGGATAGGGTTCTCCCTTTTCCGGCCGGGTTTTGGAAGGGACTGGAAAACCTTCTCACTCTATGGAATTATTCTTCCAAGAGGTTTAATCCTTAAGACTGCGAATTCTGAAAAACAACTCCATTAACTGAAGAAAGTATGCGATTAACTCATAATAAAACAATTATTAACACGATTTTATTACCTTCTCCTCTACGTAGACTAATATTTGATCCCGATTTTCGACCACTTTAAAACATCGAATTAAATTGAAACTTAGCTTACTTTTCATGACCGATGAAAATACTATATGTAAGTAAGTTTGTCTCATTACCTTCTCCAGGATCTCCAGGTTTAGCGATTTTTCATACCCGAAGGCACGGTTGTGTCTTTTACGAAGAACTAAGGCTTGAGAAGAACTTAATCTTTGAGACAAGCATATGTCTACTGACAGGATCAACATGGGAGTTTAACGTACATTTCGTATCAAATAAATTTGTTTAACTAAAGAACATGCTTTTGTGCAGTTTAGCTGTCCGCACTCGAGAGTTATAAAAAGCAGGTGATAATTTTTACTTTCAGTAGTGTTTTTACTGAATAAAATCAAATCCATCGAAAACCAATGATTGTTTTATTTAGAGAAAATTTAATTTTCCAATATGGGTTTAAGTGAAATTACCGTGATGCGTGCACCAAATATTTTTACACATAAATGGTCCTATTTCCATGTGCATTCATAACACAACATAGATAATGTCACACAAATATTTTGCAGACAAGTAAGCTTTCGTGTTACGTGAACAGATGACATATGTTTGCCTCGGCAAGTAGCAACTTCTTGTAACCAGCCATGTTTTATGCTCTTGTTGACAATCCCCATAGCGAACACAATCGTGATATAAACTGATAACAAGCATTAATGTTCCTTTCCTTCTTGTAGAGCCGATTATGAATATTAGATTTCTATTTTGATGAACCGTTTTATCTGAATTCATAATGTAAACACAGTAATTTGAAACCGAGTTTAAGCAATCAAATACCAAGTTTTAACACGATTTCTTCAACCAACAGTCTGTATGAAAATTAGGTCTTATTTACATTTATCTTTATACTTCACAAAAGTTGGCTGAACAAAATTATTTGAAATATAAACTTATATAACATTCATAAATCTTGGTTATTATTATCCTCAGGAAGTATCTTTTAGCATTTTCTTCAAGAAATAATTCCGTTTCGATAATCATGAGAAGCTCTGAATAGAATCATTTTTTTTATTTTTTAGCAATATTTTAGAACTGTAATGATGTTATAATAAGTTATGTTTTCAGGATCAAAAGCGGATAACTCCAAAATCGACGTTTTCATATTTTCGGTTGTTTAGTCAAGTAATTTTGTCTAATCCGAAACTTTTCCGCCTTATTTATATAGAATTTAATCCGGTTCTAAACTTGGAGTGTAGCGCGGTTTTACTAAACTAGCGAAAATATGAAAAATTCAACTTTTGAAATTTGGAATTGTCCGCTTTTGATCCTGAACCCCTCAGGTGATCATAGGTAACTTAACGAAAAACCTTTCAGAACTTATGCGTTGGTTTCAGTAGGATAAGCATTATCTCCTTTCTATAGCCTCTGAAGTCATCGTACTTCCGTTCGATCGTGAATGGGTACGTAGGATGGTTATAGTCTCCCCCAAAAAAAAATCATGAGTAAGGATATCGTCCAAAAAAAATCATTACCCATAATAGGTAGCTTACGTAAGCAACATGCATTGACATTGGAGTAGAAGTGTTTTAAAACCAACCATAATTATCGATTTCTGTAATTAAAATTACGAGAGTGATCTAAAAATAACCTCCGAACCAGAAAATAACTATATTTTTCGAGTTATAACTTATTTTTTATAATTTCTAATGCTAGAATAAATTGTACCAGATAATAGCTGTCTCAAACTCCGCCTTTTGTGCTTATACATTTTATTATTAAAGACAATTTCGAAATAATTATGACGCAACAATTATAAGTGTTAATATACCTCGAAGAAAGACTTAAAGAACCATTATGTATATATTCAAGTTGAGAATATGTAATCGAGCCATTTCAGATTCAACAAAAATTAAAATTAAAAATGCATCAATAAAATCCACGAAGGAGATAGGGCTCATTAAATGGGAGAGTTTTTTACTGTTCCTAAGCTATAGGTTGTGCAGGAAAGTAATTTGGTCGAGATCACGTTGAACCGCCAGTTTTCCCCCAATTAATGGTTCCAACTTTAATCGTAAACACATAGGAAAAAGATAATAAATTGATTAATTGATGATTAACATTGGTATATAGGGTATATAGAAAATTAGAGAGATTTTTCGATATTAAGTCAAAATAAGGTGAAAAATAAATATTTTAAATTTTAAAAAAAAACAGTGGGTTTTGTACATAAAAAGTAAGTTTTCACCAAATTTCGTGAAAAAAAGGTTTTTTTGTAAAAAATAAAAATAAGCTGGTTATTTGAAATTTTCACTTAAATTTGGAAGTTATGTGAAAAAGTGTAAATACAAAAGTTGTAGATTTTGTTATGACCTACAACTTTGCCATTTAACTTTTTTCCATAGGACTTGTAGCTTTGCCGGAAATTATTGTTCACTCTTTACTATTTTCACTGGCTTCAGCCCTGGTCTAATATCTTAATGCGGGTATCAAACTTCCAAGCTCTACTGTAAATCAATCGGAGAAAGATAGACGGATTATTACTTGCTTTAGGGATAAAAAAACTCTAAAGTATTTCTCTATCTTGTAGTATATTGGATATCGAGTATAAGTAAAGTTACAGATAAAAATAATTGTTTACCAAAATATTTTTTGTTTTATTTTTAATCTTGCCACAATTACATATGGCCTGAATCGGTTATATGAATCTATACTTAATCAATAAACAAATTAAAAAAAAAATAACAATCTCTACGTTATCCTGAATATATGTGAATTGTGACGATAAGTCGTGGCACAAACTTCAAAGCACTACCTATGTAGTTGGCCGAAAGAGCAATTAAATGAAAAAAGTTTTATTCCTCGAGATGCGGTGCTGGGAAGGGAAAGGGTGCGGTGGGAAAGTTTTAATTTTGCCGAAAGAGGCCCATCAATCTGGATCTGGGAAATCCTCCAAGGCCCGGCCACCGAGGAAGATAGCCTCGCCAAGGACAATCTAAAACCCATTATTTATCAGGATTTCGGACCCTCCGGCCTTCCTAGATAAATTGTTAATATTTCAGCAGGGATCGCTCCGTCGCCGAACACTGGATGAGGGATTCGATGGTAATCTGGTAATGGAGAGGTGGATCTGGCAGAGGCATCTCGTTCCTGACTGATGAAGAACAGATAAGAGGAAAACTTTTGTACGAAATTCAGCTATATAAAATACAAGTAAATAACGACTAATTATACAGGATCTAATTAAATATAAAACATACATCGTTGAAGTAAAAGATGATTGATTATTATGGATAGTATTTTTTCTCTTTATATATGGACCTACACCTGTCATATAAAACAGTTGATAAGCAGCTGTGAGTGAAATAGAACTAGCTTTGATTTAGTTTACGTGGCTTGATTTAGTTTCCTATGATAACAGATCCCTCTCATCCACGTTCTTAGTCTATTCCTAGTGTTCCCAGGCCAGTAGTGGCCATTTGTTTCAATAGGTTTGGATGTCTGTTTAGTTTTTCTTGAAAGCGTTTGAAGTAGGTTTGTAGGTGTGAGTCAACCGTTGGTATTGGACAGATATTTAGTATGAAAATTTTAAAAACTTTTCTTCTCACTTTTTTTATAAACGTCTGGATACGGTATGATTTATTCTGATCTTAACCTCGGAAAACTAGCAAGAACGAAGAAGGAACGAAATTGAATCCGAAGTTAAATCTTTTATAAATTTATAAAGTTATAACTTTCAAAATTAGAATAATATACTAACGTGAAGAAAAAGGAATTTACCTCGTTATTTATTTATTACTTTCTATGCAGTAAAAAAACATATTTTTAAGTAGTTAAAAAGTGTGATCTTATATCTTAAATATATTGCTAAATCATTCATCCGCCACTGCTTTAAATTAAAAATATTTAATCGATTCACACACATTTAGTTTTGTTCAATTTTTGAGTCAATCATTTATACTTTAATATGTACCAATACGTTAGGGTCTAGTGCAATTCATTAGTAAGGAATAAAGTTGAACATAGATTTAGTTTTTGACTTACTGGAGGGAACTTTTTTTCATTAAACGGGTCAGAAAGATTTTTTATTAGCCGAATAAGCATCTATTTAAAGATGATAGAAAAAGGTTTTTTTATTTATAACTCATTTTTCGATCGCTTATAACAAATCTTTTTCTCAGTAAAGCTTATAGCTATTGTTAATGATAGGTGGATCTAATTTCTAGAATTATCATCTTTTTAGAGGATTATGTAATTAAAATTGAGTGCACTAAATGAATTCTTTAATGTCATTTTTGTTCTTAAAAAGTAGTACTATCAATTGTCGAAAGGGTTACGGTATGAAACGTTCTATCGATGGAATACTTCAAACAGACCTTATTTGAATTTTTATTCCCTTCCCTTCCGGTGCCTACGCTCCTTTAAGTTAAGCCGCTAGGCTCACAAATTGAGGATCAAAAGAAGGGTTAGCAGAAATAAATTCCGGGTGTCTTTTGTAGCCTTAGAGCTATGGATTTAGACGCAGTGAACCCCCACATGAGGTCTTATCCCCGCCTGAATATATAGAGTGCGCTGGCAGATCTCTCCTTATAGGTATATTTCATATGTGTTTTACGACTCCTACACCTTATCAGGTAATATATCATTTCCCCGGAGTCCACACCTCATCTATCCTGTCGAGGTTAATATTCATACAGTCCTTCATATCCCACGCCAAAATAAATTTATAAACCTCAGTGATGAAGCTCGGGATTGTTTGGCAAACATTTTGCACATTTTTATTTTTATGCAATTGCAGCTTTTAGTTTGTTTATTCATTTAACGCCACTTAGTGCTGCTATGGTTAACCGAAGGATGCTACAGTGGTAGTCCTAAATCTTTTCTATCCAGTCATAATTAGGATAAGGATCTTAAACGAATACCTGACACCATATAGGTCCTAATTTTAACCCCCTTCCAAAGGACGGCATAACCAGGGATTATTTACTCCCTTTTAAAAAATCCTAGAGCCTCCCGCTGGGCTGAGAACACGCTAGTTCTAATCAGTAAACGTTTTACCATCAAAAATAGAAACGATGAACTTCTGTAGTTATAACTAGGTTTGTTTGTTTATTCATTTAACATTACTTTACTTGCTATGGCTTTTTGGACGATGCTACGGTGTTAGTCCTAAATTTTGCCTATCCAAAAATAAATAGGATAGGGATCTTTAACGAGTAGCTGGACAGTTCCGGCTCGGATCTCCATGGTAGGTTCCTTCCGAAAGTCGGTATTAATTTTTTTTTTAAATTATTTTATTGAATTGTACAACTGTAATATGTACATCTAGTGCAAAGGCTGTATAAATAAATAAATACATGATACTTATATACGCTTAGAAGGATTGTCAGGGATGGAATTGGATGCAAGGATGGAAACTAGTGGGTTTGGATGGGCCTGGAGTTTATTATGGAATGATAGGTACCTGGAATGGGATAAATCAGTAACATATGGAACGTTAAGGTTATTATGGATGGTTTTATTTGTGACAAAATAAGGAGTGTTTAGGATTTTGCGAAGGATTTTGGATTGCAAGGATTGAATACGAGAGGAAAGCCCCATACTCCAATTCCGTAAGTCCATATAGGCCTTATAACTGTGACATAAATAAGTCTTTTGTAATTGATCTGAAGCTTTGAGCGTTTATCTAGTATGTGTTGAAGTAGTCGGAAACGTCTAGCTGTTATTTGTCTTTTCAATCTTGTGTGAGGGTTCCAAGTGAGACGTTTGTCTAAGTTGAGTCCTTGGTAGCGAATCTGTTCAACAGAGGTAAGAGGAGTACTATTAAAGGATACAGTGGGACAGGAAGTCATGGGTTTACAACGAAAGGTATAATTTTTTTTAATGATTTTTTTTCTCCCATTAAAAATCCTGAAGCCACCTACCGGAATAAAACCCCAAAATCTTGGGCATAGTAGGTTGTTATGCTAACCATTACACTACGGGTGAAGAAGTACAGGTTTCAAACTCCTTTTTGATGTATCGATGAAAAATATATGTGACCTATTGTGACGTGATGGAATTTTTTCATTACTTTTTCCATAATCAGCACAAAAAATATTGTTAAAACCCACTAGTTAAATATGCAATGTTTTCATCGCAGACCTGTATTATTTTTCTATGATGGCATCTACAATTAGCTCCTTGTGGACCCCATCCTAGCAATCTTTCGATCAATCACCAGCATTAAAATTTGTTGTTTTGGTATTTTAAAAGAGAAAATAAAATTATTTAATCGTTAGGTTTTATTGCTTATAGACGCACAACATCTATGGTCATTAGCGTCTTTCTTCTTTTTCTTCAAATGTTTATTTCATTATTTATTTATTTATTCATTTATCAGCCTCTTTCTTCTTTTGGTTCAATATTTAGTTCTTTATTATTTTTTGGTTTAACTTTTATTTCCATTTAACCTATAATTATTATATTTTACTGAAAATATTATTTTCTTTAAGAAAGGTTATCACTTTGTCTATATTTGCGGCGTAATTTCCCAGGATAGTCGAGGTTTTCCTATCAATCCCCAAGCCATGAAAATATGTTTCATACAGGGGGTAGTCTTCCAAGATGTGGGTGATAGTTAGTTGCACCCTGCAACTTCCGCACTTTGGTGGTGCGTCTTTCTCAATCAAATATCCGTGTGTCATACGCGTGTGGCCGATTCTTAGTCTCGTGATGACTACTTCCTCTCTTCTGTTGCTGCGGCAAGAACTTTTCCACGGTTTTATTTCCGCTTTAATACTTTTCAATTTATTATTTTTATCAGTTGCCTCCCACAGCTGTATCCACGTCATGAGTGCTTGGTGTTATAGATATTGTGAAATGTCCGATATGGTATAAACATTTGTTATGGCCGGAGATGATGCTGCTTTCTTGGCTGCTCGGTCTGCCGCTTCATTGCCTTTTATTCCCACGTGTTATTTAATCGTTTGGCCTATGCGCAATAACAGCTTATTCCTTAGTTATTTACGTAGCTCTAACTTTATGATTATATCGTTTCCTAAATGTTCATTTTAGTTAAATGTTATGTATTATGTTCCCTTTACGTGCATAGCAGTATTTTATCCTTCATTTCATAAACTTGGAAATCTAATACTATAATAGAAGTGAATCTTTGAATCATTAAATGATTCGTTTACAAAAAAAACGATGTTATTAGGTGAGTTATTGGTCATTTTGCTTTAATTGATAGAATAATTTACAAAGTCTCTTCTTTACTTTTTATATCCGCTTTTGCGCTCTCTTTATTTTTAAAAATGACTTTGTTGCTCTACCGAAAACCAAGATATGACACCCTTTTAATCTTGTGTTTACCTAAATTTGATATTTTATTTCAATTTGGTGAGATCGGGTTTATCTCTTCATTGTGTTTAAAGAATTATAAATATGTCTTTGAGATAATTTTTATTCATAAATCTGCGAATAAGTTATACATACTACTACAACCCCGTTTTCCCACGAACGACAACATTGTATATATAAGTTTAAGAAGAATTTCTAATGTGAAACTGATAACAAAACGGTTGTTAAATCAATGATAGTCTCCTGCATCTCATTCCGTGTAATGTAATGCAAATTTCCACGTTACCATTTGCATTGTGTTCCCTGTCCGGAGTTGAGATAGTATCTCCACGGAACTACGTAACGATATCGATCTCCTCAGTATGAAACAGTTGTAATTCAGGTTTTATTAATCTCATATATCTTGTAAGGCTTACATGAACAGGGACGGTCTCAACTCGTAAGTCCTGTTGACGACTATATTAGAACTAACTATTAACCCTTATCAGCGTGTTGTACAATACGACCGGATTATCTATGTCATTGTATATCTTTGAGTCGTACATCTTTTAAATATGTGTTTACTATAAGGATGATAAAGTAGATTTATTATTACGGATCATGTGTGTGTACCTTAGACAAGTAATAAGTTCATCGATCCAAAAAATGTTTGGGCCATGAAGGAACAATCTTCTGAACCCGATCTCTATAATCCGAGCTGTTCTATTTCAATTTCTGAAAAGGTGCAGGGAACTGTAAGATTTTCCTGTGAGTTTATAGTGATTGATTTAACCATTCTACGAAAGAAAACATTATTTCTGCTAATTCTAGAGTAGTATTGGTTGTTCTTCTGTAGAATGTTGTAGAGTGCTTTAGCCTGAATAATATATTTCTGTATTCAAGCCGGAATGATAAAGTTAGTCATAATCTATGCGTTGGCTAAGTTCTAAAGGTTCTTTGTGGTTCTTAATCCATTACTATCTGCATTGATTTTTTTCGGGCAGAATCGTAGGTAAGCCTATCATAGTCCGTCTTCTATGGCCTAAATGCTATCCATATATAATCTCTTTTCTACATGTTATCTACCTAATCAGTATTCTTGATATAGCCTGAGAATAGTTTTTCTATATGACTCACTTAATGGGCTCCAGAAAGGCTCTTCTAAAGCTTGGGCTTTAGTTTGCATTTTTCTTTCTACGACCTCAAATGGCGTTGTCAGATCAGACAACGAAAATTATTCCTCAGAATTTATAGCAACTCATAAATATTTAAAAAAATGACGTTGAGAAGGAACTCTGGTGGTGCTAATGTATGATATAAGGAAGTATTGATAGTTTGTTTTTATTGGCATCATACTTTAAGTTCAACAATTCTTATTGTCTCCTACTTTTAAACTGAAACTTACAATATAGTTATTTTATAATGATAAGTCAATACGTACTTATTAATGATGATTATAAAATAAAAACTTATATATCGAGAAAGGTACAAGTACTACAATGTGGACAGGAGGTTATTATATTTTAAAAAATTGCAATATGATATTGGCTTCTTTGTTATTAAGAGCTTTCAATAAATGTAGGATCAGTAGTATTCTATTCATCGTTGGTATATACTTTAGGTCTTCAAAAATATGTTTTACTATAAGAACGACATTGCACCATCGGCTGGAGGGAGGTGGCGGTTTTTTAATAACCTTTGAGTGCGTGAGCCCAGTGTGGCTTATTTTTAAGTGAGTCGGAAAAGCTTTTTCTCTACCACTGCTGCAATATTATGCAGACCATGATCTCACTACTTTTTTATATCTTTTAATTTAGTAAAGTGAGTTTTCTCCCACATGGATTGTCATTTTTCTGAAATTTCGATTATAAGATGCCTACTGTGCTCTTTGGAGTGAGAACACTACAGCTGCTTAATCAGCAAGCTCGTTTTCCACAATGCCTATGAGAATTTAGATCCATTTTAAATGTAGGGACTTACCGTGGTCTAGGAGTATCAGCTATCAGGATTATTATATCTAATGGATTATTCAGGTGCCCATCTATCAAACCCTGTAGGGAGCTTAAAAAATCTGACGACATGACGGTAGAGGCTCAGAACACTGCCGCTGTACCGTCAGATTTTTGGGACTGAAGCTATCATGGGGAGCTCCGCAAAGTAAATAGATAAGAATTCTATAAGATGATTACAAAGGTTAAAATTATGAGTTTAGTCACGAGGACTATATTCAGCGGTGTTATAATCAGAAATATAAGAAATATTTCATATTTTTTTCAGATGGTGTCCAAGTCCTACTTGGTTTCTGCGTTCCACTGAATATTTTAGGAGATTGTACAACGCGGAATCGTGCGATGCCCTGTTAGCTTACTAATTAAAATAATTCTTGGTGACCTTATTAACTAATGAATCTCTAAAATGTATATAAGAGCTCGGCCGACTAGTATGACTTCAGAGGATACTACCAAGTTGTCGGTGGGAGGATTGCACTAATAGTCGACTTATGTTTGGACAGTAATTGATGAATGGAGGGTCGTAAACATCAATTCCTGGTAACATCATTGAATCTTTGGGTTTGATAAGCTTTTATTATAGCAAACATATATCTTACATTAATAATTATTTTAATTTATTTAATCTCTTTAATTGGTTATTTAAATCTTGTTATGATTCGTACTTTATATTTATTTTATTTTTATTTTTATTTACTTTTTTGTCAATTTATAAATACGTTATGATTTGTATTATATGGCCTTCTGGCCTTTTTTTCTGTTCATGTTAGTTATTCTAAAGGGGCTTAGTCCCAGAGTTACTTTTTTACTCTATTCTATTCTATATTAATGTATGAATATAATACATATGATTATTAGCACATTACAACTAATATCTGACTAACAACTAAAAGAAAGTGGTATAATTACTGACATATAATATTCATAAGGAGTTTATGACTACGTAAGATTTTTTATTTTATAAAAAAACTTGTCATATTTCAAATTATTTATTAAAAAAAAAAAGTTTGTATGATATTGATATAGAAATAAAAATTAATGTTGGGTTGTAACATACGAAATGTCAGTGAAGGTGTAAATTTAAATTATTAGCAAATAAATTATTAAACAATACTTTTATTAATCAAAATAGGATCCTTCACTAAACTTCAATAAACTTCTCGCAATGTGAACCAAGCATTTCTATCCCCGCTCTGTATAAATTAGGTGTCAAGAAAGAAGTGAGTCTTGGAAGAATGATTTCAGGGCATTTTCGTTGTCAAATTCGTTACCTATTTATTAAAAAATTATCCAAACAACGGAAAAAGTAAAAATCAGTTGGAGAAAGATCCAGAGAATATGGTATATGAGGAAGGACCCAAGACTTCGCTTCTTACTTGACACCTAATTTCTTCAGAGCGGGGATAGAAATGCTTGTTTCACGTTGAAAAAGTGTATTGAAAGTGAAGGATTCTATTTTGATTAATAAAAATATTGTTTAATAATTTTTTGCTAATAATTTAAACTTACATCTTCCCTGACATTTCATATGTTACAACCCAATAAAATAACTTTCTACAGCTAGTTTAACCTTCAAAAAATTGCCATGTAAATATTATATTATAATATACCCATTTTTTTCTTATAATATTGAATAGAATTGTTTGTTGAATAGAAAAAAATACAATCTGTCACACTTAGAACAGTAAGTAATTTTCTATACTATTAACACCAGATTTTAATTAATTTTGTTTTAAACAAAATTTTCTTATTTTTTAAGGCATCTTTATTTAAAAATGTACCATGCGAAATGAAACTTCAAAAAAAAAATATATTTAGAAGGTAATTTCTTAATTTTAAATAGTAGCCCTAAGGACGGCCTAGGGCTCGCGTGCCTGGCTGACATTCACCGGCGCAGATAAATCAAGATAAAAGCGATCGCTCTAGTAGGCTCGATAGGATCCCACAATTAATGCTTCGGATATCAGCCAGTTCAGCTCCTTAAGTCTTCAGGAGCGGGGCTTCTGATTGACTCGTTCGAGGCAGAACAACTGGTAAAACTACAACTACGATCACGGCCAATGCTATGGTTTTATAATGGACAGCAGAACTTAAGTAGTTATGATATGCCTTAAAATTAGACAACTAGTGAAATATAAGCTCAATTTCCTAACTTGAGAAATGAACGAATTATGATAACATAAGTTTGATCTCAAGTTTTGAAATAATTAGAGTCATATAAACTCTTCACCATCAATTTTACCATGGATAAAACTCTGAGGCCAAAGTAAATATTCAAGTAATAAGAAACTATTTATTTGAAGCCAACATTTTGGAGCTACATTGAAAGTTTCACAAGGGCTGAATAAGGAAGATATAAACAAACTAAAATAAAAAATACAATTAATAACAGTGATGATGAAATAGTATTTAAATATATATATATTTAACGACATTTTTTTACAATTTAGTTATTTAATCTTCCTAAAATTTCTAGCGAAAGATTTTGGTGGAGCCCAAAGAGACTCCCTCTCTAAGTCCGCTCGTTGCCATGCTCTCCTCCACATTCTGCAACCATCTCTTCTTAGCTATAGTTCATCTTTGTGTTATCTCAGCATTTATCATTAATTTTAAAGTTATGTTTACATATATTTACTTTTCTGACATGAAATTCGTTAAAGGAATGCTGGAGAATCAGTTTAAAATATAGTGGAGAAGCATGGACTCCAATGGACTGACCTCCGATGCAGGAGGGGAGGAAATGGACAGGGGGGAGAAGATAAAAACAGATTACTCTTAGGTCGTTATAAAATAAGAAGAATAAATCACCCGGCCTGGACCATTTAAATCAGGATTTAGTCCGGAGGGAGGCCGCATCAGATAGGCCCTCATCCTCCAATTCATTATCCTCTCTTCTTCAGCACCACCCCAGGCTCAGCTCCGCAGCCGTATCTTCAGGGACCATAAGCCCATTCCGAAATCGAAATCATCTCAACACATGAGTATTAAACATCAGGAAATGATGGCATTTTCGTTACTATCATGGCATGAGATGAGTTCAGTATATTATTTATATGTTTGTATGTATTACAATAAAATCAGTGCAAACTAAATGTTTAAATAAGTGTAAGTGCAAACTAAATGCAAAGTATGTAAAGGAGATAGTTGGGGGGTGCAGTCAATAAGTACACAGAATAAGTCGTTTCGACCTACAGTGTAGGTCATCTTCAGGGCGAATGATGGAAAGCTTGGCCGTTACATATAACGGCTGGTACGTACAGAGCACATGACCCAATGTGTTAAATGTATATAAAGCATTCGCATTAAATTGTCTTTTCAGTATATATAGTATACTTGTTACGTAACTTAAGTTTGAATTACAAGGTCATAAAACAAAAGTTCACACATAACAATGGCTGCTTACAGCAGTTCGGAAATGTATTGGATGAGGTAATGCGAATCAGATGTTACTGGAAGACGAACATGACTCACCCAAATAGAATAAGTAAAGCAAGCATGGTTCTCTACTAGATCTATTATTGGGATACCATAGATTAGCAGAAAAGTGAAGCTCTACATCTTCAAAACAGAATACTATATACTCTGATGTGGAGATGAAAGCTAGATACTAACCAGCAGACTTGAGAACAGAGTCACCGCTCCAGAAATGAAATTTCTTCAAAGGTACAAGAATCTTTTCAATCTGCGATGAAAAATCAGGGAAGAACTTAACGTCACCTAGATGAAGGAGTTCCTGGAGTCGTTCCAATCAAAATTTTGGCTATGTTATCAGAATGGAAGAACCCAGAGACTCGTTCAAAAGGATGAACTACGCACTAAAGGTCCCTGAAGGGCGCACAAGATAGCTGTGCCCTGACTGGGTCTTGAACGCTTATACTGAAAAAAGAGCAAAACCATCAAGGAAGTTCGAAATCTGGCTAGAACCAGGGAAGAATGGCAATCACGACTAAATGCTCCGATAAGCTGAGAGGCACAAAATATTGTTGCGAAGGAAGAAGAAGACTCATATTATAAATATAGAAAGCTGTTAATCAGTGAAGAGATAAAATGTTTGCAACAGAAAATATTTGCAAAAGGGAATTTAGAAAGATTCACAAAGGGCTTTACCCAATTTTTGAAATTTATTTTCTAATGTACTATATCTACAGTAATAACTCCGATTGACGATTGACTTATCCCATTATTCACTACAAAAATAACACGATTCCTCTTCCTTAAGTACAAAAAAATCAGTTTGGACATATTTTGACTTAATTGCTAATTCACCGGGGATGTAGATATAATCTATAATATACAAAGAATGATTTGTAAGCAAACAAAACAGTTCTAAAAACTTTTTTAGTTATAACAAAAACTTAAATTTAGATGTTAGAGAAGAATTGGTTGACTGTCTCTTCCAATATAAGGAAGAAATATTTGGGGGTGCAGTCAATAAAAATTTTATTGACTGCACCCCCAACTATTTCCTCCTTATATTAAATTTAGATGGTTTAGAGGTAAGTTCAAGATAACTTTTAGCGTCTTTCAAGTATACTGAAGAAAAATAAAAGCAAATCCCCTCAGTAGTTATTTCTGTTTCTTTCCCAGGATCGCAAACTCTTATTTGGCTTTTATCTCCATTTTATAAGAAATACATGGATTGATTTTATTAAAATATATTTGAAAGTATAATTCAGTTGGGAATACTACTTTTAGACTTTTCTTTTCCTTATCATATAAGATATTACGTAAAAATTAAATGGGTACGTTAATTATTAAGCAAAAACAAAATATTGTAATGCATTTGTGTATTTATTAGTTACTGCTTATTAATAAACAGGAAACAAACTAAGAGCGTCGTGCTTCTTATTCGTTACGTAGTCTCTATTATACATATTATATTATATATATATATATATATATATATATATATATATATATATATATGGCTTTGATGGATTTGAACATCGATTCCAACGGCGTTCCATCCTCACTGCAGATAAGCTCCGTCCACGTGCCTGTAGAGTGCGTTTTGAATGATTTATCTTCGTTCCTGGTTACTGCGAGGTCTGCTTTCGACAGGGTGTTTGTTGGCTCCGTCGTTTCGTACTCAGAGGACTACAAAGATAAATGAGGCGTTTCCCTTCATTAACAGAAGGAAAGATCGCATTGTCTAAAAACCATGGGATTCTAAACAATGCAGGGCTAGTTTTTAAGATTGATCTAGTTTGTCATATATCTCCATGTTTTATTTTAGTCAATAAACGCGGTATAACGATTCCTTATTCATTTTCAGAATATTATATCTATCATTATAGTTAAATAGCTCATAGAAAGGTTAATTATGTATGTATATTAATGCTTATTTTTGCTCGGGCTATGTGTATGTTTCAAGCAACCTATATGTGTTGTACTAGTGCCCATACTCCCGGAAAACTGAGCAATTCCTTTCGTAAATAATGTTCTTTTTAATAAAAGAAGAACGTATTTTTGGAAATAGAATGAGGCCTAGAAAAAAAATGTCGAATTATAATTAGTGTATAATTTTGAAAATAATATCTGTATTGATTTGTATTGAAAACAAATTTTAAATTACAAGCTTTCTGAAAGAAAGCCTCGTTGTCATTTATTAATTAGTAGTTCATAATATAGGCCTCGCACGTAGCGGTGGAAATTCCCTGGTAGTTCCTTCCGTCTAAGTCCGATGGATTCACTGACCAACAATAACAGCGCCCCCTCCCCAGGTTTGCTGGAGGGATGTGACGTAGGTTAGAACGCCTTGCTCAGATTAGACTTTGTTCAAAAAATGTCACTAATGCTCATAACATAGAATATTGTCTTCCTTTTTTTTTTTTTTTTTGAAATCTCTACTGGCTTTTCTACTTCTGATTACACAATAGGTTGCCAACCTTTCCAATAAGAATGAGAGTGATTTGAGATTCGTTGGGTGGATTCACCACGAAATAAATGGAACTAATTGGTGATTGGTAGAAAAAATTATAATATTTTATGCTGTCGAAGCATAACGAGTCGGCAGCGAAGTTACCATAGTTCAGGTATTCAGACTTCAATATACTATTTAATAGGTGTATGTTTTAATACTTCTCGAAAGGATTTGACATAAGCTTTTAATCTATGAGTTTTCAGGGCTCGGGAATCGATTGAAGTAATATTCCAACTCATTGGTAGTTGAGTTGCCAGGCCAAAGACTTCAAATCCTTCGACTGTCACAGATTTTATTTAATCTGTTAAATACCGGGGATGGATTCATTGGGGTCTAGGAACCTCCTGAGGTTCAGTATGGGGAAAAACCTGGTGGTTGAGCGTGATCTAGGACAAATCACCTCCCTGCACAACCGATATACAAGTAACAGTACAGCCTCAACCACATATTGAACCCAGTATAATAATTTGTATTGGTACAGGGGTTTTGTATTTTAAAATACTTGAACAAATTATTCAGTCCATTTAAAATTCCAGAAACGCACAAATTATTGATGTGAAAGACAGGATCGATTTTTCCATGGTAATAATTGTTTTAATTAATACAACCCTGATGAGATCAACTAGAGACAGGTAAAACAATATCTTGGATGCAGATCCAGCCTCAATTGAATATCCAGAATTCCAATAGCATTGTGCAATTAGTACCTCAACTCAATCAGTCCCTGATAAAGGATTACAGCTAAGCAATTAACTTAGCGATGGACTAATAATATATTCCATCCAAGTTGTATGGCTCTCCAATAATTTCCCGATTATAATTTAGTTCAATATATAACCGCTTTTGTCCCAATATCCTGTTCTATCCGTTCTATCGGTGGAGTAACTAAATAGGGTTTATATATACCTCATGGATCCCATCGTGAAGTCATTAACACATATATTTACTAATTTTAAAGTCAGGAATAAAATAAAAAAAATATTCAATAGTACTTACATTAGGTTTTAGATAAAACAAGTTCACTTTGAAATAAAACATAATTTTAAAGAGCATTTTATATAGACAAAATATAATGAGACACAACAAGTTGAAACCTTAAATTATATTAAGTTCTATGAAGGAACTTGTGTCCAGTCAGTGTTAAAGACTGTACTGTTTGTAGAGCGACGGTTGGGCAGTGTTTTCTTTCGAGATTACGCTCAATCGCCACGTTTTTACCCTTATTAAGGTTACCCAATTCATAGCGACTGGGTGTGCCCCAGGAGGGTCTCCAGTTCCCATATATCCATTCCCGCCTGTTAATTTATTAAAGAAATTATCTGCCATAGCCCTGCTTGGCCTGAAACTTGTTTTTAGTTTACTTTCGATTTTTTAAAATCAAGTAGGCCTTTACAGTTGAGCAAAAACTCTTTTCGTTTTAGGTAAAGTACCTTTTCCGTTCATAGTACGCCAAAGTGTCACTAAGAAAAGTTATTCACAATGAAAAGTTATTTTTAGAATGATCGGCCTCCTTTGATAATAGAAGTATCTATAAAATAGGAGAAAAGTATTTCTTTATTATTAACGATTACATGATAAATCTTAGATGAGAAAACAGGGTGATTAGCAATGTTCGTATAGTAACTAACAGTCAACGGTACAAGAAAGTAAATGTATGGTGTGCAATAAGGTACGATAAAATTATTGGCCCATATTTTTTGGGTACTAATTTAAACCAACATTCCTATTTGGATGTGCTCGAAAACTTTTTTTTACCTTCCATGGAAGACGTGAATTTAGAAGATTATCATTTTCAACAACAACAACCCAGCTCATTCAACTCGTTTGATTACAAATTTTTTGAACCAGTACATTCCCGAAAAGTGGATTGGACGATATGGTCCAATACGTTGGCCAGCAAGATCGCCGGATTAGACTCCTTTGGATTTTTACTTATGGGATTATTTGAAACAAAAAGTTTATTCATATGATCTTCATGATAACATCGACTTATTAAAATAAAAAATTAGGGATGCTGTAGCTAAAATTAACCAAATGACCTTAGCGAAAATATACGACAATTTTAGATTTAGGTTAGAAAAATGTGCAGAGCGTGGAGGAAGCCAAATAGAGTAATTGGAGTTTAATTTATTTTTTTGATAAACTGTAAAAATTTGAATTTGAGCATTTCTAACCACTCTGTTTTCTCATCTAAGATTTATCATGTAATCGTTAATAATGAAGAAATAGTTTTCTCATATTTTCTACTTCTATTATCAAAGTAGGCCGATCATTCTGAAAATAACTTTTCATTGTGAACAACTTTTCTTAGTGACACTTTGGCGTACTATGAACGGAAAAGGTACTTTACCTGAAACGAAAAGAGTTTTTGCTCAACTGTAAAGGCCTACTTGATTTTAAAAAAATCGAAATTAAACTAAAAACCAGTTTCAGACCATGCAGGGCGGAATCTCAAAATTGTGAAATTCCAATTCGAAAATTGTTGTTCAATCTCACCTATTGTGAACTCAATCCGTAAATATATATTAATATAATTATTATTTTAATATAGCACTAATAATAACAAAATAAATAGCGAAGCTTCTTACAAATCTACATATCTTTAGCCACTTTTATATAATACTGTCCAAAGCCCCATAAGATCAACCAATCTACCCACCGACGCCTAGGCTAACTCGTATATTGGAGGTTAACTCGGGTGTTTATCAAGGCACTCATTACTTATTAACTTATTCGTTCATTGCTAAATACAGTAAGTTTAACAGCCAATCTCAAGCTATAAATTCAATGATATTTATAGGTTTCATGCTCCAAAATTCGTTGTGTAACCTCCTAAATTTTCAGTGGGCTCGCTCTTTTTAGGATCGATAATTCTAGGCAAAACCATATTTGTAAACACCCTTAGACGTTTTTCGTCTTTTCAATAGCCACGTTTTAAATTTCGAAAAAATTACCTTAGGACGATTTAATTATTATTTTGAGCCCTACCATCGAAAAAATGTTATCGCACATCATAGGTTAAATGTTAGTTATTGTAGAGGCTTCAAGATGTCAACATAAATTAAGTATTAAACTAATAAATGGTTTAATTGTTTGCTTCTTTAATATGAAAATATCTTCTCTTCATTTAGCTTATCGATCAGCACAAAAAATGAATTACTTTCGGCTTCATAAAAAAGGAATTACAAAAGATGAAACGATCAGTTCTCCAATTTCTTTTTCAGCAATAACGATAATAATTGATCTTAATTACATCTTAAATTCCGCCCGCCTTTCGAGTTCATCTCTCCATCAAGAGATGTCTATAGAAAATTCAGAAACTCATCTAAACTTTCCTTCAATTAAAAGCTTCATTTAAGAGAATAAGAAATTTCCAAGGGCCCCCTTCCCTAATCCTCTTCGGAATATCCTTCGTGGGTTTGAGAAGGTCTTTATCGAGCAGTGGGCTCACTCAGCTTTTTCCATACGACGCAAGGGGTGTTACATAACTGAGTGAACAACCAAAGGAAGCAATCTCTACAGAAGGGCCTAACAACTCATGCGATATTTCTTGAGCTACCAGCGGACAGAAGGCTACTATCGGTGGTCCACAGGATCAGCAAACAGGTTTACTGTCCCAAACAAGATAACACTAATTCCTATTGTCGTCGGACCGATCCCCCTCGTGACATGCAGAGGACACAAAATTAAAAAACCCAAGTCAAAAATTTACATTTCAAAATCGTCGCGGGTTTCTTTTTACAACAGGCCACAATTATTTGGCAACTATTATTTATTCACCAAGCAGTAAAAAATTTGACAAATATTAATTAGTAAATATTAAATATTAAATTTTTCAAAAACAAGGATTCCTAGTTGTTAATTTTCAAATAATTCCTACCTCTATTTTCAAAAGTTAAAACGCTGAAAAAATTATTAATATGAAAGTTAAGTCTTCCTCTTACAAAATATGGCAGAATAATAACTCTAGAAACAAGAGTATTTTATTTTATTTTTAAATTGGAACAGCTTATTATTCCATTAGTAACAGCAGAAAATATGACTTTGCACCATACAATATTGTATAAGCTCATTATTCACATAAGAAGCAACAAATAAAAATGAGTTTGTACCAATTTTATCCAATTCTATACCTAAGAGCTCATAAGAGTTATTAATTTATTAATTAATGGTACAAAAATATTGAAAATCGTATTTTTTTTTTTAATTAAGGCATTAAAACCTTACTAAAAAAAAAGGGAAATGTAACAAAAATAAATCAAATACTTCACACAATTTATTTTTTACAGTGGGCAGACGCATCTATGTATATAAACATACAAAAAGTATATTGATATATTGATAATCTTTTACAAAATCATATCCCTTACAAGCCTTTAAGTAATAAGTAATATTACATCGCGATTTGCCGATAAAAAGTCGTATTATAGTAAGTAAATGGAACAGAAATAAATTCAAAATAAAGATTATTAAAATCGATTAAAATAATTCTTTTTCAAGGTACCTTAGATATATTCGTCCCTCAAGTGAAAGAAAGTTAATATATGCTGATCCTTTTGGGCTAAGGAGAAGGATCATGGGATAGGGGAAGGTGTGAAGTATGGGCTGGGAGGTCTTTGAAATGGTAAGTACGGGGAAAGTAATTGCTGGCTGTGACGGCTAGCTTAGGATGCAAACTGCCAAGAAGAAATAGAGAGGCGATAAGGGTAATCCCTCGATATAGTTGCGGCAACTCTAATGACATTTCTTTATCAGCTCCGAGTAGCTTCTTTCCGCCTCCCCGCTTTAGGAGGGTCGCCCATTACCAGAGACAAAGAGCTCTCTTGCAGATATAGGTTCCTCCTGTGACCGTAACAATTTAGTCGCTCCGACATGTTTACCGTAAAAATGTGCCCTTATACAAAATTATCACAGGATTTCGAATTAGAAAAAGGAAAGGTTCCCAATTAACAATGATACAGCATCCGAACTTAGTCCATAAATGGTTGCATTAAATTACAATCTTGAAACATGTGAAACAAATAGGTCGTGTTATTAAACTTTAAATAAACAATTAATATTATTTATATTCTATTGCGAATTCAATACGTCTACAGTTCTCTACCAATGGGCCGCGGCCCACGTGGGGGCCTTGTGCTTCATGGAACTATGCCGCACCTAGTAGATAAAAAAAAATAAAAATATCTTCAAGTGGAGAGAGCTCAAAGGTTCAGCTATAATGCGACCGAACTATCAAATCAATATTTAAATCATCGAAAAAATGTTAACGGAAGGAAAAATTTAACAAGTAGTTCCGTTTAGGATTACTGTTCGATACGAATATTCAGATATAGCTAGAATTGCACTTAGAGATTTGATGGGGTTTTCCTCAACAACCTATCTGTGAGAACGAGCCTTCTCGTTCCGATTATCAACGAGTTCTAAGAGAGGATACACAGGTAACAATTACTCCCTGGTAGGATATCAAGTATAAACGCTCCATCATCATAGACTTCAATGTCAATCCTCGAAGTAAAAATTATATTAAAATTAAATGAATGTCAGATAGTTTCTATGATATACCAATATAATCAATCGTTCGATTCCTTTCTATACCATCATATTAGACCAGTTATATTAGGAACCTACGTATAAATATTTAAGATAGTAGGTAAAATGCTAAATTAGTCAGAATACTAGGTCACTGTCTACTAGGCACAATACTATGACATAATTATATGTTGCAATGCACTAACAAACATGGTAGACACACTGATTACGCATGGAGTTTTTTTTTTCTCATCATCACAATAGAGCATTTGATTTAATTGATTATTGTAAACTTCAGCATAAAATCTCTTCGTTTAAGTCAAAGGATTGAAAAATTATTATCATTGTCTACTTAAACTTTTAATTCGGTTACTAGACCAATTTATGTAGCCAATTTCTGCCCTGGTTCAAATCTTTTATTTCGAAGACATTTCCACTCCCTCTGTTTATAAATTTTCTAAAGATATTATACGCCATTACAATTCTAGAATCATAAAATAGAAGGATATTAGTCGATTAAGAATTCTCGATCACTGAGGAACTTTATTTGGAGAATTTTCTTTAAGGCTAAAAATGTTTCGCATCCAGCAAGTCTGGAAGATTTTGATCGCTTTTATTCCATAATTATTTATTTTAAAGTTTTATAATAAAGAAAATAGAAATCGTTAAATTCTCGAACTGGCTAGGCTGAGATATAGGGAGCATCTGATGTCATAGTGTTTGTTATATTACAAATGTATAAAATTCACTGTCAACAAAATGTGATGCAACGCTTCTAGATTTGACTACATTAAATGCAGGAATTTACTTAGCCTGCTTTATTAAACTTAATTGGGCTATAATTCAACTGAACTTTTTAATTAATCTGATTGATTCATTAGTGAATAAACGAATTGTGCTTCGAGTTTCAATCTCGTAAACTTTTGATGAACCGTTAAATGCGAAAAACCTTTCAGTATCATACAAATAGTGAATTGCAGAAACATCTTCAAATTTGTAGTGTATTTAGAATATAGACAAAGATACTAATAATTTGATTTAAAGAGATGATTTATTTCATGTTGAACGATTAGATTAGAAATATCTGAATTTAATATTAAACTATTAATTTTGGTCGATTTTTTAATATGGACTAGTAAATATTTTGCAAAATATAGTGAAATGCTTGCAGGTATCCTACTCAAAAATGTATGTTATAAATGATACATAAACATGTTTAATGAAGGAGAATTAACGATGACATGATATTTAACACAAATGGAATATGGAAAAAAAAAAAATCTCATTGAATGGATTGTCAATCCATTTTATTTACAAAAATTCCACGTAACATTTTTACACTTAAAAAATTAAACAAAGAATAATTTGGTCATGGAAGAGTGTGGAAGAGAAGGGTTGGGTCAACAAAGAAAAGAATCTAATATGTGGAACTATATTAAGTAATCTAATATATTAACTTTTTATTGTTTGTGGGCATTTCGAACTAAGTTGCTGAAATGTAATCACTTCTTCATAGGTCTTTACTTCATTAATTACAAATTAAGTATCATAAAGCATTACAATATGTAAGAGAAGATATCTAGGCATTTCTATCGTACCGCCATTATCTTGATAGTACATCCATAGTACATCTACGGTTAATTGCCTCCACAAAAATTTTAAAAAATTTGTGTAGTCAAAATGCAGGGATGAAAACGTAACGAATGCAAGTTGGGCAGTTTTTTACTTTGCATTGTTTTTTACATGATTATAGTCATTGCACCATTCCTACCAATGTGTTATTAAGTGTCTTTCTACCGAAATAACAATTTTTCAATTTTAAATGAATTGAATAAAACAAGTTAATTATAGGTCGATTATCCACCCTCTTCTGGTCTGGTATCATGGAATTCAAGACTTTGTAGATAAAGGAAAGCTGGAGCTTTAAATAAGGGAATTTAAGTTTAATGAGAGTCCGATTCAAGCTTGGACAGAACGATTCTCAATTGGATAGAATTTATAAGTATACCGTATTTATCAGTAGCCACAGCAGGAACGTGATATTTGTTAGAGCGAAGCTATTACTTTCCCGTGAGTGAAAAGTGACCAAGGGTTCCAGTAGGCTCAAGGTATTTCGGAGCCGAGGAGAGAGCCTGATTGGTCGAGAGACAGATGTTACCATCCATCTCCGTGACTGATACCCCGGCTTGGTGAGATCACCTGGCCAATCAGGACCAATGTTTCACGCCTATCATGTCTTCATTACCCACAGCTGCTATCCGACCATCTTTCAATATCTATAGCTGTTATAACCCACAGAAATGACATGGAGAATTTTCGTGGTACTCCGTAAACTGTTAAGTTCTACACTCATCTTTATTTAAAGAAACAAAAACTGTATTTCTTCCACAAATCTTAAAAATCAAATCTATTCAAAACAATTTTTAAGAAGTATCAGGATTGCAAAAAACATATTTATAAAAAATGTATGTAAATTAACGAACCGAAGTGACTATTTTCCAATCGCTTCATTATGTTCATTAACAAGGAATTATAGCTTGAATGAACAATAAATAATGTGAGTACTCATATTACTAAACTTATTATATGTAGTTTGTCTAACCATACGATCTAACCATATCGTATGTGGATACAAAGTCAAGAACAAAATTTGATTACATCTAATGCATGCAATTGAACCTTTAATACTAACTATATTCGTTGACCGATTAATTATAACCATAACATAAAAGACTTAGTGAGGCTGAAGGTTCTACACCGACATCAAATTGCTGTTTACAAACATTCATCTAAGGATCATTACTCAAACCCATACCATGAGATCACCCAATGCCCTCACCTACATCTCATTCTATTCCTCGGACAGTTAGTTACCAGTCGCCCCAGCGTTTTAAAATTTTAAGTATTCGTTCATTGAAAAGTCCAAAAACTTTAGAAGTCCATCTCAATCAGCGTTGTAGAACTTCCTAAATTCTCTAGTGGACTCCTCTTTCGATCTTAATATTCCACATGGTTTTATGATTTGTTAAACGGATGCCGAATGATGAAGAAAGACGAATAGGAATAAATGTCATTTCCACATGAGATCATCAATGCAGTTAGATCAAATTGAATTTATTAGTTTACAACAACTAGAAAGTTGTATATCATAGAAATGATTTTAAAAAATAGCGAGCTGCATAACAAAAAAAAAAGAATGAAATGGAATATATTTATTTTAAATTATATGATTTAATTTGCATGACAATATCAGAGATAAAACACTGCTTCATATGTTATTATTCAATTTTAGATTTAATATTTAAAAATAAGATTAAGTTTAATGCAGAAAAGTAAAGGCTCAATGGAGCAGTATATGTAATTAAAATGTTTAGTTTAGAAAATTTATTAAATAATAAATTTAATAATAATTTAGTAGTAGTAGTAGTATTTATTAAAAATAACAATTTCCTTCAAAAACACATTGGTAACTGCTAATTAGGAAGAAAGAATTCCTATTTTTAAAAAAATCTTTAAAAAATAAATTCAGTTTTATTACACTTCTAAATTAAGTCACCATCTGAGACTAAAATCATGTGTCTTAAATATTTCCATTTGTTTTACTTATTATGATTATATTTAAATTTTTATAAATTTCTAGCTTCATTGTTTATGTAAAAAAGAACGTTTCTTTCAAGTTTATAGTAAAATTTGACCAGAATTTATTTCCATGAAAGAATGGTAAGTTTAGACAATAAATACCATACTTGAAATAACTTGTAAAACTTGAAGCTTTCATTAGTACATAAAACCTTAAAACAGAACCATTGATGAAGGTTACAACTTCATAATTATGAATTCCTAGCGTTTTTGTTGCCTCTTGTCATTAATTTGACACTCAAATTTGTAACTCTTCAAAAAATAAAATTTTAAAAATAGAGTAGGTTATCTATCTACTTGTAATATTTTAATCACTAATTCATTTCAATACAAAATCTATAAACACCAAATTTGTATTTTGAACTTATGGTGGGCAATAGACCCGCTTGACAAAACTTCACATACGATTAAAAGCTCGTATCAATAAATTTAAACCACTTGTTACTCAGGCATCGAAATGTTAACGTTCAGAAAAACATTTATAAAGATTGTATGTGGTTAGGACTGTAAGTATATTTGGAAACAAAGTTGGCATGAAATGTATCTTAGACATATTGCTGCTCCGGAAGTATAATGACACAACTGCAAAAATGAAATTTTACAGGACAAGCAAAAGAAATGTCTTAATAGAATGGCATATAGATAGGTTTAATTCTTCTATTAGAGTAGTTTATAAACATATATGGGTTATGTCGATTTACAAACATCTAGTAAATGCATTTATGAGCCCGCCAAGACAATAAAGTCAACTTCACAAAATTTTACAGTTGCGTCATTATACTTCCGGAGCAGCCATATTTACTCATGAGAACCCAGAAAGTAATGAAAACCTAACTTCATAAGTAAGCTTTTGAAAGAATTTCATTAAGCATTATTTTAAAACATTGAAAGGAAATTCATATACTGTATTGTAAATCTGTTTTACACAAGATATATTTCTTTTCAGTTTCTTATGATTAGAAATTCCGCATTTATGGTCGCTTAATACTGTCTTTTAAAACTGCTTTTCTACGACGGTCAACATTATTCAATAAATAATTCTGTAAATTCTAGAAGAGAACTGTTAGTAATGCAGTAATAAAATATTAACTATAATTAGAGAACTTCTAGTAATGCATCTATTTTTTTCCCAAATAATGGCCCATAATTTTTACTATTAACAATTAAATTACTGAAAACATCTCGATGAAAGTTTTACACGATTCTCTTGAGATCATGAGAAAGATATTTTCCCGAATAATTAAAAACTAAGGTATATATATTTATATATATATATATATATATATATATATATATATATATATATATATATATATATATATATATATATACTTATATATTGAAAGCGTAGTAGCGAAAATAAAGTGGTGGTGTATACACCGATGGTATATGATATGGTGACTATGGTATATGATGAGTGATTTTAAAGTTCTTCATAGAGTATTTACAACTTGGTATATGAAAATAAACACAACCGAAAATAAAAAATACTACTGCACTAAAAGAAAAATGCATTCCGTGCCAATAAATATAACGGTATCTTATAATATACTAGCGACCCACCCCAGCTTTGCTCGGATAATAAGGCATATTATGCCTACATATTTGTCCGTGTAATGTATTTTTTTTTATCACGTACCGGCCACTAAGGACCACGAGAATATCATTGTTTAGGCTTCTTTGGGAGTCTTGATTTTCTTTCTTTCCATCTCAGCTAATGTACTTTATTATATAGAAGTTATAAAAACATGGATGGACAGAGGGCATTAAGAAAGTATGCACGGCCATGGTCTGAGGGAGGAAAATATACAAGACAGAAACAAGTGGAAGCAGGAATTAAAGGAAAATTTTGTTTGAAGGAAACGTCAATCTGAGGAAACCATTAGAGAAAAATTAAATCAATAAAAATAAAAACAAAACCAAATATTTATTTATATACGAATTTATTATCTTGCACGTTAGATAATTGCACGGGATTAGGCAAGCCCAACGATATTCCAACCCATTTACAAAAAACCTCGACAAATTATATACCTAAACCTTCCTGGTGAATCACTCTATCTATTGGTGAAAACCGTATGAAAATCCGTGCAGTAGTTACTGAGTTTACCGCGAAAAAACGCGGCCGAGGACTTTGTTTTATAATATGTTTTATAATAATATAATATAATAGCTTACATCATATTGGAATATTGGTTATACATAAATGCGTATATATCATGTTAATTTTACTTCCTCACTATAGCTACTTCCTCCATTCAATTAGCAACTCGTTAGTTTTCACAAAGGATGCCTAGCACTGTTTCATGCATAATCTTATTATTATAAAGATGTAATAACAATAAATTGAATTCTACCAGATAATTTAAGTCTCCTTCACAAATGGAGATACATTTCCCATGTGCAAACATGTCCCTCATGTTTCAGAGGGAGGTGATCTCTTTACATTTAGGACAAGCTGGTGTTCAGGTGGGTACGACATGTTGGGAGCTGTACAGTCTGGAACATGGTCTTGATACGTCTGGAGATCTCTTGAATTGCTTGCCAAATAAGACTGAAGAGAATGAGTCTGCAAATACCAGAAGGAAGAACTACCATGAGTATGGAGATGGAGTCAAGAAGTTCACAGACGGTTTCGCAAGTTTCTTCCAAGAGATGTCTTCAGGAAATTATTCTCCAATGGCGATGCTAGTTGACTTGGAGCCTACCGTCATAGGTGAGTTATTATTGTTTATTAAATACAATATCATAAAGTTATCTCTACAATTATTTTTTGTGTTATACTTTATGTTGTTCCTTTATCATTTACAAAAATCGTTTAGTTTTTGCAATGTCTAGGCAAACAAGTCTATCAAGATAACCGATCTGAACAGCTATTTTTCTTTTGTTGTAATATTTCTTCATGGAATAAACTAAACATATCTGATTACTTGCCTTCAAACTAGTTGGTACACTCATACAAAATAAAGCTACATTGATTCCCAAAAGGCAATGCAAGGTTCTTCATGAATCAGTATTCCTTAAGTTTGCCGATAGAAAAAGAACTTTGTTGAAGTCATTAATATAAGGTTTGCGCTTATCATGGTGATTGTAGTTCCTATAAATGGAAAATCGTATTTCTTTTCTTTTATTAAAAAAAACGGTCAATAAAATTTAAATTCTTTAAGTAACATTGTGCTTCATAAATGAAATATTCAGTAGACTTAATCCTAGGGAAGATGCCAAGCTAATAACAACAACATTCAGTTTTTTTACGTTTTAACATTCAGTGTTTTTTTTATTGTTTCCACTATAAAACAATAATTCTAACATACATATATGGCTTTACATCCCGCGTGGGGACAAGGCGGATGTGTATGAGGGTCCGTGCGTCCGCAGCACACCCATCGGAGCCTCGGTCTTCCAACTGTTCTTGTTACATGCACTTTTTTATCATTCGTTTTTCTTTGGGATTTGCTCCCACATGTGCGATTCGCTCTGCTCATCGTAGTCTGTTTACTTTTATAAGCCTAACAATTTCTATATTCAACCGTTACCTCCATACAAAAATGAGAGTAATATTATAATAAAATATATCTAATATACGTTTCAGATGAGGTGAGGACTGGAAAATTCAGGAAGCTTTACAATCCTAGTAACCTTGTGACGGGAACCGAAGATGCAGCGAACAACTTTGGGCGAGGAGCCTACACCGTCGGGAGAAGAATACTGGAACATGTTATGGATCCTTTAAGAAAGATGGCAGAATCCTGCGAAAAACTGCAAGGGTTCATGCTGTACCACTCCTTCGGAGGCGGAACTGGTTCCGGCTTCAATGCACTGCTCAATGAAAATCTGTCCTGCGAGTATCCCAAAAAGAGCAAGCTAGGGATCGCAATCTTCCCTTCTCCGACGGTTTGTTAACTTTAATTGATTTATTTTATAATTAGTATAGTTCCTAAAAGGCAAAGCACGCCAATGGTTTTGATATGTTCGCGGCAGCTTGCCATTACATATTAATTAGATAAAATAAGTTGTACTTGTTCTCCTCTCCGGCATAACATCAAGGCTAACTCTTCATAACAATTTCTTCCATACAATAATCCTCAAGGTATGTGTTATTGGCAATACGTATGAGAATAATCCACTCCAATAACTTTGAAAGATCTATGATCCAACATGTTTTAATGCGTGTAATATCAAATCAAAGTTTTCAAGTTCTTATATCGCCATCGTAACAATAAAACTTAAGGTCAGGTTGACGATTAGATACACTTTTAAATATTAATATCCATTTTTCAATAAGTTTAAAATATTTATAAAAATTAGAGCAAATTCAACGAATTCAATTCCTAAATGAGGTTTACTTTAATATATTTTGATTGGATTCATTGATATAAATCTTACCTAAAACCGTTCTTTCTAGATGTCAACAGCGGTGGTAGAACCTTACAACGCTGTACTGAATACACACGCAACCCTTGAACACACCGACTGCGTATTCCTTGCCGACAATGAAGCGATGTACAACATCTGTCAAACAAGGTTGGACATCGACAGCCCAACATATTGCAACTTGAATCGGCTTCTTGCTCAAACGGTCAGCTCCATAACAGCCAGCCTTAGATTCAAAGGGACATTGAACGCCGACTTTACTGATTTCCAGACAAATCTTGTCCCTTATCCAAGGATACATTTTCCGCTGATGAGCTATGCCCCAATCGTATGCTCGAAAAGAGTGAACCACGAGACACTCTGTATAACAGATCTGACTAATCAGTGTTTCGATTCTCAAAACAGGTTGGTGCGTTGCGAAAACGAATCAGGGCGGTACATGGCATGCTGTCTTCTATATAGAGGCGATGTAACGCCAAAAGACGTTAACGCAGCTATTGCTCAAATTAAGAGCAAAAGAAATGTCAAGTTTGTATCCTGGTCTCCCACTGGTTTCAAAGTCGGTATTAACAATAAGTTCCCAGCCAACGTACCAGAAGCTGATATGGCGTCAGTACAAAAGGCTGTCTGTATGCTGTGCAATACAACCGCAATCAAAGAGGCCTGGATGGCCCTGAATGTCAAATACAACCTTATGTTGGAAAAAAAAGCATTCATTCATTGGTACACAGGTGAAGGGATGAGTGAACAAGAATTTTTGGATGCAATGGACGATCTTCTCACCCTGGAACAAGACTATGAAATGTTAAGCTCAGAATAATGAGTATTCTAATAGATCACCCGTCCTTGTTCTTTAAGAAGAAAAAATAGAGTAAAACAGTGAGTGTAATTTTCAGTTAATTAAAAGTCTTTGTATTCAGTTACATGGATCTTTTTTATTTTCGTAATTATTTAATAAATTAATATGTTATAGATTTAATATTTTCTGAACTATAACTTCAAAATATTTACAGGTGCTTAGATTTAAATAAAGCCTGTTTTCAACTATCAGTGCATGAATATGAGAACTATAGTAGTAGTAGTAATAATAATAATAAATTCTTTATTGGCTTTAATGTATAACATTGTAGCCATTGAGTCTGGCCGACTTAGTGTTAATTTTTAGTAATTAGTATATCGTCACTTAATTACAGTTATTTTTATTTACAGCTATATAATATCTACAATATGTAAATATTTTACAATAATTAAATAATCAACACTCGTTTAATAAATAAATAAACAAAATTTTTAGTCAGAACAGAACAGTATGAATATGAGAACTATAAGACCCGAAACGTCGCCTAAAGACAGTTTAACAAGTATTGATTCTCAAAACCAAAAAAAAACAACTTATATATGCTCTTTTAATAAATAATTAATGTTATTTAATCTATAAACGCTTATCGTACGGGCCAGTCATTTGTTACTAGCGAATAAACAAACGGCTCAAAGATAGCTGTTCGTGGCCTACAGCAGTAGATTTGTGCCTATCTCGGGTAATCTTGTTTTGCATGCTCAACTTAACATCGCTCACTCAATGACATCTTATCACTAAAAGCAACTTTCTGTTTTATTTGAATTTTTATAATGGTGTGACAATACTAATGTAATGAATAATTTTATGATTCATTATTTATAAGCCTATGCGAGGTTAATTACGATATAACATATAGAATGTTCAAGTATTTTTTTAAGTTGTAAAGGTTGAAATCAGCCAGAACTATGGGAACAAGTCGAATTAGCTGTTTCGAGAAAAAACACTTGTAATTTGAATTATGTTACCCAAGACGCTAAACGAACCATGAACAAAAATCACTGAATATATTTGTTTATTATAGAGAAGGATTTTACTATAAATTCAGGAGTACAGTAAGATAATAACTTCTTGTAAAACATACAAGAATGACAACATGAAGACATAATCCAGCATACACACTGGGGTGATTATCTAAGTTTTGCTATTAAAAAAAAAACCTGAAGACTTGAATGGTATTCTCAATGATGTATAGTAATTGAGGAATTACCCCAACTGTAAGTTTTTTCAATTAAAAAAGATTGCTTAAAAAGAGTCGTCAATTGCCGTCAAATCTAATGACACCAGTTGTAGGTAGGTGTAATGAATAGATAGTCAAGAAATTTTTGTTTCAAGATGATAAATTTATTCAAAACAGCTTCAAATCATCAGAGAACTTCATTACATTAGGTAAATGGTCAATAAAGAAACAAAACTAATATTAAATTTTCCATTTACTACTGAAGGGGCATGATACTTTTATGTAAGTACTATTAATTATAGAACTAACTATTATATAAATACTCATAAACTATTATAGTTACTGTTTTTTGACTAAAGGGGATAAGGATAGATTGTGTAGAAAGTAAACATTACAAGTAACGTTGAAAACAGCACACAAAAAAGTGGGATAATGAAAACTTGTTTGTAACAACGTGACAGATATAAAAACATACCATATTTTATAAGACAGTCACCACTGTCTTATATGCAGTCAGGACATCACTGCAGGCTTCTGTACACTTCATAATAATAATGAAGGAGCAACTTAACACTACCTTGGTATGAACTACCACTTTTCCCGCCATTTGACTGAAACAGTGTTACCACGGAATCAATAACTAATGTAATGTAACTAAATAGACAAATCTCTGGACCAAGGTTTTCCTTAATCCTGAAGTAGGATTGCCCCTCTACATTGCTACGTATCACTATATATTCCAAGAGAGAAATATTTTTTTATTTTTATTTATCTTAATGTTCCGCCTTATATTAATTCTGCTTCGTATTAAAGTTGCTATAGGTACTATATTAAATATTCAATAAACAGTTTGGTTTCAACTTCAAACAACCAGGACAATTACCTTACAAGGAGGAAAGGTAAAAGCTACTCCGTGGTATTGCGGTGAATTCCAGACTGCCATGGATGCCAAGAACGCGGCATATTATCGAACGAACCTACGATAAAAAAAGGAGAATAGTGTAGATTTACCGAGAAAAGGGTAAATATGAGAAGCGCCGAAAGAGGGTTGGTCAAAAGCATGAAACCATCAGAAGAGGACTAAGTTTCGTCGGGCCATTTAGAAATTGAGAGCAATTTACGGTACAATCGAGAATTAAAAATGGTTCTTCTAAAATAACTTAAAACCTTACACAGGATGCTAATCTGATCTGGGGAAAAAAAAGCACCAAAACCATGGCACAAGTCAGTGATTTGTCCGATCTACAATAAAGATTATACCCTCCTGCTGTCATCTGCAGCTTATCACTTTCTATCTAACAACATTTTCTAGATATTAACTTCCATTTTCAAAATACGATATTTCTCAATATTGTTTAAATAAAACATTTTTCCTAAAATGTGACCGAAAATTTGAAATGTCTTCCATATCAGCATTATACGAAGGGTAATACACATAATTAATAATAGAATCATAAATCATTTATTTACATGAAAAGTTTTCTATATATGACTAGAAGTCAGATTATCTATTGCTAATGCGATATTATAAATCAAAAGTTTTTTTATCTACATTTGAAGCCATAGTAATTGTTTTTAATGATTTTCTTAAAGGACATATATACATATTCACTTTTGACAGCAAACGTCAAAGGTTTCATTTTCTTACTAAATCGATTGTAAACTATAACCTTCCCACGACAGTGTCATTTCTATTTTGTTAATTATGAGAAGGGGATAGTGTGTTATTCTCATATTTTCTCAAATGACATGTTATCAATTTGCAGAGTTACCAAAGTTTTAGTTGCTAAAGGAAATTGTCATGTTGCTTACAGGTTCGTAAAATTAACTTGTGGCTTATTTAATAATAGTAGAGCAACTCCTCATTATATCTAATAATTAGCATTTATTTGATATTAAAACGTTATGATTGTAGTTCTAACTGATTTTTTTAAAAGAAATAAACTAATGAGAGGTTATTTGAAAGCCTAAATAATTTAATTGGTTTGTATGCATAAGAATGATACAGATGAGAAATAAAATAAAATTGAAGTGTTTGAGCAGTTTGTCTTAGTTGATTTCCTAATATAGAGTAGTTGCTTTATCCTATTTTGCTAGTGTCATTAAATTACTATTTAGTTCATAACTTGGCCAATAAATCCATTAATGTATCTTTTTATTTTATCGTCCCTTGACCAATTAAATATCTTTTCATTGATAGAATGAAGGATTTATCCTTTGATTCACACAGCTGTTTGGAGGGTGTAGTCTAAGAAAGTACAGACTAATAGGTGCCAAAGTATAAATTTGGTTGTTATCAGTCGTAGGTAATAGTAGATCTCAAGAGTAACAAAAACATACTTAAAGATAATTTTGTGGGGGAGGTTTATGAGTCAAATCCAACACTCATTATTTTGGGGGTAAAAATTTAAATGCTCTAAAAAAATCAACTATTGGTTTCCTCGACAACAAATAAAAAATAAACAAGAGATGACTCTCAATCATCATTCTGACTTTGAACATTGCTTGAAGACAAAAATATATTGTAATTATGAAAGTTTTACCATCTTAATAAACTTCTAGTATTTACTTTTAAGAATATAGGTGCCTCGGAGTTAAAGGACACCATGTCCACAGAATAGGTGATTTTTGGTAAATCTTAAGCAGGGGAAGAAAACGTTATTCTATGATTATGACCACTTTGGAAGATTAGAAACAAGTTTATATTTAAATTTGACAGGTCCTTCAAAGTAAACCGCAATATTGTATTTTCATCCCTCTTTTCTCAATCTGCTGGAGTTCCCCATATCAGTATCCTCAAACAGTTACTACAGCTGATATCCCAATGCATCCTAATACTATCCTTACCAAGTAGTCTGATGATACAGTCAACAATAATCTAGTTATTGCATCCCATATAACTAACCTTGAACAGTGATGCCAAAACTGGAGGATAAAAATAAATTCCCACATATCTAGTCAAATAACCTATATCCTTTGTAGGAAAGTCATTGGTTTCCTTTCCTCCAGTATCCTTTAGTAATATCTCACTGACTCCTGTAGAACAAATCCAGTACTTAGGATTACATCTCGACAACTTGGTTACATCAGTATTTAACTTCGAAGCCTCGTACTACACTGAAAATACAAGAAACTATTCATCGTTTCAGGCTACTGCAACACTTACTAGATAAGCGCTCTAACCTCCCGATTAGTTAAAAAAGACTCTTATACATTACAAGACATATTGGACTTAAGAAGTAGAGCTTTGGGGTTCCATTAATCCAGCGAATTCCTCTCGTATCCAATCCTTACAATCCAAAATCCTTAACGCTCCTTACTTTTTTACGAATAAAGTCATCCATAATGACCTCAATGTCCCATTTGTTGCTGATTTGGCCCAAACCCAATACCAGTCTTTTCCTGAAAAAATTCATTCCTACTCAAACCCACTAATTTCAAACCTAGCAACCTCTTCAATTCCTGATAATCCTCTGAGGCTTCTGAAAAGAAGATGGCCTCATGACCTTCTAAGTTGAAATTGTTATTAGGGTACATACCACCACTGGCTAGTTTCTCTACTTGTCTTTATCCTCTATATATTATTCCTGCCATTTGCTTGTTATATTATGTTATAATACAGTTGTAAATTTCAATGAATAAATTAATAAAAAAATATATATTGAGGATTATGGTATTGTGGTACATATATGGACGTGTATGTATGATAAAATCTGGGAACCTCTGCAGTAGTCTATAATTAATTTATCACTTAGTTCTTATTTACTTCACAGCAATTTTATTTGCAGGAAAGTGCATAATCAGCCAATCCGGAATTACATACAATCTGTACAGAGATACATATTTTCATCATACTACAATTTTGTTAAAAATTATGAAACCAAGGTGGAGCTCAAATTTCCTGCTGCATTCCATATCTACAGGCTAGTGAAGATTGGTTTACAGGTAGCATGTTTTCTTGTTGGCAACATTTTAAATATAAAGTGTGTATATGCTTCCTTGCGTGTGCTGTGTGTATATGTGCACACATGTGTGTATATGTTGCATATGTGTTTATGTTTTGCAATGAAATTTAAAATTATTCATTTATATATTTATTATATACAGACATATATAAATTATTTATTATTAACATTGGTCTTATTTTTGTTTTGTTTATTTCTTTCATGAAATATATTATTTACAGGTCTTATTTAGATTTAGATTTAAACGAAATTAAGCATACATTTATTTCAGGATTTATTCATTGATATGAAAGAATTTGTGCGAGTAGTGAGAAAAATAAATGCTCATGACAAAAATCTAGAATGTTTGACCCGAAAGGAACTTGAACTTTATATACAAATGCCACATGACATGCTGCGTGTTGCTCCAGTTCTCCTTATTTCTGCTCTACCTTTTGCCAATTATGTTATGTTTCCTTTAGCGTAAGTTCATTCATTATTAATTTGAATAATTTGTGTTTGATACTTTGTTCTAACATATTTATTCAATAAAAATTAAGAGAATAACATGTTGATTCAGTTAACACTGATCAACTACAATCAATCAAATGTATTTGCTTACAGCAAATATTTAGGTTATTTTATACTCAAGTGACAAGTCCAGTCACTTTGTGTACATTTCTTGAAGGAAGTGTAGATTTTATGTTATTTTATTTTTTGCCTCCCGACAACACTCTCTCTGATAGCATTGAAAATCATGTGTATGATCTTTCTCTTTTCGTAAACATATTTTTTATTGTGCGAGTCTTAGCTTCAAGAGCTTGATAAAAGAGAAATGGTTGTATCATCATTTTGTAAAAGTTTCACTTTATTCTTGTTATTGGGTGCCTAATCAGTCCAAAAAGTCAGCGTCTAGACACAACTACTGTTTTTAATATCCTCTGAAATGCTATTGCATTTATTATTGTAAAATCAGAAACAAATTGTTTAACTTTGAGACTTGTACACCATTAATATAATAACACTATTCTGGACACCCTCTTTTGCTAATTGGCAAATATTATAAGGTAAGGATAGAGATAGTTGGGGGTGCAGTCAAATGAAACACCAAATAAGTGAATACTTATTTATTGTGTGCTGATGTTTCGACCTACTTTGTAGGTCATCTTCAGGGCAAATAGAAGGAGTGGCTGCAGGGAACAGTAACTGACTATTATGTATTGGTCAGTTACTGTTCCCTGTAGCCGCTCCTTCTATTTGCCCTGAAAATGGCCTACAAAGTAGGTCGAAACATTGGCACACAATAAATAAGTATTCACTTATTTGGTGTTTCATGAGATGAAAATAGTTGACTGGATGATCTAATGTAAAGGAGATAGTTGGGGGGTGCAGTCAATAAGAACACAGAATAAGTGAAGTACTTATATTATGTGCCGACGTTTCGACCTACAGTGTAGGTCATCTTCAGGGCTAACAGAGAAACAAACAGAACAAAAAATATAAAAAATGTACAGTAACAATAATATGGTGACAAGTAATGTAGAAAAATAAAATAGTGGCAGATATGAAGATAGAAGATAACGAATATAAAAAAGAGCCAGATTATAATAAAATAAAGATATAGACAGATTTAAAAAATTAATGATAATGAAAAGGAATTAAACTAGTGGCAGATATAATAAAATTAAGATAAAGACAAATATAACAAAATTATTGAAATAGTGACAGATATAATTATTGAAATAGTGACAGAATATAATAAAAATAAGATAAAGACAGATATAACAAAATTATTGTTAATGAAAAGAAAATGAAAATAATGGCAGGTATAATAAAGTAAGACAGATTTAATAAAATTAAAGAAAATGAGCAGAAATGATAAATTATAAATAACGCATATAAAAAAAGAAAATAAATGTACAGAATAAATAAATGTACATAATATAAGTAAATAAATAAATGTACATAATATAAGTACTTCACTTATTCTGTGTTCTTATTGACTGCACCCCCCAACTATCTCCTTTATATTTGGTGTTTCATTTGACTGCACACCTAACTATCACTATCCTTACATTAGAAGTTCCATTCATCTAATTTCTTCTCTGGCATATATTATATTTCATCTTTTCTTAATGCATGTTCAAGCATTTTAGCTACCTCTTTAAGAAATAGAAAGGTCTCCGAGACAAGAAGTAAATATGTAGTAAATAGATCCAAAGCCATATATTCCTGTATTTGATTATTCAAATTACAGATTATGCCATTTGTTTCAATTTTCATATAGTAATTATTTATTCATATTTTGTATTTAAATTAAACAATATTATTAAATGTATTGAAATTAATACTGTATATATATTTTTGTTATTTTGGCAATGTCTTAGGTGATTATTTTGTTTTAGATTTATTTTTCCAAGGCATCTTCTCTCAACCCATTTTTGGTCTCTTCAACAAAGAATAGAATTTGCCGTTATTGATCAGAAGCATAAATTAAAATATTATAAACCTGTATTTCGTTCACTTCAGGCCAAGCTTCATCTTCTAAAGAAGGACCCTATTTTTCCATATTGGTCCAAATGTATAGCGCTACTAGGAAGTGGTCTTCACCCTAAATCTGAAACAATAGCCAAATGTATTCCTCTATTCGGTTACAGCCACATGTACCACATAAAAAACTTAAGTTCAAGCCATGCAGTAAGAAACATATGTTATATGAATTACTTTATTTAGTCCTTAAGTAAATAATATTACAAAAAAAAGGTTAAAATAAGTGTAGCACTGTCCATTACATTAGCTATTGCCCTTTATTGATTATTTTCAGCACTTTTTGTTGAAAATGCACAATATGTATGGATTCTGGAGGAGAAGGTATAGGCTTGCAGAAAGAGCTAAACTTATCCAGTTGATGGATCTTGCAATTATTAAAGAAGGTGGAGTGTCTAAAATGACACATGATGATATTCGGATGGTAAGTGTAATTGTGTAATGTTGGTTTTATATATTCTAATGAATTTAATTTACAATGCTTTCTCAGTTATTTCTAAACATCCTAAACAAAGGGTTGCTTTAGGCACACTTTTGTTGAGAAATCAATTTATTTTCACAACCTCATTGAGTTTTTCAGTATGAAAAAGCAGTTGTCAATTCTTCCTGGCTTCTTTATTCATTTATGGCTGGAACTTTTTGTGAGAATAACGTTTCATGGTTAGCATATTGTCGATTTTCATTGGAAGCCTCAAACATTGTCTATGGATATGATCTCATGACCACCAGTAAATAGGAATAATTATCAGCATCTTGATCATTGGTTTAACGATAGATTTTCCATCACAACATCTGTTCTTGATTTCTATAACAATGTATTTTAAGGAAGAAATAGTTGGGGGTGCAGTCAATGAAAACACCAAAATAAGCATAGCTTATTTATTATGTGCCGACGTTTCGGCCTACAATGTAGGCCATCTTCAGGGCTAAGAGAGAGAAACAAACAGAAATATATAAAAACGTAGCAGTAACAAGAATATATAAAGTGGTACAGGAGTGGAAATAAAAATAGTGACTAGATATGATGAAATAGTGAATAGATATATGATAAATAAGAAAGAATATAAGACTGGTTACAGAATATAATAAACTTAAAATAGTGATAGATAAAAATAAAATTGTAGATGATGAACAGAAATTCTAATAGTGACAGATAAAATAATACAAGAATAAGAATATAAAATAGAAAAAATACATGTCAAGAAGGGATAAAATGTAAACAATAATATAAAGGGAAAGAAAAATGAGGAGGTAAACGGAAAGATACAAAATAAGAAGATTAAAATATAGAAAAAGGGGGGTTGAGTATGAAGGATTTAGAAAAAAACTAGTTTAATTATAGATATGGATAAGATACCAGACAAGAGGGGTTACATAGGTAAAGTGTAATAATACAAGCATAAACAGAAAGAAAAGGTTGATAAATTTCAAAAATTAAACATTGAAAATAGTGGTATTATATCTATGAACTATGAAGAATGAAAAGAAAAAGAAAAGATAAGTAAGGGAAGTTAATATGTAACTGTATACAGTTAGAAAGAAGTGGCATAAATGCAAAATAAGATGAGAATATAATATAAACATATAGAAAATAGGTAAAGAAATACAGTAGATGAAAAATATGAGGCTAAATAAGAATGAACTCTATACTATTAACACATGATGGATGCCAAAAGTAGATGTGAGAACGTTCTCCACATCCGCCTTCTATCCCTATATACAGATCCTTGCCATATATACCCTCCCTCTCTAATAACATTCAAAAATCCCTACGATCCGCGATCCCCAATTTACGCATCGCCTTTAAATCCCACAACAAACTCTCCAATATTTATACCCGTGTTAAAGATCCCATTCCTCTAAAACATCGCTCTCAGGTCGTCTATCGCATTCCTTGTTCTACTCCCAACTGCAACTCTTCCTACATCGGCGAAACCAAAAACCTACTTAAAGACCGCATTGCCCTACACACATACTCCATTTCCTCCCACAACCCAACCGCTTCTAAACTCTCCGAACACGCCCTATCCTTTAACCACATTTTTTACTTCGAAAACACGTCGATCCTAGCCTCCGTTCCTAATTATAATAAACGCATCCTCTCAGAAACCATTCACATCAATTTAGATTCCTCTACCGTTAATGCCAAGACCGACTCCCATCTATCCCTAACCTACGCCCATATTTTTAATTTACTAAAATAACCTTACATTCTTAATTTATTATGCCATTCTTTTATTAATTACATTTTGACCATTGACTTTTAATTTTTCTCTCAATTTACATTATTTACGGTCACTTATATCCACTGCATCTGCAATTTTCCTTTTTAATTTATAATTTTTCACGCAATTTACATTATTTAAGGTCTCTTATATCCACCGCATATACATTTCTCCCTCCTTCTTCTTTGTCATTATTTTTTTGGCTGTCAGAGATCGCCTTCACCGCTTCCGCCTGCCCGGCATAACGTATTTCCTTACTTGTCTCTGAGCTCCCCAACCTGTAACGTGTTTTATTTGGTTAGTACATATCTTAGTATTTATCTTATCTCCATCCTTTTCACATTCACATTTCTTCGCACCTGTGCTCACACCTACTTTTGGCATCCATCATATGTTAATAGTATAGAGTTCATTCTTATTTAGCCTCATATTTTTCATCTACTGTATTTCTTTACCTATTTTCTATATGTTTATATTATATTCTCATCTTATTTTGCATTTATGCCACTTCTTTCTAACTGTATACAGTTACATATTAACTTCCCTTACTTATCTTTTCTTTTTCTTTTCATTCTTCATAGTTCATAGATATAATACCACTATTTTCAATGTTTAATTTTTGAAATTTATCAACCTTTTCTTTCTGTTTATGCTTGTATTATTACACTTTACCTATGTAACCCCTCTTGTCTGGTATCTTATCCATATCTATAATTAAACTAGTTTTTTTCTAAATCCTTCATACTCAACCCCCCTTTTTCTATATTTTATTCTTCTTATTTTGTATCTTTCCGTTTACCTCCTCATTTTTCTTTCCCTTTATATTATTGTTTACATTTTATCCCTTCTTGACATGTATTTTTTCTATTTTATATTCTTATTCTTGTATTATTTTATCTGTCACTATTAGAATTTCTGTTCATCATCTACAATTTTATTTTTATCTATCACTATTTTAAGTTTATTATATTCTGTAACCAGTCTTATATTCTTTCTTATTTATCATATATCTATTCACTATTTCATCATATCTAATCACTATTTTTATTTCCACTCCTGTACCACTTTATATATTCTTGTTACTGCTACGTTTTTATATATTTCTGTTTGTTTCTCTCTCTTAGCCCTGAAGATGGCCTACATTGTAGGCCGAAACGTCGGCACATAATAAATAAGCTATGCTTATTTTGGTGTTTTCATTGACTGCACCCCCAACTATTTCTTCCTTAAATTAGAAGATACAGTCGACCAACTCTTCTCTAACATATAACAATGTATCCTCAATTAATAAAATAATAATAATAAACAAATAATGTGATGACAATGGAAAACTTTTTTTTTTCACAAAACGGTCTTTTAAGGCCATGCAAATACCACTTCTTTTCTTTTCTCATTTTTGTCTGCATTTTCTCATCATTTCTGCGTCCCTTTGCTTCCTTTCTTTCAACCATACAGTACCCTTGCTTTTTTTTCTGTTTTTTTATTTCCACATGTTTTCTATCTAGGCAGTCTTTGTCTGTTAGTTTTAATTTTTCTGTTTCCTCCCATTTGTTTTACATACCCTCTTATGCGCTTGTATTCACAGATTTTGTCAAATACTTTCTTGTTTAGTGTCCCGTGACCATGTGCCCATCGAATCTTAGTCTTCTGATTCTTATTATGGTTTCAAGGTCTTTCATATTTCTATTTATCTCTCTTCGATCTTAACCTGTAACGTTCCTGTGTTTGATATAAATATATATTACTCAGTGAGGTGCGTATTAAAAAAAAAAATCTCAACTTTAATGTTGAATAATTGTTGGTTGATTGTTTAACTTATTAAGAGAAGAAAATGTTCAGGAGATTTAAAGGAAATTCTCAATTAGTATAAAATATTTATTGAAAACAACATTTTTTTATGATAAATAAACAATTTAAAATGATTGTATCACGTTTTTTTCAATAGAAGTGTCTTAGTTGGCAAAGACCAAAATATCCATAATTAAAATTGGAATATCTCCAAGAAGGAATTGGAATTGAGGAGTTTTAAATGTTGGTAAAGAAGGGGAATTACTGGTATTGGGAGGAAGAGAACCCCACAGAGATTTATAACAATTAATAAAGAAGTGTTGGGAAGAAGTTGATCTAAGGAAAGGTGTATAAAGATCAGAGGAATGAGATTTTTTGGGCTGGGAGTGCAAACAAGACTTGAATTGGAAGAAATTGTAGGCTTAAGGCTGGTAATTATTTAGTAAAGAAATATATCTAGAAAATGGAGATGAGGGGGAAGAGCCATCCTTACTCAAATTAGTTAATTAATTCTTAGTCCCAGTCACAAAGCATACTAAACAATATTCATAATTCTCTCTGAGACCATTATCCACCACACAGTCATAGTAAAAATGGTAGAATGTGAATGAAAGCACTAAAAGTCTTACATGTAGATTTGGTTAGAAGATGGCCAAAACGATGAACGACCATGCAGATAAAAACTGCACATCAGAAGATTAGGGAAGTACAGTGACGAAGAAGAATTGGTCAAATACAATACCTTTGCTGTTAACAGAGGAGCAGAAAGTTGTTTGTTTGTTTATTTAATGTCACTTTATGATGCTATGGCTAATCGGAGGATGCTACATTGGGAGCTCTAAATTTTGCCTATCTAGGTTTAATTGGGATAGGGATTTTTAACGAGTACCTGGCATCGCACAGACTCGGGACCCTCATTTAACGTCCCTTCCGAAGGACGGTGTAACTAAGGATTTTTTACTCCCTTTAAAAAATCCTAGAGCAGGTGGCCAGGGCTCCTAGGGTTCAGGTGGGGAACCCGCGATCTTGGTTTTAATAGTTTGTTACGCTAACCACTAAACCACAGGTTGCCCCAGAAGGAGAAAGTGATGGGTTGGTTATTTAGATATAGCCTAGGAAAGTTGGTAATGGTTCTGAGGGCAGAAAGTGATGAGTTGGTTATTTAGGTATAGCCTAGGAAAGTTGGTAATGGTTATGAGGTGTTCTGAGAACCAATTACAATGGCCTGATTGGGTTTGGTCCACCATTGTGACTATTAGTAATTAGGTAAGTACTACAGATGTACATTTCAAAATCATTTCAATCACCTTTCTATTTAATAGTTAGTCTCAGTAAATGTGGTTTTTGGCTCAAGTAACTCAACATTCAGAAATAATAAAATCACAGAAGTTTCAGATAAAAAGCAAAGAGAAGACAATGCCTGAAAAAAGGGATGATTTGCAAGATCATCTTCTATCTTTAGTTTAGTCTGTCATAGGGAGTGGTTTAAATGATGTTTCCTCATTTGACTTTTGTTTTGTCTTTTTAATTTAAATTATAATTGTGTAAAAAAAAATATTTTTTTTTTTTTACAGGCTTGCTTTTTTAGAGGGTTAAATCCTACAAATATGAATACTGAAGAAACCATATCATGGCTATCTTTGTGGGTTGAACAAACCTCAGCCACACCAAAAGATTGCGCTTCGTTTGTCCTTCATTTGCCAATTTTGATGTCTTATAATCATCCATCAAATTGGGTCTTAACTCATTGAACATTGTTATAATGCAAACACTGTGATCTAGTCAAGTGATACCAGTTATTTTTATTAATTTGTACATAAGAAAATAAATTTTTGTAAAAAAAAAAAATCTGGCTCAATATTCCTGTTTTTCATCCTAACATAGAATAGGTGTTGGCATATTTAATATATCCATCTTGAAAATCATTGTTTTCTATAATATGAGAAAATACTAATAGTTAATGTAATGCTATTTATCTACTTTACAAGCCAGAAGTCAAGGTATGTATCATAAATTCTTTCTTTATCAGTGTGATACAACAAGTTGTATATATTGCGCATCCAATGAGAAAGACTTTTAAAAATATTTATTTAACTTACAGATAATCTATAAATGTATTGTGTAAAGGATTAGGAGTGTTATCTCCCTGATACCATATTATGAAAGACAGTTTAAAGGTGATATATTTCTTTTTTAAGAAAGGATTCTTACTCATTCTTTTTCAGAATGCTTAGGCTAAAACAGAACATTATTATTTCCTATGTATGTAATTAATCAATTTGATAAGCTAATAGCAATACTGTGTACAATGAATAAAACAATTTATTATCTTCAGAGATTTTATTTTACTTTTATTAGTTTATTTTTTATTTTTAATTAACTATTTTATTGTCTTTGTTACTTTAATGACAATGTTTGTTTTGTTTTTTCTCAATCCTAATGGCCTGAAAGTTAGACTGAAACGATTGCACATAATAAATAAGTTATCATTTATTTTATTTTAATTTTTTATTGATTGTTGTCATTTTTAAATATTTTTATGTTGAAGAGAAAAGATTTGTCCAGGGCCAGGATTTGAACCCATGTCTCTATCTTGGTGCTCTTACCAACTGAGCTAGCCTGGCTCATACCCTAGTCAGACAAATCTAGTCTCTTCACTGATCCCATATCACGGTGTTTTTTTTTTTGCATTGGATACTTCCATCCATACAGCCAGATATGTATTTATTTTGGTTAACTGATATGTTAGATGCCAACAGCACGCGGTTTTTCCCAGATGGTTACCGCCTGTTTTTCTCTGGTGGTCACCCATCCAATTGACATTGCTTAACTTCGGTGGTCGAACGGGAACCGGTGTGATCAATGTGGTGTGGCCGTTGGCTATCCCAGTGTTCACACCGACAAAATACGAAAAATTGTTTTGTTTTTTGGCTCCTATGTAGTATGTAGCCAACGAAGAAAGGAAAATCGTGGATGCATTGTAAGCAGACTCGCTCGAGTAACAGAACAAACCATGAAATCAATTACAATATGGAGAAGTGATATATTGGTCCAAATTTATAAAACCAATCAAAGATCTTAATAAAAAACAGGAGCAATCTCTGTAAAAATAAATTCTTCAACTGTTAAAATAGTATGTCTAACAGCAACGCGTGGAATCCATAGATACTCTTGACTAATTATTGTAGTATTCCTCAGAAGAACAAATTAATTAGGGCTATGGTTTTTCTATGAGACCTAGTGCTTTTTAATTTAAAGATTTTCGTCAGACACGTTTCGGAAATCAGGTCTCGTTTAACTTCTTTCCTCTGCTGGCAAACTTCATCCAACATCAAAGGTTCATATCATGTAACATATAACATTCAACTTCATATCAACTAATTTCTTCGCAGTTGTGATAAAAAGTCGGAATAGTGGTCGGCCCTACTGAATGATATTTCATGATAAAAATATTACAGCCGTCCAATCCATTTAAAGGTCTGAAACAACTCAGATCGGTTTGTATTTATCGTTGATTAGCAGGAATAATTCCAGGGTGATTTTCCAAAAATTTGTAATCGTCCGTTATTAATAATTATATTTACTTCCATGCGATATTAATCCACTTAGTCTAGGAAAAACTAGTTATTCCCTTCCATCCACTTTTTATCTTTAATAGTGAACTCAACTTTAAGATCGATTTTTGAAAATATTCTATTGATATGCAGCTAGGATAGGTATTGGATATTTAGTACTTAGAACATCGATAATTCATTGCGACGTGTTCTTTAGATGATTACAGCTACTGTAGCATCCCATACTTGGCTTTTTGGATAATTCCTGACTGAAAGAAATATTCCCTTCAGCAATATTCCCTTGTTACTGTCTTGCAGATAGTAATAAGTGATAGACGATTCTGGAGGAACAGCTTTTTTTTTTTTTTTTTTTCAATTCAAGTGTTTATGTTTTCATCCTTTAAACTCACCTCTTTACAAATGGTAACTTCTTGTACTTGGAATCCAACCATCAGAACACCAAGTTGCTTGGGTTATAGGTTTGCCTAGCGATAGCCACAGGGGACAAGTGTGGTGTAGTTGTTTGCATAACAATTTTCTACGGCCAAGATCGCGAATTCGCAGCCCGGGGGGTAGCCATAGGAAAGCCAAAGGTCACATTAGTGTTGAATACCGTTTATATTAATGTTATTAAATAATAGGAGATATGTGAAGAAGAATGCTTTATATGTAGGACTATACCGTATGAGTGGTACGTGTAAGTCGTGCACTATGACATAGAGTGAAGATAGTGAAACCAATGGAATTTCCACCAGTAGGTATCCCAAATGATGAGTATGGGTTTTTTAAAAATATGCTTACCATCATACTATCAAGAACTTAAAGACCAACAATCCGCCTAATTGATGACTGTTTAGGTGTAATTAGGTGTTGATATAGAGGGAATGTTCAGTATGATCCCGGTTTTAGTTACATGTTAGAGATTTTCGAAGAAATAATCGTGATATCTGAGTTTATGGGACAGGGCAATAGGATGTTAGGATACAAGGAACATTGGTGATATAAAATAATTGGGAGTAATTAAATTTTGGTAAAGAAAAGAGAACTATAATAGTTATCAATCATAAATAACATAAAAAGATATTTAAAAAAAAGTCCTCTATCTAGAAAATAAAATAAAAGGAAGAAAATAATCATACCTTGAAAAACTGACTTGTAAAAATTAATTAATGAAAAAAAGAAAAACAAAAGCATGCTATTTAAGAAAGTTTAAACAGTGGAGAGAAGTTTACAGTTTAAAAAAATATCCAAATGAGTAAGTATTGAACGTAAAATAAGTTATATAATTTTAATTAATTCATAACCATTATTATTTGAATGATATAACCTACTGTTAACCTCCTTTATATTTTTGTTTTCCTTGAACGTATCCTTGACGGATCTACGCTGCTTGTAGGTATGTTTATTCTGTAGTCTACTTTGAGATTTATTTATTTTTTCAGTAGTTATATTGCTTTTTAAAAATTATACAGTTTAGTTTATATTAAAAAAAGTGACAAATTGTTAATCCATGATGAAGAGTTGATAAAGTTAACTGACATAAGGTAAACTGTTTATAGTTCCTTAAAATGTTTATATGGCATGAAATTGTAATATTATACCCAGTTTTAGTTTCCATTGTGGTTTTTTAACAGCTTGCATAGGTCAAGTTATCTATATAGTATCAATCTGAAAAAGTAATTGTTAGTTGAAGTATTTACATCCTTGCATTACAATTACATTCTTGTTAGTTTTCATTAACATAATTATTATGTTTGAGGTGATTTTAAACATATAATATTTTTCTGTTTGGTGATTGGACAGATGAATTTATTGTTTCATACTCTATATAATCTCCATGTCAAATTACTTATACATTGGAAACATGAACCAAAATGCTAATTCTGAGATTCAAACAAACCCCTTGTCCTCGTTTTAAATTCCGTCCATCATGCAACAATATTAATTTTTACATTTTCATACTCTATAGGATACTTTCTTGTTACAAGGTGAAGGAAAATAAGAGCATCTCGAGAAATCATTATTGGATTAAACAATGTAATTAATTGTTTTTGTGTTCGTACGCAGTTCTGTAAAATTTGTTTTGCATTACCTGTTGATGTATTTTCATTAAATACAAATATTAGGTTATGATACAAAGTTAATATATCTCTTGAACTTTCTTCAATGCTGGCATATGTTTCCCAGAACCTTTGTAAATAATTTTGAAATTGGAGGAGTTATTTGCTTTTTGTTTTTATTAACTAATTTTTTTTAATGTATAGTCTATTACTTATGTAAATAAGTTATCTTCAAAATCTTTCACATCATTCATGATTTTTCCTACCTCTGAAGTACTATATATGGTATTCTGAATGGCATAAATCCCAGGAAAACCTCATCGAGTATCGCAGGGTAAGATCTGAATGTAAGATAGCAGTTCAAGCGGCCAAAAAGAAGACTTGGGAAGAATTCGGTAGAAGTTTGGATGAAGACCATCGGGATAATATTAAGAAGTTCTGGAGAACAGTTAAGGTCCTAAAAGGTAAATATAAAAAGCCTTTAAGAAACATCAAAGACCATAATGGGAGCATACTCTCGGAGACGGAAGGAATCCTCGACAGATGGAAAACCCACTTTGAAGAACTCTTTAAGAAAGAGGAATATGCGGTCCCTCAAATTATTGCCAATGGTATGGTCCAACGCAAGCCAGGAGTCTATAGAAGAAGAAGAGATAGCCGATGCCATTGAGAAAATGAAGGCTGGAAAAGCTCCAGGAAGAGATGGCATTGCCCCAGAGTTTATCAAATACAGTGCCGAAGAACTGGTGAAGGCCCTTCAAGGGCTATTTCAAGAAATATGGGATTCCGGGAGAGTACCAGAGGATTGGAACTTCAGTGTAATTATTCCGATACATAAGAAGGGCAACACTACAGAATGTAAAAACTATAGGCCGATTAGTCTGCTCTCTATCGTATATAAGATATACACATGCATTCTCGAAAAGAGACTACGGCGAATCGTGGAGAAACAGCTTGAACCGGAGCAAGCTGGATTTAGACCTGGTAGACAGATGCAGGACCATATTTTTGTTCTTAGAAAAGTATTACAGGGAGCATGGGACCGAGACAAAGACATTTTCCTAGCCTTTCTTGACTTGAAGGCTGCTTTCGACTCTGTTCCACACCAGGAGATATGGAATGCTTTGGTAAATAAAAACGTCCCAGGGGATCTTATCAATGCAATAAAAGCAATTTATATAAATGCAAAAGGGGTAGTTCGGATCAATGGGAGAGAGACCGATCCATTCCACATGGATAAAGGAGTTAGGCAGGGTGATAGCCTCAGCCCCCTACTATCCATAGTTTTTATGGATGAGATCCAGGAATGATTGATATGACGAGGAGAACATCATCAACTCTAATCGGTAGATGGAATATGCGTCGTGTCGTCGTCCAGAGCGTTCTCTACGCTGATGACATCGTTCTTCTGGCAGACTCTAAGGAGAAGTTGCAGCAAGCCCTTGTGGAATGGAAAGAGGAGCTCCAACGCAAGGGAATGGCAATAAATATTGCCAAAAGCAAAGTTCTTGTTATATCTAGGCAGGAACAGGAAGATGTGCGTTTGCAATGCAACGGTGAAGTTCTCGAAGTGGTGGACCACTTTTCCTACTTAGGAACCATCATTAGCAGGTCTGGTAAAGTTGACCAAGAAGTAAATAATAGAATCAATAAAGCGAATCAGATATATTACCAGATCTGTAATAGCATAGTTGGCCACCGAAATGTAGGGAAGGCGACGAAACTACATATATTTAAAGCAATATACCTCCCAACACTTACATATGGGAGTGAAAGTTGGGTCATGCTTGACAAGCACATCAGCCGGACAACAGGAGCTGAAATGAGGTACCTTCGCAGAATGGTCGGTAAAACAAGGAGGGACCGAGTGCGGAATACAAACATAAGGGATCAGCTGCAGGTAACAGAACTGAAGACCTCCATTGAAAAAAGACAGCTCAAATGGTTCGGCCATGTCTGTCGCATGGATGAAGAATGGCTTCCTAGAAAGGTTATGGAAGCCCGCCCGATAGGTAAAAGACCCCGTGGACGCCCGAGAATCCTCTATGAGGATTATGTCCAAAGAATAGGAGGAAAAAGAGGTAAAACTATGTGTATATATATATATATATATATATATATATATATATATATATATATATATATAGTGTAAAATGAAGAGGAGTTGTCGGGACCGGGAGGAATGGCTCCATTGGATTGAGGCCGCTCTACGCTGAATGGCACAAAAGAGGTAGCGAAAGAAGAAGAAGAAGAATGGCATAGAGCTCTTGTCTAAATCTTGTTGTTTTGGTTTATAGCAAGTCACTTATAATATTAGAAAATTATTTGGTATGTTTTCGAACTATTCTTTTTTTAAACATAATTAAAAAGAGGAGAGAGGAAAAGTCAAGTTATTAAACTGATTACCATTCATACTGATATTTTTAAAGGTAATTCTTTATGCCACATTCTTGTTCTTATGTGTGGTTTGTTTTAGCATATCACCTTCGGACTTTATTTGTCATCATAATGATAAATCATTATGAATTTTATTTCTATACCATTATTATCATGGGAATATAGTGACTATAATTACAAGTAGTCCCAAGAAACAATTATCTCATCCTTTTTTCTGGAATTGTCAAGTAAGAGTTACTGAAAATCAAAGAGTTCTTGAACAGTATCTTATCATTGTTCTGTAATTTAATGTTATTGCCTGTTTTGTACAATTTATTCCAATTTTTACTATCTAATATGAAATAGGAAAAAATTGTGCTTATAAAGGATACCTGGCGACCTGGAAAAAGTGGGAAATTTTTAATTCTGCAAACAAAAATGGCTCTAAGTGCTTGGTTCTCTTGCAAACTGCTTTTAGAAATTTAATCCTGATTAAAATACCTTGGTTACCTAGATGATTAGGAACGCAGAATTGTTTATAGTAAATAATGTGTAATCAAAAGTACTTAATACATTACTAATGAATACTTTAAAACTAATTTGAGTAATTTTTTGGTAAGGTAATACTTGTCTGAAGAATGGAAAATTCAGAGTATTTCTTCAAACTACTTTTTTAGACATGCTTTTATAAAGACTAAAGACTTTTTACTTTATGTTTAGGTAAAAACCATTAATAAATATTATTATTAGAATATGATTAATTTATGGCACTTTTTATTTTACTTTGACACTGGGGAGATATGGGGAGTTGCCATTGTTTACCATTATCCAGGTTGTATTCCTGTAGCAAGAAGTGGGGTGCAAATAGGCTCCATATTGATGCCAAATTAATTGTATTATAATTATAGCCTTATAATTAGTCATATAGTATTATTACTATAGCAATAAATAATTAATGCTAAGATTGAAGCATTTTCACTTTTTCGTAAAAGTTTTAATTAAATTTAAATTTCAAACTTAGTAGCGAGATCTAAACTCTTTTTTTCCGACATTATTGTACGTAATTTTAAGAAAACAAGTACACGTAAGACAAGAATGAAGACTAAAGGTAGTTCAACTGCGGAAGCTTCATTAGGTAGAGATGATAAGATAATTAATTTCTGAGAAATGTGTGCGAGGAGGATGCCTTTTTGAGTAAACAAAAGATTCTAGAAAACGAAGTTGTCAAGACACAACAATTGATTCTTAGCCGGCATCTATGACTTCAGCAACCAAACAATATATATACATCTTCTTTTTTTTTTTTTTTTTTTTTTTTTTTTTTTTTTTTCTCAAACTGAGGTGACAGTTAACAGAGAGTGACGGATAATAGAGGTTTTACTGTATTTATAATATATTCATGTCATAAAGTCCTTTCAACAACAACATTATAATTATAACCTTTAATTATATTTAAAAATATATATCTTTCTTAATTATTATTATTAATATTTTATAATTGTAGGTGTTTTTTTGCTGAAGGCAGTTCCATTATTGTTCTCCAATGGAATATAACTTCAATCGTAAATATAACTGTTTTAATTTTATTGTTATCTCCTATTTTATTCAATACTTAACAATTTTTTTTATACGCTCATGATTATTTATTTTCAGAATGTCCAGGATTTGGAAACACAAAATCTTCGATGAATCACCTACTTAAACCTGATAGAGCTAAAAGTTATCCTTCACACTTAAATAACCAAGTATCAGTTTCTTCATTTTTGTCAGATTTATCATCCAATATTTCTGCCAGGTCAATTACTTGTGGATCACGAAATATCCATGTTAATAAAGCTCTATATTATCATAATCAAGAGATAGACTTGAATCCTAGCAGCTTAGAACAGAATAAAACTGAACGGGTATACTACAATCCTAAGTTTTTTAAAAATAACACTAATGGATTACCACTCCAACTCCCAATGTCTCAAGTAAAAGTAAATAAAAATATAATTAAAAAACAAGAACCTAATATATATGTAAATCCTCATTTTATTAAAAATAGTAATTCTAATACAACCAACACTGTTGCTACCCCAAAAAAATCAAATATATCGATAAACCCATTACACAGAAGCGGCATCCATTTTAATCCTAAATTTTTTAAAGATCAAGTTGTCTCTAAAAACAGTGAAACTGCAACATCTTTGAATAATCAAACTCCTCAAGAATGTCATAATCCAAATATACCAGATAAAAATTCTTCATTGTCTCGTTACATATCAAAGTATAAAATAATTAGGAAAAAGATTAATAACTCTAATATTAATAAATGCAATCTTAAAAAGTCAAATACTTCCCTTTTGAGGAAATACAAATCCAATCGTGAAAAATCACATCCAACGGCTTATTCTTACTTAAACAAATATGCCCTTAAAAAGTTCATAAATGATAGAACACCATTAAGTTCCAATAAAAAGATAAAACAACTTATTCTACCATCTCCAAAACCTGTGGTGAAGTTGAAGGAATTATATAGTTCTGAGGCTAAAACGTTTATCATAAATCGAAAGAAATCAATTCTTCAACAAAAGATAGAAGCTAGGAGAAAAGGAAAATCATTTATTATGTTTGGATATAGGAATTATTTATCCAACTCAAAGTACAAATACAGTAGAATTCCAGAGGCAATGATGAAGTTTATTGAAGTAACTCCCAAAAGTCATTATAGTAAACATCATTACCATAAAGCTAACAGTCAAAATGTTGAGAATCATGTTGACAAATCAGTTTTTAAAACAATAAGCAAGATGAAATTAGTGAGGAAGTCAATACTGCAGACCCAAATTGAATCTAGGCGGCATGCAAAGAAAACCTCACCATTTAAAAGAATACCACCAAAAGTTGAAAGTCATGTATCAAAGTATAAAATAGTGAATTCTTCAGGAGCACCAAAAAAGAATTTATCATCTCAAAGGATTCTATCTGGACCACAGAAAAATTCAATGACATTTTCATCTAAAAATTACAGGTAAACAATTATTTTCTCAGTTAATTCGAGAGGGGAGGAAGAGGGGTTATAAATTATTATTTATTATATTGAACCCTGTATTTATATACTATCATAACACACATAGGAGGAAGTTCATGATCATGTTTTCTGGACAACACATAGGTTTCTTCCTCCATTGACGTAATATAATGGTGAGCCACCCTTTGCCTGTGCCACTTATATTACTATCCTGGGATTGTAATGTTTGTCCCTTCTTATACTTTATGATGCTATTTCATTAGTGTGTCATATTTCATACTGTGAGAATATTGATAGCTGTTTTTTAATATATGTGACCCATTGTATTCTCTTGTTGAATGGGAGTCTTAGGTATTGTAATCAGTCCATATATATAATTAGAGAATTGTCTAGGTAAATAGGGGACCGTGCTACAAAGCTTAGCCCATGCAGGATAGAGGAGCAAAACATAAAGCAACAATTAGATCTCATTTGTTACAATTCTAGAGGGCTGCTACCTTATTGATACACAGCATCTTGCTATCTATATTCATAGTCGACAACTACTTTGAATTCAACTTTAAAATTCATAATCATTGTAATTATGACTGGTGCGAAACTAATGTGAACATTTTCTAACTTTTCATTCACTTTTTATCGTATAGCTAAGGAAGGGATTTTAACTGTCCAGAAGATTTTCCAGAAGTATGATAAAATAAAAATTATGAACATTTTCTGAATTTTCGTTAGCTTTTCTTCTTACATCTATCGGATGGTTGAATGAATTTTTGTTCAGAAAGGAATTGTTTAATATCTTTAGAGAAGGAGGGTCCACAGTTAAAAGAAAAGATGTTCAACCTAAAACCCAATAGTCTAGGTTGATGATTCATTGCCTTTATTCAGAATCGTAAAAAGTGTAAAATCTAAATCAAATGATACTTCGAGTAAGACTGTTATGCTATTTGTTTGCAAGTATTGTTCCAATTTTCTGGCATTCTTCTCCAAATAAATTCCGCTTAGGATTCTATTAAGTCTCAAGAATCTTCATACAATTCAATATCTATTTTGCTCATCTGATCGTGATTAAAACATTAGGTTCTGGTTGGTTTCATAATGCCATCTATATTAATTTGAGGGAAACCATGTTTTCTGGACAACACATTAATCAAACAGTATGTCTTTTTCTTTTTTCAGTTTTCCCATTATTCCATTTTGACTGAAATAAATCATTACTTGTTTGTTAATAAGACTCGATGAAAAATTCTTCTCGCTCCTGATATGTGGTGTATCAGATAATGATCTAAAAAATAATATAGTCAAAAATTTTCCATATTTTATACTATTTACCTATATTATTTTTGATAATAGGTTTTCATTTAATTGTCATTTACTTATCTTTTAATTGAAACATATGTTTATTTATTATTATCATCCATTTGAATTTGAAAATTCTGCTCGAGCAGATTTAAAAATAAGATCTACACTCTTTTAGGTTTCAACGGCCACTATTATTACAAAAGACTTAGTTGATTTCTTCTGGTTTAGACATTGTTGCTGCTGACTTCTTCAGGGTTGAAATGAGAATGAGCATCATTGCTGACGAAACGTTGGCGAAAAAAAATGTTTTAAAACTGTCTAAACCAGAAGAAATCAACCAAGTCTTTTGTAAGACATCTACTACTTAGGACAGTTCAGTCAATTTTGTTATCACTTTAACTTATATTAAGTATTTTTCATTATTATTCTTTAGAAGTTATTTAACAAGATGGGATCAATTTGGTTTGATTAGCTTTTTAAAGGAAGAAAGCTGTCCTTGGTTAAAGGATAATTATTATTGTATTAGTAGTTATCTTTCAGTTAGATTACATCTTTCATTGCTTCTAGCTCAAATGTTCATAGACTGTTACAGTATTATTTGCTTTAAAAATTTCTTACTGTTTAATTTTAAAGATATATATATTTTGTTTAATTATTTATTTTTTTTAAGGGCTGATAAACTAATAAGACTTCACAATCTTACAAAAAAACTTAGGAAAAATAATCAACCCTGTTCTTTCTACAATCGATATGGTCGCTGCAAGGGAAAAGAAAAAGGTAGTTGTCCAAAAGTACATGACCCAAAATATGTATCCATTTGTAAGAAGTAAGTATTTTTTTAATATTATCAAATGCTTTATAATTGAAGGGCTATTGGAAAAAATACGAGCCACATCTTTAAAATTGATGATGATTTTCCATAGCTTATTTTATTTTTATTATATTCCTCCAATTAGTAAGGTCATCTAATAGGGTGTTTCCTAATTAGCATAATCAAACCCAGAAATATGGACAATCAAAATACTGTTTGTATTAAATTAGCATTAATTTCAAAGTTGTGGCTTTTCACGTTCTGGCCCTAAGCCCTTAAATTGTTTTAATATTCTGATGTATTTTACAGATTTTTGAAAGGAGAATGCAATGAAAAAGGTTGTACTCTGTCACATGATATAAGACCTGAGAAAATGCCCACTTGTTATCACTATTTAGCAGGTCTTTGCAAGAGGACTAACTGTCCTTATCTTCATATTAAAGTCAATCGTAATGCTCCAATATGCCGTGCTTTTCTGTTGGGATTTTGCGCTGATGTTTACACTGTAAGTTGTCTTATTTTCAATTTTTTTTTTTAAAGGAACTTTTGCTATAAGGAAATGTATATAATCAAATATTTTTTATTTTAGTGTAATAAGAGACACGAGTTCATTTGTCCTGTTTATGTTGAAAAGGGTTATTGCTCTAAAGGTAAGTCTTGCAGCCTACCTCACCGAATTCCTAGTATATGCAACAAGCTCCTAGAGTTTGATCAGTTTCCATTACTGAATGGTAAACAAAAAAAGAAACACCACCGACCTGAGGTAAGTAAAACTGACAAGAATTTAAAATTTAAGGAAAGCATTATTGATAACGACAGCATTTCTTGCAACCAAGAAGTTGATCTCAAAAAGAATGATAAGAAGGATACTTCAAAACCAAAGCCGTTCCAAAGGTATTTTTTGGCATCCTTAACAAGTCCCGATTCAGTTGAAAATGAAAATGATACAATCAGTTCTTCTTAAAGATTGATATGTTGTATAATAAATGTAAATAATGCATAAAGTTTGAGTGACTATTGAAAAAAAATGTTTTATTTATATCATTGTACATATTGTATATTTTAAAAATAAATGTGTACATTTTACCTAAACTGAAGCATTTCAAGAGTCTGAATAAAAATTGCTTTGAAGACTGAGTTGTTGATTAAAAAAAAAGTATATAAGTAACTTTTATGATGTTGATCTTAACTATATATTATATATAAATTTTATGGTTAATTTTTTTATAAACTGTTTATTTTTGCCAAATACATGTATATTTGTAATATAAAATAAATAAATACTTAAATGTTTATTTATGGAACCTTTTCATTTAAAAGTAATCCTTGGTTTATATTTGTTGCATTCAAAGTAAGATTTTATGGTTTTAATTAAAATTAATGGTTTAAAAGATTGTTTAATCACTGACTGTTAATTCCTTATTAACTTGTTATCTCCACTTCAATGTATTCAAAATGTTTCGGGTCCTTTAAAAGCCAATAGAAACTCCCCATCCTTTATTAATTAAACCTTTAAGAATGACCTGCATCCTGAAGTGATAAGCTTACTGTTTTCCCCTAGTTTGGTTTGATATGATTCATTGATGTGAAGTAATGTATATTGATAGAAAGTGTTAATTATATAAAACACTTTCTTCTCATAATATATATTAATGATAATTAATAAATTCATAAGCGACAAAGAATTTGCCCCAGTCTCCTCATGATTTCATCATTTTGCCATAAACCAAAAGGCAATAACAAAAGTTTATCAATTATTTTATTTTTATTTATGAAGTAATATAAGGAAGATGAAGCATTACCCACAGTAAGGCAAATACACCTCATATTGATATTTCCACTTGAATTGATATACATATTCCATATCAAGCTAGATCATTAGTTATCAAATATCTTACTTAAAAAATTAATGATCTGAAGACAGTGCTGCGCTCCCTGTCAATTTATTTTCACATTTAAAAAAATAATATCGAGTCCCATTATCAAAATTATAGAGTATATCAATATTCTAGATTAATGGTCTATTTTTTTATATTATTATAAAACTACTTATTTTTAAACTAAAAGTAAAAGAAATATCTTTCTGGGAAATATATTTTCAATATTCCCTGTGTTTACCTGAAACAAAAATTGTAATGTTTGTACAAAAGAAAGTGCTGACCTGCTAAGGAATTTCATGAAATAAGTTATATTCCACATTATTATTTCACAATTCTCTTTAATCAAACTTCAAATCAATATTCAATTGGTGTTTTTGCACTGAGTTAAAACAAACATATACACTATTTCCAGTTATCTGTTTCTGAAAATGAAGATTTAAAGGCTTAAACCACTAATGCTCTCAAAGGATCGTGTAGTGTGGTAAATAGTTTATCATGCTGTAAATACAAAATAAACTAAAGGCACTAGATGAATGAAGACGTAATTATGAAAAACTTCCAAATAATGATAGAATTAAAATAAATTTATTAAATAAAAATTAAAAAAAAGATTGTGACATTGACATTTTAAACGTGTTTTGAGACAAATAGGGCAATTTCTGAGTAAAGCTCAACAATAATCATAGTATTTATTCACTGAAAAATCAAAAAGAAACAAAATGCACTTTTATAGGTTTGACTTCTTCATTGAAGACCTATATTTATTTAATGTTTTGAAACAGCAAAAAAACAAACCTTTATAAAAAATAACAGTTTCTATTTAGTGCAGTTCTTACAGAAAACAAAAATAATTATATAACTATATTAAATATTATTATAAGCTGTTCCGAAGGAAATATAATCATCTAAAAAACATTATCTTAAACCGTTTCATCTTATAATTTGAATTAAACATCAGATGCTGATCCTTACCTTACCATCTATCAAAATGTATAGTTGGGTCTTTATGTCAGTTAAAATATGATAGGTCTCTCTGATAAAATAATTTAAACTGCAGGTAATAATAATCAAGGCGAGCAGTTTCCTGTAGGCAGAGGCAGATAGCCATCACAGTAATAACTTCATACAACTTTTGTGAGAAAGTATTATTGAAACAACTGATTTGTCTATTATAACAATGTATTGCAACTGTACATAATAAAACTAACAAAAAATAAAGGTATAAACTATTAAATTATATACAAAGTTAGTACAACATAAAACATCTAAAATAATACTATAGGAATAATTATTAATTTTAAATGAAGTACATAAATATTTATTAGCAGCTCAGACTGTAGTTTGCGAAGGTCTAGGAGTAGGCGCTGCTGGAGGAGGAGTGGGTGGACTTCTCTCTTTGTTCCACTCCTTTAGACCTGGAGGCAGAGTAGTATCTTCTTCAAAGGAACCAGTGCCCTCGACAAAATCTTCATATGTAGATTTTTCGGGAAATGGCCTTGGCCCTAGTAATTCTATCATATCCTCACGACTCAAGATTTCATGCTTCAATAATCTTTCAGCAACCTTCAGAGAAATTTTTAAAAATTTATAATTGGTTTTTACAATTATAATACATAATTAATAATAATAATAATACTTAATTGTGAAAATAAATAAAATGACAAACCTTTTCTACGTCAGCCTTATGATTAGTAAGAAGTTCTTTAGTAAACTTATGAGCAGTTTCAACAAGAGATCTAACTTCAGCATCTATGAGTTGAGCCGTGTTTTCAGAGTAGGGTTTTTCAAAAACCATGTCTCCTGGTTTGGGTACTTCGAAACTCAAATTTCCAACCTTCTCATTCATACCATAATGGACTATCTGCAAGTTGATAACATGTGATTAGGTGATTAGATATTCCTTAAGTTAGTAGAATCTATTTAAGTTTTAAATTAAATAACCTGTGCATATGCGCTCTGAGTTACTTTTTGCAGATCGTCCTGAGCACCGGTAGTGATGCGATTGAAAAATATTTCTTCAGATACCCTTCCTCCAAGTGTCATACACATCCTATCGAAAAGTTGCTCTTTAGAATAAAGATATTGTTCTTTAGGTAAGTACTGAGCATAGCCAAGGCCCTTCCCTCTAGGAATAATTGAGACCTGAAAAAGTCATTTATCAGTTCATATTTTAACAACCTTTAATTTGTTTACTAGGAAAAAATAAAAATAAATTCTAGATTTCTAAATTTTTTAAAATTATTATAGATTCTAAATCCCTAAATTTCTTTACATGTCCAAGCATATTACTTCTTGTACCTTGAACACTGATATTGTCAATACACAATATACTGAACAGTATGAACTTAGTAGGACATTCAAGATCAGAAATTTCAATATCCAGATTGTAACGTTAACAGTGATTATCTTATAACTTCCCAGCTTTTTTTTATCCCACACATGTTCAGACACTTGATATTGAATCATCATTTGTTCTCTTTACTTTTACTTTTCCCAAGACAAATTATCGACAAATACAAAGAAAAACATTTTTTTTTTAAACATGTACCACTGGAACCCGCAAAGGGTCCTGGGCTCAGTGCATGGTAGAGACAGTACTGTTTCTATGCAAAGAGAGGTAATTTGGCCAAAAGGTAAAGTATCCACTTTATACTGGCTGGGTGGGCACCAGGATGTTCTGCATATCCCATTTAGAATGGATCCCCGGGTGTTAAAAGAATGTCATAGCTGGTCTGAAATCAAGATCTATAGCTCAGTACTCTACGGAATGAGCTGACTCGCTCATTCATCATTTAATGCTCCTTGTTAAATCATAAAATTTATAATTTAGCATGACAATATTAGGGTATATGAATTTGCTATCCTCAAATGGAACTATATTGTTCCAAAAATTCTTACTATATTCAAGATGTTCTTTAAATCTGGAAAGATATTAGTCAGATCATAAATCTTACATATAATTGTAATGGGTACCTTCAATAATGGATCAGCATGTTTCAAAAACCAACCAGCAACTGCATGACCAGCTTCGTGATAGGCAACTGTTTTTTTCTCTTCTGGTTGTAAGACGTTTGTTTTTTTTTCCATTCCAGCAACTACTCGTTCAATTGCTTGTTCAAAATTTTTCAGGTTAATGCTATTGTTTAAATCACGAGCTGCTATTAAAGCTGCTTCATTGCATACATTAGCAATATCAGCACCTGCAATATACTAATTGAATATCAATTCACGTTCAACAGTCCTTTCATTAATTAATAATGAAATAAACCGATAATAATAATTGAATAAACTGAACTTAAAGAAGTGATTGCCCTTTTGATTTTTTATTGTCCGATTCCTCTTTTTATATTATCCCAATTTAGTAACATATGAAATTTTGTTCATCAAAAATTCTTAGACTTTTCAATATAATTTAATGTTCTTTGATTTTTAGATGTGAAAACAAATTAATTTATTCACCCTTGGGATGTATACAAAATTAATGATTGAATTGGCATGATAATGTCCTAAGCCTGATTGAATAGGCGTGACACTGATATATCAGTACAGAAGTGTCTTATTTATGTGCTTTACCGCAATTCCCAACCAAACTTATCCAATGTATAAATTATTACTACCTGTAAAACCTGGAGTTAGAGCTGCAAGCTTCCTTGCCAAGTTGTCCTTATCGAGAGCTGACTTCAATGGCTGCAAATGAACTTTGAAAATGGATGCTCTGCCTTTTATATCTGGGGCTGGCACAAATATTTGCCTGTCAAATCTACCAGGTCTCATAAGAGCCTTATCTAAAATATCAACTCGATTTGTAGCTGCAAGCACCACTACATTCATGTTCGTGTTGAAACCTACGAAATTACAACAAAAAAAAATGTAAACTTAAAAACAAATTTAAGCATACTACATAAACAAACTACTCAGTTATGTAAATTCTTTTTTTGATAGAGGCACATGATAGATGGCTATGGTATAGTGGTATATGTTTAGCCTTACATAAAAGGGCCTCATTAATATCTGTTAGAACTAATTTAAGGAAGAAATAGTTGGGGGTGCAGTAAATGAAAACATCAAAATAAGTATAACTTATTTATTATGTGCCGACGTTTCGGCCTACAATGTAGGCCATCTTCAGGGCTAAGAGAAAAAAACAGAAATATATAAAAACGTAGCAGTAACAAGAATATATAAAGTGGTACAGGAGTGGAAATAAAAATAGTGACTAGATATGATGAAATAGTGAATAGATATAAGATAAATAAGAAAGCATATAAGACAGATTACAGAATAATAAACTTAAAATAGAGATAGATAAAAATAAAATTGTAGATGATGAACAGAAATTGTAATAGTGACAGATAAAATAATACAAGAATAAGAATATAAAATAGAAAAAATACATGTCAAGAAGGGATAAAATGTAAACAATAATATAAAGGGAAGAAAAATGAGGAGGTAAACGGAAAGATACAAAATAAGAAGATTAAAATATAGAAAAAGGGGGGTTGAGTATGAAGGATTTAGAAAAAAACTAGTTTAATTAATTATATGGATAAGAAACGAGACATGAGGGGTTACATAGGTAAAGTGTAATAATAAAAGCATAAATAGAAAGAAAAGCTTGATAAATTTCAAAAATTAAACATTGAAAATAGTGGTATTATATCTATGAACTATGAAGAATGAAAAGAAAAAGAAAATAAGTAAGGGAAGTTAATATGTAACTGTATACAATTAGAAAGAAGTGGCATAAATGCAAAATAAGATGAGAATATAATATAAACATATAGAAAATAGGTGAAGAAATACAGTAGATGAAAAATATGAGGCTAAATAAGAATGAACTCTATACTATTAACATATGATGGATGCCAAAAGTAGGTGTGAAAACAGGTGCGAAGAAAGGTGAATGTGAAAAGGATGGAGATAAGATAAATATGTACTAACCGAATAAAACAAGTTGCAGGTTAGGGAACTCAGAGACAAGTAAGAAAGAAAACCGTTACACAGGGCAGGCGGAAGCGATAAAGGCGATCTCTGACGGCCAAAAAAATAATGACAAAGAAGGGGGAAGGAGAAATGTAGAATCGGTGGATATAAGAGACCGTAAATAATGTAAATGGCGTGAAAAATTAAAAATTAAATTAAATTAAAAAGGGAAATTGCAGATGCAGTGGAATTAGTGACCGTAAATAATGTAAATTGAGAGAAAAATAAAAATTAAAAGTCAATGGTCAAAATGTAATTAAAAAAAGAATGGCATAATAAATTAAGAATGTAAGGTTATTTTAGTAAATTAAAAATATGGGCGTAGGTTAGGGATAGGTGATGGGAGTCGGTCTTGGCATTAACGGTAGAGGAATCTAAATTGATGTGAATGGTTTCTGAGAGGATGCGTTTATTATAATTAGGAACGGAGGCTAGGATCGACGTGTTTTCGAAGTCAAAAATGTGGTTAAAGGTTTAGAAGCGGTTGGGTTGTGGGAGGAAATGGAGTATTTGTGTTGGGTAATGCGGTCTTTAAGTAGGTTTTTGGTTTCGCCGATGTAGGAAGAGTTGCAGTTGGGAGTAGAACAAGGAATGCGATAGACGACCTGAGAGCGATGTTTTAGTGGAATGGGATCTTTAACACGGGTATAAATATTGGAGAGTTTGTTGTGGGATTTAAAGGCGATGCGTAAATTGGGGATCGCGGAACGTAGGGATTTTTGAATGTTATTAGAGAGGGAGGGTATATATGGCAAGGATCTGTATATAGGGATAGAAGGCGGATGTGAAGAACGGGTGCGGGTGGGTGGGTTATAATGGTGATGGATGAGTTTATTGATAACATGGGGAGGAAAATTGTTTTTTAATAGGATTGCTTTGATGCGTTGGGTGTTGGTGTTATGGAAGCAAGCGTCGGAGAGGGATAGGCCACGGTGGATGATATTTTTGGCGACATTGATTATTTGGTGGTGCGGATGTTGGGAGTAATAATTGAGGAGTCTGCCAGAATAGGTGGGTTTCGTATACCAATCAGTGGATAAGGTGTGATCGGGATTTCTAATGATACGGAGGTCAAGGAAAGGTAGGGATTTGTTATGTTCAAGTTCAACAGTGAGATGTAGGCGGGGATGGTATGCATTGAAGGATGATAATAAACCTGAAATGATGTTAGGATTTAGGATAAGGAGGAGGTCGTCCACATATTTTTTAATGAAAATGACATCGTCACGGAACTGGGGTAGGATGGAGTCTAGAAGGTCATTTAGGACAATATTGGAGAGGTCAGGAGCGAGGGGATTTCCCATGGCCAGTCCAGAAATTTGGTTAAAGAACTGTCCATGGAAAGTGAGATAGCCAGATTCGCAGCAGAGTTTAAGGGATTGGAGATATGAGGACCGGTTGAGAGAGGTATGGGGTTCTATGAGTGACCAGTTGTTATCTATAATGACAAGGGCTTTATCTAAGGGTATGTTGGTAAAAAGACTTTCGACATCGAAGGAAGTGAGGATGTAATGATCAGGAATGGTGAGGGATGTTAAAAGATCTAATTTTAATTATATCTAATCTAGTTTTCATAGATATAATACCACTATTTTCAATGTTTAATTTTTGAAATTTATCAAGCTTTTCTTTCTATTTATGCTTTTACTATTACACTTTACCTATGTAACCCCTCATGTCTCGTTTCTTATCCATATAATTAATTAAACTAGTTTTTTTCTAAATCCTTCATACTCAACCCCCCTTTTTCTATATTTTAATCTTCTTATTTTGTATCTTTCCGTTTACCTCCTCATTTTTCTTCCCTTTATATTATTGTTTACATTTTATCCCTTCTTGACATGTATTTTTTCTATTTTATATTCTTATTCTTGTATTATTTTATCTGTCACTATTACAATTTCTGTTCATCATCTACAATTTTATTTTTATCTATCACTATTTTAAGTTTATTATTCTGTAATCTGTCTTATATGCTTTCTTATTTATCTTATATCTATTCACTATTTCATCATATCTAGTCACTATTTTTATTTCCACTCCTGTACCACTTTATATATTCTTGTTACTGCTACGTTTTTATATATTTCTGTTTTTTTCTCTTAGCCCTGAAGATGGCCTACATTGTAGGCCGAAACGTCGGCACATAATAAATAAGTTATACTTATTTTGATGTTTTCATTGACTGCACCCCCAACTATTTCTTCCTTAAATTAGAAGATACAGTCGACCAACTCTTCTCTAACATGTTAGAACTAATGTTCAAACCCTTCATTCACATGAAGTACAAATAAAAAAAGGAGCGTAGTAGAAGAGCTGATTTAACACATCATCAAATAACTGATGATTTAATAAAAAAATTGTCATTGCATTTTGTTCTCAAAATAATATCCGGAAATAGGAGTTTGATTGTGTTAGTGTAAAAATTAGAGGCAGGTATGGGTATTTCGGTACTTAGTTTTGTTGGCACTGTGATGAAAGTTCAATTCTCTATTTGAAAAAGTAATTTTAGTGCTACAGCTGATCATAACATATTTTTTCTATCAAAATAGTTATATTACCCTAAATTTGGCTGCTGATTAAAATAAAATATAATGCTTTAAAAAAATCCAACAAAGAATTTAATGTACTTTAATTTAAATAATAGTGACACTTTCTGTGTGAAGCATTCTTCTGAAACAAGCAAAAAACTGAAAACTATATTGGCTTTTAAATTTTAGAAAATTTTGTGAATTATCATTATTTAGGAATACAAGTAAAGTGAATCATCCTATGCTTTGCCTAAATTAATTGGAACCAAAAGTCTAATCTGAGTGGGCTACAGATGTGGAATTATATCATATTATGTTTGTGGCAGTTGTGTAAAGATAAAAAAAATTTCTTTCTTACACTATTATATTTTTTTACTTAAAAACATTCGCTTTTCAAACATCAATTATGACTTATATGAAATTTATAGTTTGTAGCTTCTCTTTATTTTAACAAGTACAATTGTACTTAAATAAATTATATTATCCTCTTCGAACAATAAATCTACCAATAATTTAAAATTAATACCTAAATAGCCGAGTTACGAAAATAAATAAATACCATCCATTTCTACTAAAAGTTGATTTAGGGTATTTTCTTGCTCAGAATGTCCTCCAAAACTTCTGCCACCTCTTTTTCTTCCAACAGCATCTATTTCATCAATAAAAAGTATACAAGGAGCATGCTTTCTAGCCATAGCAAACATATCACGAACCTAAAAAAATAATATAAATAATAAATATAACCCTAGGGTTTTACATCAACTATAATTATTACAATACATTAGCTATATACTAAATTTCTGATTTTCATTACAAAACATTTAATAATTATTTTTGTTACATGCAACTTACAGCTTCTGTAAAAAAATAAAATAAAACAGATTAATTTTTTAAATTAAATTTTCACCTATTTTATTTATGTCTGTACTAATATTAGATAACATAAATATGTCTATTCCATCTAACTAGATAATTAATGATGTGATAAATAATAGTGTAGTAATAGTAACGTAGAGCATAGTAATGCCTATATCAATTAGTTTAAAAGGAAATAATTTCTTACCCTTGATGGACCGACACCAACAAACATTTCAAGGAACTCAGAACCAGAGACAGAAATAAAGGGTACATTGGCTTCACCTGCAGTTGCTTTGGCAAGTAAAGTTTTTCCAGTTCCAGGTGGACCTTTAACAATATAACTAAATATACCAAGCAACACATTCCAAGTAAACATTTGATTATTTAAATTAACTATATATCTATACCTGTCAACATTGCACCTTTAGGAATTTTTGCTCCTAATTCAATATACTGATGTGGATTTTTTAAGAAATTAACAAATTCCATTATCTCTAGTTTTGCTTCCTCACAGCCAGCAACATCTCTTAAAAAAAAAAATAAATGAATCATACTCTATTACGATCTTTATAAAATACAATAAGTATAATGCAGATCTGATTCCCATTAACATACTTAAATCTGACTCCAATGTCATTAGAGTTTATTAACTTTGCTGTTGATTCCATAACACCAAAAATACCACCTTTACGGCCACCACGACCTCCCATAATATCAGCAGATCTTCGCATCATATAAATCAAAAAACCTGCAAAAATAATTATATAAAATACGTATTGAAAACTATTGGAGTATAGGACAGTTCTACTTAAATGTACAGTTTGCAAAGAATTAAATTTACAAGTTACTTAAATTTAGCATAAGTATTGCAATCAACATCAATCAAATTTAACTAAGATAATATATATTGCAATTAAATATAATTATATATTATTCATCATTTTCAAATAGCTTTTTACACGATGGTTTTAACAGGGATAGCTTATTTATTCAATTAATCTTGATAAAATCACTGCACCACAATAGAAATAATTTAGATAAAATATTATATTTTTCAATTCTATGTTACATAAAACCCCAAATTTTGAGAGTAAAACAATTTAAAAAAAAAAAATTGTGGATGTCTACTGTGGCTGTTTTTTAATTATATTTTTTATCCATTGAATTTTCGTAAGTTAAAAAGGCATCTGACTTTTCCTTCTTGATTTTCTAGTAAGTGAATACCTCCAGGTGAGTAAGCCCAGAGCGGCCCCCCTTAGAAAGTACTACGATAAGATTAGAGTTTAAAAAATATGGATTCTAATCACACACAGTGTAAATTTTCAAATAATAATAATAGGCAAATCTATCAATAAAAAATAATGGTAATCTAAAATAGATACCTATAATAAGAATAGTAGGCAGGAAACCAGTTAAACTGCTTGCTTCTAACTCTGATTTGTAAACAACAGGCACATAATTTGGTGGCTCAATATTCATCTCCATTTGAGCATTTTCTAAATTTCTTTCAAACGAATCAACGCTTCCAATGTTAAACCATAGCACACTCTAAAATAAATGCTGTCTATAAAAACTCTAGGCTAAGACTTACACACATAGATATTTATACACTAATTGTTAATACTAACTGCACCATCGACAGAATTTCCTGGTGAAAGACGGACCCTGACCCACTTTTTGTTTACAACTTCAAGTTTTTCAACTATTCCTTTTGACAAATAACTACGCAAAAAGAAACAAATAATTAATTCTTTACTATTGATTAGTAATTCTACTTTATAAAAAAAAAATACAGCTAACAGCAACAATGGCTTACTTATTAACAAACTCTTTCCATGCTATTTCCTTAAAACCCATCTCATAGTATGCAATAGCCGCTATAAGGCCAACAACTCCAACCAAGCCAAAAAGGAACCACTTCTCCTTTTCACTTTCTCCTAAAGGCTTTGGACCAGTGCCTCTATAAATAAAAAAATTATTTATCTTATTGCAGCATTTGAAATGTAATTATATTGATCAACTCAAGACAAATAATTTTAGAGTTATTGACTTATTTTAATGTAATTAAACTATATGTAGTAGAATTTCACTAATGTAAACTAATTTTAAGCAAAAGGGGTTCTGATAAGATAAAAATTGCAAGGAATAGAATAGTAAATCAATTATTTACAAGTCAAATCAAAAACAAAAATAATATAATAGAAACATTATTAAAGGCAAATCACTACATTTATCAGAAGCACTATGATTTTTATTCTGTGGAAGCAACACCTAATTTTTAATTAGTGTAAGACCCTTCTTAAATAACGATCAACCCCAGCTAACCAAAACCTGACTGAAACTTCTTGATTATTCTCACTTTAATTATAAATCCCTATAATTAAGAATATATAAAATATTTCAATATTTTAAAATTTTGGAAAAATTTCACAGAGATCTAAGAAGCTATACTTTTTTGAGAGAATTTGACTCTCATCCTTGCTAGGCATGGGTCAAAAAACCTGTAACCACAATGACCCGTGAACGAGTCTGGGGTTCAGTACATGGTAGAGACTGTACTGTTTCATGGACAACGGTTCTGCAAGTAGGTGACGTCCTAGGCACACTCAACCACCAGGTTTTCCCCCTTTTGGGTACCCTATATTAATAACATTTTAAAGAGGCTGGGTGAGCCCCAGTAGGGTCCTAGATCTCATATGATCCATCTCCCGCCGCAAACAGACTAAAGTAACTGCCTGCAGCGGGATTTAAACCAGGATTTCCGACATGGCTTCTCAGTGCTCTACCACTGAGCCACTCCGCTCCCTGCTAGGCACGAGTCAGTCAAATATAAATTAAATTATAAAAGAACTAGTAAATAAAAATTATACCTTGTTCCACCAAACATTCCAAAAGACCATTGCTGTGAGTTGGGTTTGGAAGGTGGTGCCGTTTTTGAATTTTGAAATGACTTTGGAGGGGGCTCTTGAGCTGCAGAGGGAGCTTCCTTGGCAGGTTCTTTTTCATTTTTATTTTCTTTCTCCTTAGCTTGTTTCTGTTTTTCTTTAAAATACTTCTCAAATCCATGAGGAGGTTTTTCACAAAAAACACGCCATTCCTGCCAAATTTTATCTAAACTAGGTATTCCTCGACTCCTAGCAAGTTCTGACAAGTTTTTGCCAAGCTGTTGAAGAAAAAAAAATTGTTGAAATATGGTGCAAGATTACACATTTCATAAAATTAAATTCCATTGATTCATACCAGACTTATTATTCAACTATGCAATATAAGCACAACACAATGTGTATTATTGAGTGAATACTTTTAATTCTCACAAAATCGGAATTAGGTAAATATAAATATCAACTTACAGTGAAACTGTCAATTGTGCCTTGGCAAAGACCCGTGAGAATTAATCTCTCCAGTTTTCTAGCAGTTAGCAACAAACGATGGGCCATTATTCTTATTTGAAAATTAAGTTAAAAACTGGAATAACATTACGGTTTTTGAGGGTGCCGGGTTTAGAATAACTAAACCTCGGACAAATTCACTAGGTTATCACTGATGCAACTTCTAATCAAGAAACCATTCTTTAATTGAGACAGGTGTTTTAATATCCTATACAATAACTAGTAAATCGGAAGAGAGAAAATAGTTCTAGATAGGTTACTTGACAATTTTTTTTCTTATAATTAGAAGAATAAAATTTTTTAAATCGAAATCAAAAATATGTTAATAAGAAATGACTATGTTATTTCCCACAGAAGGGAAGGTTTCAAAACAAGCCGTAACTTGCCTTGTAACCAATGAAAACGGATCGTGAACGATAAGTGACGATCACATCTTGAAGAACATCGAATTGCCCTGACATCTGTGTTTGAGTATAAGAACTAAAGACGGGCACTTTTTCTCTCGATGTAAAAAAAAATATCAGTTGGAGCATTAGGGGGGGGGGGTAAACGATGTCTAAGGCTATTTCTCTATTTGTCTAAGGCTCAGCTATTTCTGTTGTATCCGAAATTATCAATTATTCATACCAACATTTAAAAAAATATTAAATAAAAAAAACACCGTTTGCTTTCCGTGATTCAATACTTGGCAAGGACTGTACTGTTTCGTAAGCTAACGGTTGAGCACAGAAGTTATTTGGTCGATGTCGGAGTGGCCCCCCGTATATCCCACACATAGGAGTGCCCACTTTTGAGAGGCTGGTTGAACCAGAGGAAGGTTTTCAGATCCCATAGAATGGATATGATACAGGACTGATAACAGAATAAATCGGATATAATATATAGTATATTATTAACAAAAGCATCATCGTAGGTAGCGTAACTTGAATATGGATATCAGGTTGATGCACTATTCGCTCCCTCCACGAAATTGAAATTACAACTTTAAAGAGACCACAACAATCCATGAAGGGGCTTGGATTCAGTGCATGATGAATAATATATTATTTCAGTCAATGGTTGTTCAGGGATATGATTTGTCGGAAATCACGCTTAATCGCCAGATTCTTCTCTTCAATTAAGGGAAAGAACCACTCACTTTATAAAGGCGGTGATAATTCCAGGAGGGTCTGAAGATCCCACCGGATCCATCCATGGCTGTTAGCAGATTTAATAATTTAACTGCCGCAGCTGGATTTGATCCCAGGACCTTCATGACAACTACTCAGCGCTCCACACGACGAGCTACTCCGCTTCTTGAAGTAACCACTAAATTTATTTGATAAAACAAATCATTAAAACAATAAATATGCTTTTAATCCATTCATCACGTACGTGTATTTCTTCTGATTTAAACCGTGTCGTCAAGTTCTTTGCCGACGTTTCGCTGGTCATACTGCTAGCTTTCTTGGTACTTAATCCGAGACTGACATAACAGCAAGTAACTGATTATTATATTCAAACTGAGGGTAGCATGAAACGTCAAGATTCGTGTTTTTATTCCATGATTCATCTATTTTGTTTTACTTATTTTATTTTCTCCAACCTATCTCAAGATTCCATTTCCCATGCTTTTATCCTTTCTTATTCACCATGCTGAAGATTTTATTCATTTGAAGATATGTTACGTGTAATGATTTCTTATAACTCTCAATGCATGTTATGACTTTAAAACCAAATCCTGCGGTGTAGTTATATATTATTAAATTCTATTAGTCTTAAAATTCACTTTATACGAGCTGAACTACACATGCAATTAAAGTAGTACGAGTAGTTTTTAAAATGTTAATCTTAATTACAATCATAAAATTATTTTGGATCAAATTATAAAAAAAAAAATCATTACATATCATGAAATAGCAGAAATGTAGATTGACGAAAGACACCAACGCTAACAGTTGTTGATTTCTAGAACTACTTGTAGTTGCCGGAGGTTACCTTCTCATTTCTGCTTTCTGCATTAACAAGCAGGTTTGGTGTGATAGGGCTTGAATTCGAAGGTGTATTGTTGAATATTGAATTTGATTCGTAGTTCAAGTATTTTTTCAGAATGGTTAGTGTTAAAATAATACTTATTTTTCACGTATTCATTGCTTTCCAGTTATTATAAAATAACTATTTGGGACTGCAAACATTTATATATTCTGTCTGTTTTTTATACTTTATATATTTTTATACCAATTTTTCATAAGTTAAAATTTATGTTTCATTATGGTGTTTCAAAATATTTTTTTAAACAGTCTGATTTTCTTTTATTTAGGCCAGAAGATATGATTCAAGAACAACAATTTTTTCTCCAGAAGGTACTTTAAATATTATCCTGAATATCATTGACAGTATACACACTTGAACACTCAAGCTTAAAAGATAAATTATGAAAAAAGTATTATATCTCTTTAATTGATGCTGATATTGCATTGTTCCAGGTCGTTTATATCAGGTCGAGTATGCTATGGAAGCTATCAGTCATGCTGGTACTTGTCTCGGGATCCTAGCGAATGATGGTATTATTCTCGTTGCTGAGAAAAGGAATACTAATAAACTTCTTGATGAATCAGTTTATTCAGAAAAGATTTTCAAACTAAATGAGTGAGTTACTGTTTTATTACCATGATTAATTTAAAAAACATAATAACATTCTATTTAGAAACCCAGCGTCATTCCATATAGAATTTTCATATCACCTCAGCCAATTATTTTATATTCAGTGTGCTTAAAATTGAATCGATTAATGATATATTGATGCAGTTAGCTCTAGATGTGACGCCATGAAGTGGTCGAGGGTGCAGTAAATAAAAATTCAACAAACTAATATGTGTAAATTATTATTAATTATAAGAAATAATAAGTTATACTTCTTAGTGTGTCCAATTTTCATTTACTATACTCCCAGTCACTTTCATGTATAAATAATGAAGTAGGTAGAAATTTAAATTGAATAATCTGTCTAATTTAAGCTTACATTTGTTATATTCACTTTTCTCTTAATAATAATTGAACTATTGTTTTATTTATTTAAAAAATCTCAATAAAAATAAAAGATAAATTGTTAAATCTTATCAAAATAAAAGTATCCCAAGAAGTTAATATAAGTGAGATTCTATTGTTTTTACCTATAATTATTATTAGAGTGAAGTGCTTATTTTCTATAAACATTTGGTTGAACACAGAATTGATTATTATTAGTGTCAATTCCTAAACTGTTTAATAAGTTATAAATTAATATATTCTTAAACAGTAGTTTAAAGTTTTTAAGTATTTTTATTATATAAATGTAATTAACTGTACCCCTTTAATAATTAACTATATCTATGTTACAAATAACTAATGATTGGTTATTAAAGAATGATAAGATCTATTAATGTTTTTTATAGGAACATGATATGTAGTTTAGCTGGCATTACAGCTGATGCTAATGTTCTTACTAATGAATTAAGGCTTATTTCTCAAAGATATTTGTTACAATATGGAGAAACAATTCCTTGTGAACAACTTGTTTCATGGTTATGTGACATTAAACAAGCTTACACTCAGTATGGAGGTATTTATCTAATATTTATAGTTATCAAATATATATTTTTATTAATTATATGTACTTAATAGCTGTATTCTTAAATGGCTCAAGCTTATAATTGCAATAAGCACAGTTATACTGCACAGTGCTGACTGGAGCCTGCGACCAAACTAACCTAGAAGCATCCGATCTCCACACCTGTCTTTCAATGAATATGAATTATTTTTATTTTAATTGCTGCAAAATTTGTGAGGTTACCTCCAACTATATGGAATCTAGTACATCCTCCTGTGTTAAATGCTAGACCATTGCATCACCTCCAAACTGCACTGAAGGGAGTATGAACTGGGGTATGGCCTCCCATGTTCTCCCATGTAAACATGTCAGCATTCCTGACATGTGTCCTGCTCTAGGCGTGCAAGGAACACATTCTTCTGAACTGCCAGTGGTGAGCTATTGCTACTCGTCATCTTTAAGTGGGATCATAAGTAAGGCCAATTTTCCTCAAATGATTAAAAATTGTTATTGCGGATAAAGACATAGCCAAAACACTTTGAACTTCTTTGAGGATCCGGTGGGTGCTATGGAAAGGTTCCTTTTGGAAGCGATTACAATATTTCTATCCCCTCTTTGTTTTGAGTTGGGCTAAAGCACGATAGATGACGCTCTTTGAAACATTAAATAACTAATAATTGTATTGTGTAAAGAAGAATCTTGATTTTCATGTTGAAAGCACATGTCTAAATCAAGTTTCAATATTCATTAACATTAAATTTTCTCAGTACCCACCAATTAGTTTAAGCTGATATGCAAGTACATTTTGCAACTTAGAACAAATGAGGTTGTAAAAAATAAGATTATCTTCATAGTTTTATTTTTTATTAAGTTAGATTTTTCAACTCATTTTGTTTCATTATTATACTTGCATGCTTGTAATGAAACACTCTAACCTTATTTTTTATTCAGGTAATGTCTCATCATTGTTCATCTAGATGTTTTAATCTTTCCACTATATACACAAATAATATTCTTGTTTTTATCTAAAGGTAAAAGGCCGTTTGGAGTATCCATATTATATATGGGCTGGGATAAACACTATGGGTATCAACTTTACCAGTCTGACCCTAGTGGAAATTACTCAGGTTGGAAAGCCACATGCATTGGGCATAACAGTGGTGTAAGTATCTTTTTTTATTTAAGGAAAGAAAGAGCTATGAATTTTACTTATAACTCCCCTTTGTAATTTTTTTTATTTTTACAGTTTTAATTATAGTTTACATATCTTCAACCCAACAGTACTAAATCATTCATAAACACAAGCATGGATATTTTACTATCCAAATTTAAATTCAAACCTTTTTCTATGTGAATCATATTTCCGATAACATAATCTAGTGTTGAATTAATTATAATAGTATAGGTGAAAGTAAATCATCTTGTTTCAAACCTATGGAATTCTTACTTCTCTGAAAAACAATTACTGGTTATAATTTTATTAAATGACTAAAATAGAGCCAAAAACTCAAAAAGAAACACTATTATTTATTATAATGCAATTGGGAAAAACCACAATGCAAAGCCTTATGTTTCAAAAAATACACCTACTTACCAGTCGACGTTTCGCCTACTGGCGTGTTTGGGCTGTTGATCGTTGGGATGTTTTGCACCTTTTTCTTCGAGATGCGATTCACATAACCCCTTTTTGATTTTGGTGTCATGATAATGCCTGAATATGCGAAACGTCGACTGGTAAGTAGGTGTATTTTTTGGAAACATAAGGCTTTGCATTGTGGTTTTTCCCAATTGCATTATAATTTTATTAAATGTTTCAGTCATGGATGCTCATACTAGATTTACTAACTTCTTCGGTTATGCAGTTCAGTCAATACGTTTATACAGTCAACAGAAACATAAGCCAGTTTAAAATCTATTTAAAGCTGATGAACTACCCCATTGCAATCTAACTTTTTCTTAAGTATTTGGTATAAGGAAAATATTTGATCTGTAGATAGTTAAATGGTTTAGTCATTTTTTTTTTTAATTGGTACTATCAGATAATTTCCTTAGCATATTCCATGATTCAACTAGTTAGGATTAATGAGAATATTTTATAGCAACCGGTAGGAATGTGATTCTGCTCCAATAGAGTAATAGTTATTATAATTTTTTTTTTAGGATCAGAAAAATTCTTTCCATCCTTCGGTCATTTTTTCTCTAGGCCTCCTCAATAGGCCTTCACCAGGTGGCTCAATCCTGTGTGGCCACTGGCCAGTTGAAAGCATTTAGTAGTTGACGGGCATCCCACGCAATAATGTCCTCCTATCTAAGCCGAGTTCTTCCTCTTCCTTTTGGGTATTTCCTCCTCCAGCATGCGTGAAACATGGCCACCCCAACAAAGTTTCCCCTGCTTAATATACCTCACCACATCAGTCTCACCATAAAGTTGGTGCATTTCCCTATTTGTCCTCTGTTGCCAATTTCTTTGACTCTAATCGGTCCAAATCTCTCTCTCCTCATTACCATTGAGGGTCCAGGCTAGGAGTGGCCTAATAAGGGCCTTGTACATTAGGCACCTGGTACGTCAGGTGAGACAGAAGCTTCTTAAATGTTTCATGAGGTCAATGACTGGTAAGCTTTGATGACTGGTTTCCCCTGAGATCCTGTTTCCATACTACTAACTCCAGGTATACAAATTGGTCGACATTCTTGAAAGCGAATGGGCCTAACACTTTGGGCTGTCAGTCTGCTGCCTATCGATAGTAATAATGTTGAATAATATCTTTTCACTATTCACATTTTGTTAGTGTCTTCATAGTAATGTTTTCCCTGCTGTATTTAAAATTACAATGCTATATCTACAGTTATACTCAATCTTAAGTTTTCTATTATTTTTACAATGAATAAATATTACAGATAAAAATGTAATCTTATAAATGTGTGGTTAATTTGTATTTTAGGCAGCTGTTTCCAGTTTGAAGACTGATTACAAAGAAGGTGAAATGACAGTGAAAGATGCTTTGGCCTTGGGAATCAAAGTTTTAAGTAAAACATTAGATACTGCCAAGCTTTCAGTTGATAGAGGTATTTATCCATAATGTATAATTAATAATGTACTATGTATAATAATTAAAGACTGCAACTTATCCATTTTATCACACATTGTGACTTATCACATTAAGTATATAACTATTTTAACTAGAAACTCAGTTTAACCCTTAGAGCTCTATGGACGTATATATGTGTTTGGGGAAAGTCATCTGTGTGGCCCACGGCCACATTTATGTGGTTTCTCTAAGTCATCGGCCCGGACTAAGGCGCATATATGCATTTGCCGGTTATTTCAATCAATGTGCAGTCATTTTCGTGTAAAATTAATACAGGGGCATTCGTTAGTAATTTGCCTTCCTCAGGTAGCGGTCGGTCAGTGTTAGGGTCATAAAAATCTCCAGGAATATCCAAAATGGAAATCCCATCTTACGTCCCACTCTTTAACCAATTAGATGTTACTGTGTTTTCACGACTCAAAGCACTCAAAATGACTCAGTCAGCATTATCGTCTTGCCAGCGTAACAACCTCACGGTCTCGCTCAAATCAACAACGATAGTGCCGTGTATAACTTGTTTGATTATTTTTTATTCGTGACACCCTACAAAAAGTAAAATCTTGAAGAATATTTCACAAGGGAAGAATGTAGTGAATCACTATCATCAGACATTGAATCAGAAGAATCAATTGGTTAAAGAAGAACAAATAGAAAACAGCCCAGGAAGTTAAGCACATCATCGGAAGAGGAAAATTCAGAAGGGGGCCGAAATATCGAGACTTTTCACCAAGATGGAATATTATTCTGGTAAAAAAGGAACTTAACTCCTGTAATACATATCTTTGACGACCAAAATTCTGGAGTAAAGGGAAATTTAAATCCAAAATCAACACTCTTAGACGCCTTTATGATGATGTTTCCCAGAAGAATTAGTGTGTGAAATGAAGTATTGGTCGACAGAGGAACTGCTTTAAAGCGGTATTTTCCGCAAAATTATGTCACGGGATTGGTACATGATGGTGCTACAAATGTTGCACTTCTACGACAATAGTACAATCACGGACGATCTGTTAGTAAGCATACGGCCAGTTATCAAAAAGATCAAAACTACCTTTTCACAGTCATTCGTACCGTACGAAAATCTGTGCATCGATGAAAGTCTTTTGCTTTACAAAGGCAGATGCTGTTTCAAACAGTTCATACAATCCAAAAGAAATAGGTTTGGCATTAAATCGTTTGTCCTTTGTGACTGTAAAACTGATCATGTACTGGATTTTATAATTTATACTGGTCAAGGTCAAGAAAAGTGACACAGGCATTGGAATCTCTGGTGATGTGATGACAATATGAAAGAGGTTTGGATGTTGTCTTCTGCACATGAAGCTACATTCCCCGAAACCGGGATGAAGGATTACCGCACAGGAGAAACCGTCGTGTGTTACCGATTACAATTCCAAGATGGGTGCTGTAGACAGAGTTAACATGACATTAAGTGCACTCAAGTCAGTAAGGAAAACGCTTAAATGTTATAAGAAGTTGTATTTTCACTTGTTAGATTTATTCATATATATTGCATCTAAATTTCACCGGTATATAACAAAAATTTAGTGATTTTCATATAGCGCTAATAAAAGACATTTTGCAAAAATATCCGCAAAACAGAAGCGTGGTAGGAGGAGGAAAAAGAAAACCTGAGGATTTACCGTTTTGATTAACTGAAAGGCATTTTCTATCGAATTGTGAGAACCATGCGGGCGCAAAACAGTTGACCCGAAGTGTCGTGTGCAGTTATGTGTCGTTTGCATAAAAAATAACAGAAGGAACAATACGCGATACAAATTTAAAAAATACCATGTTGGTTTATGCATTGATAATTGCTTTGAAATTTTTCAAACACAATTAAATTATTAATCTGTAGTAAATATCAAATTAAGTTTTTTAGTTGATTGTAGAATTTAATGTTTTAAAACTTAAATGTTTATTATACATAATTTTAATACTAAAAAATAACAGTATTTAATTATTTTACCTTCTGCAAAAGAATTACTATAGTTTATCACTATTTGCGCCTTGAATAGTCTCTTTAGTGTGGCGAAAAATTATTCCGGCCCCAGCGATGGTCAGCGCTAGCTGCGCTCTGCCCCTACGGACAGTTTTGGCCAGAAGTATTCAGAGCTCTAAGGGTTAAATCATCAATACAAAATGTATTTATTAGGAACATAAAATTAAATATTGTCTCAGTATATTAATTTGTACCAGATATCAAACTATTTAGATTTGATAAATAAGCCTAAGAAATCAAAAATGTGTTCCAAAATAAAAATTATTTATATAAGAATAACGTAAAGTCTTAGGGTATTAAAGATTTTTAATAATTTGTGTTTTTATCTGTTGTAATGTTTCTTTATTTTCTGAAATTGCTTTCATATGCCATTCTGAAATAATTTTTAATTGTTGAAAATAATATGAAATTCTTTCTGCTTAACTTATTTTTTTATATTTGCACTGTTTTTATTTTAAATATGAATTTCAACATGGCAACTTTACTTCCCTTTTGTATTGAAATGGCATATGTTTGTATATAATTTTTGTTGGTTATTGTTTAAGAAAGCAAAAAAATGTTTTATTTTTTAAAAAACAATTCATATTATGGCTCCAACGCCAGAGCAATCAGCTAAAATGGTTTCTTATGAGCAGTATCACTGAAACTTAGAACTTAATAACATACTGCCATTCATGTTTGTTACAACTGCATCTTTATTACATTGATTATAAGTTTTCCTGAGATATTTGAAACTCTCAGTTTTATAAGTTAAGACGATCAATCTAATTTAAATATTTGGAAAGTCAGATATGTTATTATTTTTTCAAAACGTGAATCATCTTAATTATAAACCTAGTTAAAGTATTGTTTAAAAAAGTTTTTATATAATTGTCTTTACATCAATTAAAAATTAAATAAATGTGTTTTGAATTACAATTTTCATCATTTTTATGTCTTTAAAAAAAGTTACTAGATGTTATTAAGATTAGTTATAAAGTGATAATAACTTATCACTACCTCATTTCTTGGAGACAATAATTTTGATTAATTGATTTATAAACTTTTTTTATATATAGCCTAAATTATAGGTAATTATATTAGATAATTTATAAATTATATAGAGCCTAAAATTGATGTATTAAAACATTTGGATTATTTATTAATGCATTTTTTTTTTAAGTTGAAGTTGCAACATTGTCCCAAAAGAATGGAAAATGTGTTACTTCTATCCTGCCTCCTAATGAAGTTCAAGAGCTTATCAATGCTTATGAAAAATCAGAAGCTGAAGCGAATGCTTTAAAAAAGGAAAAAACCCCGAAATCATAATATATTATTAAAATAATTTTTTTTATTGGAATACACTCTTGCATATACTGCTTCTGCGTTTTTTATATGTGGTATGCAAGTATACATGTAAAGATAAAAAAAATAAATATAGTTTATAGTAACTGTGGTTATGTTTTTTTTTTTGTCATTGGTTTTCTAATTAAATGATGATGTACCCTTTATAACTTAGTTGATGGACTTGGTGACTTTAGGATGGTTTAATAACTTAATGATTAAGTTCTAAGTTGTTTAAAAAGTAACATAAAAATTAGAGACATAATATTGCTATTTGTCAAGCAATAAATAGAAATTCAAAAATTAGTTTTATGTGGGTTTTTTGTATATCTATTTTACTTTATTTAAAGCATGTTAATTTATATTTATAAATTTTGTTTAGCTTAACACTTTATTTATAATAATAATAAATGTTTAGAGATCTGAAGGCTCAATGCCAATGCCACTGATCGCTGCTCACCCTTAACGCTAACTTCCCACCTATGCCTTGGACGCTTAAAATTATCTTTTAAATAATTTGTATTAGGCCTATCTTAATCTTCACACCGCTATCACTCAATTGTACTAATATAGTGCATACTGCAACTCAGTGCTGTATAACCTCCAATATTTACAGACATCCTTGTGCAATGCAATAAAATTAATTTTTATCACTCAAAATAAGATCTTACTATATGAAATCCAGTCTCTCATTGATAATTATTAAAATAAAAGACATAGAAATATTTAAGTAAAAAATAATGAAATACAAAAAAGGGGTAAAACGTCCTCAACAACAAAAGGACATATAACCAAGAAGGTAATATTTACTACCAGTAGAGTAGTTACAGACATATTAAGGAATAGGAAGAAACTAAAGGGGACAGGCTTTTACATAGATAGATTACAGCTGGAATGTAAGAAATAGAAGAAGCAGGATGTTCTGGATCAGAAAAGAAATCATGAGAAAGGGTAAACACTTAAAATGCCTGGTCAGAAATAACACTCTGATTCTGAATGGGAAGTAATATCCAGTGGGGTAATCAAAAATGTGTCTTAGCGGTGTTACAGAAGAAGACATTAACTACTTGAGGGTTGACTACTGGGTGAAGAATTGTAGTCGCAATGTTGTACGCCAGAGGGCCAGGTCGATATAGACAATTTTTAATTATTAATGTCAAAAGGAAATTAAATTTATTTTTAGTTTTTGTTATTAGTTCAATCAAACTCCTGGCAGATGGTATAAATTACCATGCTGTGGTTGCTAAATTTGTAAATAAAATTAAAAAAAAAATTATTTATTTATTAATTATTAAGCAATTTATTAATAAAAGAGCATTTATATCTATCTACAACAAAATCAGCTAATTACTGACCATCTTTCAGGCCTATCTGAATTTACCTCAGGCCCTTTTTAAAAGCTTTCGTCTGCTTATTGTATAGTTTTCACATCTTGCCCTATCAGTAACAAATCATCTGCAAACCTGAGCAGACTTTTTGGTGTTTAGCACCTTTCTAATAGATATTTAAGTTCTTAATTAAATAAAACAAGTGAAAGCAAATTGTCTTTGAAATCCTAACAAACCTTGAGCTTCTGAAAAACATAATATAACAATCAAAACATAATAATAATGTCCAATTCTAACTCTATAGAATTTTTTATCATCACCATCGATGAATAGGTATTAAATCAATATTAACTTGACTATCCCATTGTATCTTATTTTTTACCCTAACATTTGATGTTAGAAACAACTTCAGAGATATATGAAAGGTTTAATATAATATAAAATCATATAGTAATATATAATTTCCTCTGTTTCCTGTAATTTGGTTAATTAGGACATTTTCTACCAGTTAGATGTGAGAATTCATGATTTTTAAAATTTTATGTAAAACCACAAAGTAATATACGATAACTTCCTCGGTGTTTTCCGTTATTTGAATACTCAGGATCATTAATAAAAAAAAATTTTAACTGTTAGACATGAGAATTCATGATAGTTCAGATCCGTTATCAGAAATTTTCCGAAATAACCGAAAGATCAAGAATATTTGAGGAAAGAGAGAAAAAAATAAATACCTTGTACATATTTTTTAAATGTTGGGAAGGTATAATTTTGATGTATGAATATTTATTACATATATAATGCAATTACAATATGAAGACAGAAAGGTTTCTAATTACTGATAACATGATATATCTAAGTATGCCTACTCCTAAAATATATAAATTTCTATAAACTACAAATAATGCTTGTAACATTGGTCACTTAGTACACTGATTAAATAAAAAAAAAAAAACAGATTGAACATTGTCCAAACAAGTTTTAATAAATATTAAAACTAATATTTTAATAACTTTCAATGAACAATTTGCCTGATTCAATCAATCAAATCCACATATAAGATATTTTAATTAAAATTATTAAAATACCAAATAAAATATGCACTACTTAAAAAATAAACTTATTTAACTAAAATAATGAAGTGTTTATTAAGGGGACATGTGATTATTGGGATCTTTAAGGGAACAGCTATATGTCTAAATTCTAAGAAACAAAGTATATTGATTTTGTTCAGGAAATCAGTTTCATACTAATGCTTACATAAAAAAAAAAAAAGCATAAAACATTCTTAAGGTTATATAAATTGAGAAAAATAAATAAAAAGGAAGGATGATATTTTAAATTTCATGTTTATAATATATAAAAAAAAGTATAAATTAATAACTTCATATGAATTATTAACTTGATATTATCCACATAAAGAAGTTATTTTTCCTCATTATCAGTAGAAACTTTTTTCTTCTCAGCTGGAGGTAGGTCTCCGTTTGGTTTGGCATCTGCCTCCACAGGTGAATTTTTGTCAGGTTTGTCACTTTGCTTAAATCTGTCAAAACGCTCTTTCCTGGAGTCTTCTTCATCATCATGAGGCTCATCTCCGTCATGAAGTAGATCCGACAGATCCTTGTCTACTTCGGACCACATTTTTTCCTCATCTTCTTCATTGTTCTTTTTTGCTGGAGATTCTACAGCTTCTTCTTTCACTTCTCCACCACTTGCCTCTTCAGTTTGTTCCTCTGCAGGTTTCTCAGAAGCTTCCATCTGTTCTTCATCGGCTGGTTTTACCTCCTCCTTCTGTTCTTCCTACAAGCATTTAGTATAATTATATACATACATGATGATTTTTAATACAACAATTTAAATATTAAAAATAATACTAACCAATTAAGTTATAAATAGTAAAGAGAATAATTTTTTTTTGAAATAGTTAGAAAATAATGTAAAACATTTATTATTTTATACAGAAATTTATCAAAATGTTTGTTTCTTCAAAGAAATTATCTACATTAAAAATGAGAAATGTATTTAAAATAACAGTAGAAAAACGTATTTAATTGCTAAAATGTAAAACTAAAAAATGAAAACTACATCTGTAGGGTTAAAAGAAAAGAGTTTAGGATAAGAATATGGGAACACTATTTAGTGTTATCATTTTGAGCAAGTAATTCCTTAATATATTCATTTCTAAGATGTTTTCTCAAATATCCACAGTCCCAAGGAATAAGTTTTTAAATCAAATTTTGTACAAAATAAGTTAATTGTACTGAGAGACGCAGAATTGTGTCATTCCCATAGTATATAAGCGGTTAAGGCCTTGGCTTGAAATGGAGTTACTGGACTTTTGCTAATATAATGACAAGAATTCATTTCAAGCCAAAGACGATTCCACTTCCATCAGTACAATTAACTCATTTTGGACAGCAACCAATTTAATCACATATTCATCGGGACAGCAGATATAGTATTCTGTCTATGCAATTGACAACAATATCACTTGGCTCTGATTTTAAACCACTTAACCATCATTTAATTTAATATACCATGTTTGATTGAAGAGCTTTTAAAGTTATATAGACGAACATTCAAAAACTTACTTTTTTCCAAGGGATTGGGGAGTTACAAATACAAAGATGTGAGATTTAAAAATTCTTACCTTAACACTTGTCTCTTCTTTTTCCTTTTTCTCTTTTAACTTTTGTCGTTCTCTATGCAACCTAACAGCTTTTCTTCTTAATGTAGCATCATCTTTCCTAGCATTGTTTAACCGTACATAACGTTGAAGATGTGTTCTTGAACGACAATGAGTTGACAGCGCTTTCTCTTTGTCATCCAGACGGGGTAAATAGATTTTGCACAAGTCACAGTAATAAACTTCAACCATTTTACAAAACTCAGCACCTAAAAAAAGGAATTGTTGTACAGTAGAAGAACCTGGGAAATTATTGTATAACGAGATTATATTTGAAATAATTTTTCTTGAAAACATAATAAACAAAAAAAAAAAAGGTTTATATGTTATCAAAGTTTGATTACACTTAATAACAAGTTCATGTTATTGTGAATGTCAGTGTAAATTAGGAAATATGAACCGACCAAATGACAGTTTTTAAAATTGAAGATAAAACAATCATCAGGAAATAAAAAAAAATCTTACCAAGTTTGATCTCAGATCTCTTTCTCTTTTTTGGTTCCCCTGTACTACCATCCTTTTCTGATTTTTCCTCCTTATCGTTTTCATCTTTTCCTTCCTTTTTTTCTCCAGATTCATCTTCTGATTTTTCAACATCAGAATCTGTATGCCGAAAAAAAGTAAATAATAATTTTTTCTGGTTCAAAAACATGGAACATCAGGGTTACATATTTTGTTACATGAGAATAATTAAGAAAAAATATATACTTTCATCTTACAACTATTTTTCTCCTAAACCATTACTTAATTTTTATTCCAAAGCTAATTTACTTTTAATATATTTTAGCTCAAACTTAATAAAGCTCCTGTATCAGGTGGCCATAACTATTTAAAGTGACTTTTTAAAACGATTATAACATTTTTTAACAGATGCACTCCTTCCCCTATTCAATAAAAATCAGACACAAGAAACTAAACACATTAATCAATGAAAGAAAGAAAAAAATCTTTTTCCACTACTACAGTGGAATCCCGATTATTCGCATTTCCGGCTAATTCGTACAAATTTCCCGGTTCCCAGAGAAAATCCCAATAAATGATATAAAAACAGAGCATTTCAGACCCGAGGTCACTTATAATTCGTATTTCCAGCTTTGAAATCTCGTTAATTAGTACTGTTTTCAAAAGGGGGAGAGAGAACAGTGATAGACCAGAGAGCAGAATGAGAATAAATGTTTTCTAGTTAGTCACACAATTGGTATTGTTTTTATAGAGGCACAGTAGATCCTATTGTTTTTATGGGAGAGTGAGTTAGGGAGACAAGTTTTCTAAGAAATCTCATAAGTAATTCCTACTGTTTCTACTGAAAGGAAATGAGGGGAGTAGGGAGAAGTTCTAGGAATTTTATTAAGCTTTTCTTACAATCACACTTTTGTTTACAATTCAGTGTTGTTTTTGTTACCATTGTGACATGGTATCATGCCTAGCTAAAGTTGCTAAACAGCATGCATCATTTTTTAACAAAGTAAGATAATATAAGGTATTTTACCTCTGAACACTCTTGACAACGCAATTGACAATACCCGTCAGCAAGGGTTGCGTAAAAAAAAATTATGGATTTTTCTCGATCAAATGTTTGATTGGTGTTTATTTAAATGTACATATTGTATTAATTGATTAGTGGAAAGCAGTGTTTATTTCATTGGTTTTATTCATACCACATTGTACATATTTCTTAAGACACACATGTTTACATTAATACGTTTTAATTGTTTTTATTTTGCACTCCTGATAATTGGTTTTCCTGATAGTTTGTACCAAATCATCAGTCCCTTGGCCATACGAATGATCGGGATTCTACTGTAGATTTTTCTCTATTCAGGACTCTGGAATTATAACCTGATGGAAAAACTGTTTTCCCCAACCACCTTAAAGCAACTAATGGGTACTGTATTAAAATGATAACGATCCTCACAAACACACAAGACACAGGAACACAAGACGGATGGTAAGAGTTTGGAAAATATGGTACAACTATCACAAATATCAAAAGCTAATATTTACATTATGATGTGAAACATACTAAATTCTGTTCTGTATCCCTCGGCATTTTATTATAATACAAGTCATTTATCAAGTCTTGAGTCTCCCCACAATTCTTATTATTACTTTATATAACAATAATAACTAAATAATACCAACACATACCATCTCCAGATCCAACAGAATCAAGTATCATGAAACTGCTAGGATCAAGCATATCACCATCATCCTTGCTCATAGGAGGGCGGGCCAATTTATCCATCCTTGCCTTTCTCTATGTAAAACAATAACAAACAATTAAACAAGATAAATAAATATATATATTAAATATTAAAAAGCATATAAAGCAATAAAACCTTTATATGAGATAGTTCACAGAGATGGGACTCATATGACCAAGCAGATTTGAACCAAACTCGACAAACTTTGCAGAATGGTATAAGAAATTCACTCATTTTCTGAAAATAAGAAAAAGAATCATAAATATGTTAAAATTGAAAGTAAAAAATATTTTATAGTACCAGATATTCAATATTTTTTAAAAATTACATACCCTGTGAGCTGAAGAACTAAGATGCTGAGATTTTAAAGAACGATAATTCAGTTTGCATATGGCACAAAAGAATGTTTTAAGATGCATATTTTTAGTTTTCATTTCATCATCTATTTGTCTCTGTTTCTTTCTTTGTTCCATTCTCATATTGACAAGAGTTTTCCTTAACTTTGTAAACAACTCTGTCATTGCTTTTTGATGTTTGCGGGTGTCCAAATGTTTAGAATATTCCTGAAAATGTTTTATCAATTAAATTGACATTTACTGAATTAGTTGAGGTAACAAATAAGGTAAATTCTGGTGTGGTGTGCACAAGAAAGGCACAAAAACTTTCTCTAAGCTAACATAATATTGAATATTTCATTATTTAAATTATTACATTCATTACTATTTAGATGAAACAGCTTGATCCATTTCATCATCAGAAATCATTCTATTCCACTTACTAAGACATTAACATTATGTATGGATACTATAACAAAAACAAAACCTAAAAGATTGAATGATTTCCTCAATAAAAATTTATATGATCAATAAATTTCAATAAATGAAGATGAAAATCTAACCTTGAAAGTAACACACAGATGATGGCAGTGTGGGCACTTGAGTTTAATAAAGGGTTGTCCAAGAAAATCAGTCAGCATAGGCTTAGGCTTATCAGGTTCTTCTTCATTCTCCTCCTTTTCCTTTTCAGTTTCTTTTTCTTCCCCTTCCTTTAAAAAATAATGAAAAAAAAAACAAAAACCAATTAAATAGTTAAAAAATTGAATAGACCATGAAAAATTACCAATTTTGTTTAATTGAAATTGTTATCCACTGATGAGCTTTATTCATTTATCAAATAAAGTTGATATATATTTATCACTTGACTATGATTAACTAATTTAAAAACAAAATATTCTTGTCGCCTTAAATTTTGTTTTTTCGAATTCATGTGTCATAAACATTTGAAATATAACTAATATCATGTATATCATTTTTTGCAAGTAAGTTTTCTACTTCCTGAAGAAACTACTTCATGACTGATGCATTTAAGTGAAGATAAATAGAAAAGTAAGATTCATGCTCTTTAAGTTAAGAAGTTACATTATGAGCAGAATTATCAGTTTTTATTTTGTTTTTTAATCACAGTAGAAACGAAGATGCAATTGCTATTCATGTTAACATCATAGTAATCAAACAAATTTACAAGGATTAATCATAATTTGAAGTTCATAATTATCACAATCAAGAGTATTATTTAATCAAGCCATGTTGAATGAAATTTGGGGCAACATAAAACAAAAAATAAATAATAGAAGCATTTTGTTTTTACCTCAGTTTTAATTTCATCTTTCTCAGCAGAGGCTTTTACTTTTTTAACTTTCTTCACAACTTTCTTTTTTACTGTTTTAGGCTGTTGTTCCTTTTTAGTTGCTTCGCCTTCGCCTGCTTCATCACCTTCTTTTTTCTCTTCACTTTCACCTTCTTTCACTTCCCCAGTCCCTTCTTCACCTTCACCTTTATTTTCTTCTTCACCGTTTTGTTCTTTCTCGTTACTTTCATCTTCCTCCTCCTCTTCTTCAACTTCTTCTTCTCCACTAGAACCTTCCCCTACTTCTTCAACTTCTTCATCATCTTCCTCATCCTGAATGAAGTAAGAAAAAAAATAATCACAATGTTATCTACATTTTAGAGACAAATAATAAAAATAGTTAAAATTTTTACTTTTTCAGCCTGTTCACCATCTTCATCGCTATCTTTTTCAGCTCTTCTGGCAGCACGCAGTCTTCTAAAAATGTTGATAAGTATAAACAAACAACATAAAAAAAAAATGATAAGAATAACAAACAACATTATAATGACACTAAACTAGGAATAAATAATAAATATACACTAAATACTATATTAATAAAACTAATAAATTTTATTAGCACGTTTGGAGAATTACAAAAGCTCTTATCCAAACATTATAAAGAAAATTAGTTCCCAATAAATTACTTAAAATGATAAAATATCTTTACATAAAAAAATTAACAAAATTAGAATTGTCATTCTTAATTCACCCTCATCCCTTAACCCCCTTATTAAATCATATCAAACATAATAAGGCAGAGCACAGATTAAATTCTTAAATATGGCATTTTTTTTAAACTTTTGAAAGAAATTATTCATTTAAAAATCATTACTATGTTGATTGCTAACAATATATATATATATATATATATATATATATACATACATTTTTTTTTCTGTCTCATTGATATAATTTCAGTTATACAGTAAAACTCCACAAAGCGAAAACCTTTTAATCAAACAATCAATAATTTAAAAATAATATAAATTTATTATTTATATTAATAAGGATAACATATTAAATTTTAGATATAGGTGATAAATAGAAAGTGACAACTAAACTAGAAGCTCTTAAATGGTTTTTGCCTAATTTTTTTTAATTCTTCAAAAATATTTAAATAGTTTTGTTCATGCTGGAAAGACATCAGCCCATTTTTACAAACTTTTGTAAAAACATAAATAAATAAGACCTGTAGTCAAAACATTTATAGTAAAAACCTGAAATGTGTGAAGGTCACCTGTGGTCTAGTGGTTAGCGTAACTACTAAACCGAAGATAGCAGGTTCGTAGCCCGGCAGGTGGCCCTAGGATTTTTTTAAGGGAGTAAAAAATCCTTAGTTACGCCGTCCTTCGGAAGGGACGTTAAATGGGGGTCCTGAGCCTGAACGATGACAGGTACTCATTAAAAATCCCTATCCTAATTAAACCTGGATAGGCAAAATTTAGAGCTCCTACTGTAGCATCGTCCAATTAGCCATAGCAGCATAAAGTGACGTTAAATGAACAAACAAACCTGAAATGTGAGCACATTGTATTTTTAATTACGACTGATTGATTGATTACCTCAAAGCATGAATAGACCTGCCAGGACTCCTAAACTTCAATCTTGATAAAATATGACCAATGGCCATATCAACCATCAACTTATTTTAATCGGTCTATTCTTTCCAAAATAAGGTTCGCATGATAATATACTTTACACAGTAAATTAAGTTACATCAGGTTGCTTAAATTATTAAGCCCCAACAGCATGAACCAACACAAAGTCAGGATATCTTTTACTTATAAGTGTAAATAACACTAGAAGTAAATGAATTCATGAAGATGCAAAATACATGTTGATTTAAAAGTTAATGGACAGCCACAGAGCAAACCTACTTGCAATCTAAGTAAAAAGTAATAATAACACAAAAACATTTCAATCAATCTCGATGGAAACAACTTATAAAGAAAATGTATGAGAGGAAAATAGTTGACTGGATGATAAAATGGAGAACGGAGATAGTGGGGGGGGGTGCAGTAAAAAAAACCCGCAAATAAGTACTAGACTTATATTTAGGAAGTGCTGACGTTTCGACCTACAGTGTAGGTCATCTTCAGGGCGATTTGGAGAGGAGCCGCTGGGTGCACCGGCTAACCAACAATGACATCGCCTGAAGATGACCTACACTATAGGTCGAAACGTCGGCACTTACTAAATATAAGTCTAGTACTTATTTAGTTTTTTTGACTGCACCCCCAACTATCTCCGTTCTCCACTATAAATAAAATGTTTTTTGAGATGAAGGAAAACACATCTCAGAACAAGATTCAAACAATTGTATAATTATAAGCAAACAAAGTTGGATTTTTTAAACCATATTTGATAAACAGGACATTTGATTGCCAAATCTATGCTTCATAAGTGATACACACGATTTCTAGTGAACTAAACTGTTCAAAAATGTAATTTAAAAAATATAGGGATATTTGAACTTCATTTTTTATCTGATAGATCTTCAATTAAGTAGGTGTTTTGGCTAGGCCTGTATTCACACAAACGATACATAATCGTTTATGGGAAACTGACCTTACATCTTATATCCCTGAAGATGTATGCAGCAACAGCCTGCCACCAGCAGCTGAGAAGAATGTTGTGCAGCGAGCACCTACAAGAGGACACGACATCAACAGAAATGCTGTCATGTTTACTAATGAGTCATGTTTCTGTCTGTATAGTGACAGTAGACACCAAAGAATCTACAGAGAACATGGAATGTGTGCAATGCCCTAGTTCATGCTCCCTTCAGTGCAGTTTGGAGAAAGTGGTTTAATGGTCTGGGCTGATTGCTGATGGTCTGGGGGTAATTTACACGGGAGGACGAACCACACTCCATACTGTTGAAGGCAACCTTACTCCAGTCTATTATTCACAGGAAATCATTGAGGAATAAGTATCTCAAACTAGGGATCTCATAGAAAGGGATTTTCGATTTCTGGATGACAATGGCCGACCTCATAGAGGAAGAGTTGTTAGTTAAACTTTAGAAAACCTGGGAATTTCTCGTCTGCCCCTTCCCACATTGTCTCCAGATCTCATTAACATTGACCACATTTGGGATGTGTTGCAGTAAAGGCTCTTCAATGACAATCCGCAGCCAGTTGACTTTCAATAACTGAATGCAATACTGTAACATCTATGGAGTGAAATTCCACAAGAAATTAGTGACGTTATTAACAGTACGCCTAATAGGTGCACATAGACTCTGACTAACAGAGGACAATATACAAGGTATAAATTGTTTCCTAAAACTACTGTGTTCAATAAATAAATAAAAATATGCAACTAAAACTTTTTTTTGTTATTTTTCAAAATCCCTTAAATGTTCCAATAGTAGAAAACATAATAATTTCTGATAAATATTAATGCAGTTAATAATAAAAATGCAGTTAATAATAAAATGCTAGGCAAAGAAAATACCACAAAATAGGCAGTATCCCTATTCATTTTTGAGCAGTTTAAAAGTTAAAAAACTTATATAAAAAAAAAGAGTTAGAGAATTAAGACTAGTACAAACAAGAATAATATACATAAAAATAAATAAACTAGGGCAAACAAATGGCTTAAATCCCTTTTTCAGATTTTAGAATGTTTTTATACCTCTAAATATCAGCAACAATACCAAAGAATGATAAGACTTTCTACTAGAAAGTAAACAAAAACTTGAATGTATCTGAATAATTGTTAAAACTAAAAAAAAAAAATTGGGATAACAAGTTGATAAAAAATACATAACATAACAAAATATTTCTCAAAAGTAACTGTAAAATAAAATGCAATACTTAAAAATAAGATTGTTTTAAATCAATGTTAACTAAAACACCATTCAACCAATGTTGCATACTTGGACAGTTCATAATAATCAATTATCAAAGCAAGTATTGCCTTATATAATAATTTTGTTCCAAATCAACAATTGATTTATAGTAAATTTACAACTTTTAATAAGTTAACTTTACATTACTTCTGTAATAGATTATGTTCAATCAAAAAGAATCCTTTAAATTGGAGTTTTACGGTATAAATTAAATTAAGTAACTTTAAGTATATATTGATAGTAGTTAAGTAAATAAATTATAACATAAACCAAAGTAATTTCTAGTTCAGTTCTTAAATTTAATTAATATTAATAACCCAACCAATATACATTTAAACTACACCAGTTTAAATATGAGCTGTAATTATACATATGACAAATTAAACAAGATGCTAATAAAGTATTCTTTTTTCTGAAAATAACAGAAATTAATCTGAACTTTTCTAATTTGTCTTATAATTTTCAAATTTCACCCTATTTCTGCATTATTTTTAATAACTTATTAATAAAATAATGATAACTAAAAACAGCCACCCAATTGTAAGATTGAGACATAATAAAATTTCATGAAAACAGGATACATGGATAGGAAATATATAAAAGAAAAAAAATAGGTAGTTGGAATGGAGGAATAATTGGAGCAGATGGAAATAAAATAGTAACAAAAAAACTGAACTGGACTTTAAGTGGATTGGAGGACAGATAATCTATTTTAGACTTCTGTAGAAAAATCTCTGAAGTTGAGATAGCTACTTTAGGCACAATTCCAGCAGTTACTACCTTTTTTCAAAAAGCACAACTTTCAGTTATACATCTAATTCTTTCATTACTCATCTTTTAACTCATTCAAGAAAACATTACATTTACCACTTCTTAGCAGCCATGTAGCAAGCAACACGTGCTAAACGTCGTTCTTCAAGTTCAATCAATTATTCATTATAGCCATAAATATTGTTGCATTATCATTTTTAAGACAACATAAGCGATTATACTGCTGTTTTAATTACATTTGTTTACTTTTAATGTGTCTAAATAAAGTCTCTGATTACATATCCATTATAATTAATAAAATTTTGTATTTATTACTTTTTTTGTATAAGTCATAAACCTTTTTCCCTTGCATTCCATCATTAAATCTCTTCGTATAATTAACCACATAATAAATTTATAGTGATACAGCAAAGGTAAGCTCAACTCGCTTCCAATAAATAAAATATTGAATCATATATGGTCTGATTATAGAACAGTTAGTTATGATTGAACTATGCCTCTTTTATAAAATATTAATTATCACATTTTTTTAAAATTTACTCTTATACTTTATGAATATACCGATATAGTTTCCTTTTTTAATTACAAAAAATCTTTCAGATTTTAAAACTCAAATATTCACATCATCCTTGAGGATGTATTTTTAAGTTTCAAGAATGACTCTTTCATCATATTTGTCAGAAATGGTTAATAAATACATATCTATATATACATATATATTTTAATTATTTCTGGTAAATTCTGTCATCTCTTTTATTTATTTTTTTCATTATATTATAAACAGGACACTATAGAGGATTTGTTCATGTTTACCTCCTCAATCTTAACTGCTTTAGGCGACGAATGTAGTCAGATCTACTGCTGAGGGCAGCACGTTTTCTGATTGCAAACGAGTCTCTCTTTCTAAGGAAAGATGAGGTCGATCTGAAGCCTCGAGATCTGACCCCACGTCCTGATCTACCTCGATATCCTCCACCCCCTCTTGGAGATGAATAACCTGCAGGCTTCCTGAATGGAAAATCACCTCCTCTTTCTCTTACTTCTCTTGTGTATCCTTTATCCCCAATATACCCCCCAGCTGTTGTGGAGGCTCCACCTTTATCGAAGTAGCTCCTCCCAGAGGAATAATCACTGCCGAAACTCCTCTCATGGGATCTTCTAGTAGCCTGAATTGCACACAAATGTTCCAATATTATATTAATTTATAAATATATACAAATACATATCTGCTTTTAATTTTGTTCAATCTTGTTCAATAATGGCATGTGCATTTAATATGAACTTATCTCAAATCTCATACATATCTCCAACTGATGATTGAAACAACTACACCACATATAATGCACAAACCAATATTTCTTTTATTTATATCCAAATAATAGTTTTCATAATTCCATAATTTAAAGAAATATAGGGTCCTTCCAAAATTCAATTATAAAATAATTAAAACTTATATTAATTGAAAGCTAGGTACACCCAATTCAAAACAGTATAGGAGAGGTGAGTAAGGTAGTAAAGTAATAAGAAATAAATCAAAATTAATGAAATCAGAAATAAACTTAACACTACAATAAGATTTTAAGTGAACCTGGTTCTTACTATTAGTAATCACTACTCAAGATATTATTTCGAAAAAAGATAATTAATATTTGAAATATTAAATGGCAATTTCAATCATTTACTGATTAAATAACAAAATCTAAGTTTTCATGACAAAAACACCTAAATATATATAGCATTTCCAAGTCTATTTGAACCTTTTCCAAGTCAACCTTTTACAAATCAAATCATACCCTTTCCAAGTCACAAGCAACCCTTTCCAATTCAAATGTAATCCTTTCCATTTTAATTGTCACACTTCCTCATACAAGACTGAAAAGACAAGAAACTGGTCGATGTTTTCGCCTACTTATACATTTACTCGACAAATTCGCTCTAAGCTCCCAATTAATTACAAAAGACTCATTTACATGACAGATATCAGACTTATTTGGACATATGGAGTTGAGCTTTGGAGCTTTACTAAACCACCCAATTCATCTCATATCCAATCCTTACAATCCAAAATCCTCAATGCTCATCATTATGTCACAAACAAACCCATCCATCATGATCTTAATATTCCATATGTTGCTGATTTGGCCCAAACTAGATACCTGTCCTTCCATGACAAGCTCCATACACACTTGAATCCGCTAGTCTCTATTCCCATACTATTCCTGATAATAACTCTCCAAGGTGTCTGAAAAGAAGATGGCCTCGAAACCTTTTACTATAGAAGTTTATTGGAGTGCTACCGATGGGTGGTTTCTCCACAAGTGTTTTTTTTTTTTAATGTTATTTGTTCATATTAGTAAATTTACTTGTTGTAATATTATTACAGTTAAAAAAAAAAAAATGGTCACACTTGAAAATGTTTTGAAAATTTAAAGTAATTTTAAACGAACAATGTTATCTTTCTTTCTCCTTAGGAATAAACACTTCTTTTTACATGTGGTAATGTTCAGTTCAGTTTACATTTTTTTTATTATTTACTTCTTGAGAAAAAAAAAAACAAAAATTTAAAACTTTTTGTTTTAAATGTTAAGACCGTGGAAAAATTCCAACGAAAAGCCTTAAGTCTCCAAACTAAAACAGAAGTAGAAATTATCTGTCCAATATTTCGCCCATTCAGGCATCCTCAGGGTAGAAAGAGAATAAAAGAAAAACAAAACATGAATAATGCACCCAAGAGACATCCCACCACCTCGAAGGCTCAAATGCAACTAATATTGGACAGATAATTTCTACTTCTGTTTTAGTTTGGAGTTTATTCTCTTTCTACCCTGAGGATGCCTGAATGGGCGAAATATTGGACAGATAATTTCTACTTCTGTTTTAGTTTGGAGACTTAAGGCTTTTCGTTGGAATTTTTCCACGGTCTTAACAATTATGTAAGGTCTCTTTTTAATTTTCAGTATTTTTGTTTTAAATTTTTCCCTTATTTTTTTGTAAACAAGAATATTATTATATTTATCATTTTATTACTAAAACTATGAAGATACAGTTGTTAAGTTCAGATCACATCTTTTTCTTTTTTTTAAATAAACTTTCTCAGAAACAAAAAATCAACTATTTATTTTTTTAATTATTTCCCTCATTTTTATCCTGGCAAGTTGTGAGGCCCTAAATTCGCCCATTGCCTAGTAAATTTTCAAAACATTTTCAAGGGTGATAATTAAAATGGAAACAGTTACAGTTGAAATAAACAGGGTGACAATTGAGTTGTTAAGCGTTACATTTGCTTTGGAGAGGGTTTCAACTCATTTGGAAAGGGTAACATTTGAATTGGAAAGGGTTGCTTGTGACTTGGAAAGGGTATCATTTGATTTGTAAAAGGTTACAGTTGACTTGGAAAAGGTTCAAATAGACTTGAAAATGCTAATAATTAATGTAATACTCATAACACTAATCAACTTAAGCACATTTTATACATATTAATTATGCATTGCTAATGTTTAACCTCATTAAAAGTTCTTTGATTTGCTAATTTATATAACTTTCAGCCAAATGAGCACCTGTTACGTTGTCATAGATAATAAGTACACAGTTACTAAGTTATGAGAGAAAAAAATAAAAATAAATGGAGCATATAAACAACTGAAGTATATTACTTTTAGAAATGTAAAGCATCTCTGTTAGCTGGAACATAAGAACTTGGTAAAAAAAAATAACGATCATATCATTGTCATTCCCTATTGATTTTGAAAGTACTATTATTTTTCATTAATCAAATTCTGAAAGGTAAAAGTTATACCAAAATGGTTACAGGCTCAAATCCTGTCTGGAATACTGGATTGTGAGGAATGTAGGAAAAAATTTACTTAAAAAATACTCTATTAGAATGTTGAGTAGATGTAAAAAAAAAAAAAAAAACATTACTAATGCGGTAATTTAATTTGGATTAAAAAAAAAAAATCACTTAAAATTAATAATATTTATGAAACATTATTAGCCATTTAGCATTAAAAATATAAAAATTATCATTTATTGAAAAAATTTAACCAGTAAAATACATACCTTCAAGTTACTTCATAACTCATCTGAACCTTATTTAATACTACATTGGGAGAAAAACAATTAGATATTTAACCAGTAGAAAACTGAAGAAAAAATACTTTTGTAACCATAAACATTTTAAAATATCTTTCAATATACTCTTTTAGGTTTCCACGGCCACTATTATTACAAAAGACTTTGTTGATTTCTTCTGATTTAGACAGTGTTGACAAATTTTTGGCCAATGTTTCACCAGCCATGCTGCTGACTTCTTCAGGGCTGAAATGAGAATGAGAATGAATCATTCTCATTTCAGCCCTGAAGAAGTCAGCAGCATGGCTGGCGAAAAATTTATCAACTCTGTCTAAACCAGAAGAAATCAACAAAATCTTTCAATATTTTTAAACATCACTTAATAAATGTGATTATTACATTTCGCAAAAGGGGTAGTTTAAACCCATAAAGAGAAAAACACAAAATATGTTCACCCCAACCACAATAAATCAAACAACATTGAGATGCAAGAAGATGAAGGAAAAGAAGACTGATGACAAAACAAATCTCAGGAATGAGTGATTAATATAAAATTGACAGCACATATATAAACAAATTAATCAAATTTCACAACGATAAATATGAGACACTTAAATAATAAAACAAATGACAAACATAATCATGTATGTTTGAACGCCAGCGATAGATAGAAGTTAATTATAATTATAAACTACTATTTATAAAGTGTAATAACTGGATGGAGCAATGTAAGAGATGGTTAACATAACAATAATGACCCTGATATACTGGAAAGATCTAAGTCAAGGCCTAGCCTAGGCTTATCTTGATCGTTCTAACATCCTATAAAAGGAAAATCACAACAATACACCTTGATTTAAAATTTCCCATTCTCGCTCTTCCATACGAGAATAAATTTGAGGAGACTGGAAGTCCTTAGGTTTTGGGGCTGTCTGGGCTTGCAATTATAACACACCACACAGTAGTTCAGAAAACACAATGCATAGACAAAAATCACAATACCTTCAATGGCCTTAATGCATTAAAGTTATCCACAGGAGCAAGACCTCTTAAATTCACGAGAAAGATATTAAACATGCAGTGACATAAATGAAAAGGGACCTGGAATAAAAGTTTACACAGAATCGACTAAACAATGTGAATAAGTGGATGTTGATTAACTTAATTAACATAAATGTTGAGTGCTTTGAATTGAGGAAAGGCCTGAATGAAATCCCATATAAAACCATACATACCATTTGGACATGAGCAATTACATGCGCAAGAGATATTAGATTTGCTTGGTTTTGCAGGAAGGAATTTTGTTTTATTTATTTTAACATTCACTACTGAAATAAGTTTGAGTGATAAGTTAAAAGATATTTCAGAATGATCATTTATGTACCAATCATTTCATATGATTGGTCAATTAAAGAAATGCCTGTGTGTTATCCCTTTATATAATTCCCTAAGTAAATTTACTTAACAACAATCTGGGTTGTTTCCAATCACATCCTTTAATATACAATAGGAAGATATAGTTTTGAATCTGATCAGTTTGATTTTACCTTTCAATTGTGAACTAAAACTTTTTATGGCATTCTTCATTTATGAATTTGGATAATCAGTGTTCTAATGTGAACTAAAATACCTAAGAACAAATCTAATACATTAACAGCATATTACAAAATAGTATACATTTGAATCATAATTCAGTTGTCTTTATTTTACCCTAAAAGAGTTTAGCATAAGTGGATTATTAATTTTAGTAAACAAAAAACTTCTTTCTTGCAATATTAAATATACCAAGGGCTCGATCGTTAAGAAGCAATTACTATGTTAATAAACTGCAATTGAAAGATTGGTTAGTAAAATGGGTGCCATCTACTAATGTTTATTAAGAAGTGAATACAATTTTTAAATTAGAATTAAAATATAGATTAGATACCATATAAGAAGGGGAAGTATCTCCACGAGCACGTTTTCTTGGAGGTTCTGGAGACATGCCCCGGCCATAATCTCTTGAATAATCATTGACTTCCTACAAAAACAATATGTGTTCAGCAAATATTTTATACATAATACAATACTCTGGTTAGTTTTAATTACTATAATGATAAAAACTTCAAATAAATAATACTGTTTAGAAAATTCAAATATATTTAATAAGTGAACTATGACATATAGGAAATGTATCAATATATGTGGCTGATTGTAATATAGATTCATACAAGAGCTGTTAAAAAAGTTTAATAAATTTGCTATATCATTAGAGTGACACTTTTTTTATTTTTTTTTAAGTACTAATAAAAAAAAAATTAGTACTATGAAAAGTAGAAATCAACAAACAAAATCTTCATTAAAAACAGAAAATGTGTATAATTTAATGTTTATATAAATATTTTTACGAAGTTAATTAATTAAGTAACATTAAATTAGTTTTAATCGAACCAAATTAAGTTGAGGAAACTATAAAACAATACTTGAATTCTTTAATGAAAATAAAGTACTGGGAATTAAAAAGAATCAGAACAAACCTGAGAATATCGATGATAAGGTTCATCACGCCCTCGAGAATACCTATCAGCAGCACTTCCTGTGAAAATTGAATTAACGATTTAAAAGACTGAATGAAGAAATAAAAACAATAAAATATAAAATAAATATCACGAGAGGATTATTTTGTTGTTATATTACAAAAAAAAAAATGAATTGATTAATACTGAAAAGTAAAAAGAGACCTTACATAAATGTTATGACCATGGAAAAAATTCCAACCATTGAAAAGCCCTTAAGTCTCCAAACTTATAATAAGATAATTTCAATTTCTGTTTTTGTTTGGAGACTTAAGGGCTTTTCGTTGGAATTTTTTCCACGGTCATAATATGAATTGATTAAGTTGACGTGTGGTATTAATGATCATAAAGACCTAAATGCCATTCCGATAAATTAGAAAAAAAAAATTACAACTCAATACATACCACCATAAGATGATCTAGATCGAGAATCATATGTTGGAGATGGATACGAGGCATAGCGTGAACCTCTTGAACTAGAGAAGCTGCCGCCTCTGCTTCCCCTCCAAGAGCTTTCTCCACCACCTCGGCTTCCTCTGTAACTACTGCCTCCTCGATATCCTCCGCTTCCACCTCCACGACCCCTAAGTTTAAACAAATACTTAATAAAATGATTGAAAAATATATATCAACTATTGCTTAAATTGAAATAATTGATGGGCAATAAAACAATATACAACATGCATATACTTATTTTATAGCAATACAAAATATATCTATATTTTGGAGGTAAAGATGTAGATATCTTTAATTCCATAATTTTAAAGAAGAAATGTTTGAACAATATTATCTGCATATTGTATCTTCATGAAAACAGAACTTAAAGGTTGTATTAAATTTTTACAACTTAATACAGACTATTTATCTAATAATTTTATTAATAATTACTTGACCCATTCCCAAGTAAGTTTTGAGGAATCTTGTATAAGATTTTTTTTCCTTAACTTATTTAACCATTAGAGTGTTGATTCGACGAAAATCGACGATCGGCACTCTAATGGATAAGTATTTAATTCTTGACTTGTAACATTTCTGTTTTAAAAAACTAATCCCCTCCAAAAATAAACAAAACCCCAACTTATTATTTTATACAATGTTTTTAACATAATTTAAGGAAGAAATAGTTGGGGGTGCAGTCAATCAAAACACCTAAATAAGCATAACTTATTTATTATGTGCTGACGTTTCGGCCTACAATGTAGGCCATCTTCAGGGCTAAGAGAGAGAAACAAACAGAAATATATAAAAACATAAGTTATTACTAAAAAAAAAATGTTTTTAACATAAGTTATTACTAATTTGCATACTACTTCTTTAATGCAATGTACCTCAAAAGTAAATAATATAATATTAAATATGAAATTGAAGCAGAATAACGTTAACCCATTGCGTATAAATTGGATAAATAAATTCCAGGAATTAGCAAAAACTGATTGTAAGATAAAATAGTTTAGTAAAGTTGTTTTTTAGAAGATAATTCACTCTATTAAAAAAAAGATACCATTTACAATATAAAATTTTTTTTTATTAAATAAGAACTATTAACAATATTATTTTCATGGATTTAAAAAAAAAAAACCCATAAAGTAAGATAAATGAACAAAGCAAGAATTTAAATAGTGTATGAGTTAAGTGGATCGGATTTAAACAAGGGTTGTTAGAATAATGAAAAAAATGTACTTACCCTTTATAATAACTCATTCTTCAAACTTCAAAGATACCCTAAAAGGAAAACAATACCAAAAATTAGAATGTTGATGGATCAATAATCACCAAAAATTAGAAGGTCATTAATAACCTACAATAATTAAATATTAATAACAATAATAATTAAGGAGACAAAATAAATCTTTTAGGCATGATACCTGATTGTACTTGATAGCTTCCAGTAAGTAGAGAAAAGAGCAGTTTTTGTTGTTAAGAATTTTGAATAGCGGTTGAGAACATTCACTATAAATTCAGTTCATGTTCCTACAGCAAAGTAAGGGAGATAAAACAATTTTAATAGGATCTCTAAGAATTCATGAACAGTGCTGGCAGTCATACAAAGACAAGAATTGGAATGGGCAACACAATTTCAGCCTACAGAGTGCTGGATCCCATGAGATGTGATTTTTAAAAAATAATATAGACAAAAACTTATGAGGTTTGTTCAAAGTAACCTACTAATTGGAAAATCTTATTCAAATAAGCAGATTCCAAAATTAACTTTTAAAGACATGTAATTGCATCATAAGTAATAACTATTTTACTTATTGCAAAGAAACAATGCAGCTCTTTAACTTTGGTAAACACACGAAAGATTTTCAGAAGTGCTTCAATAGAAAGAAAACTAATAAATAGGGCTACTGTCTTGAGAACTTGAAGAAATAAATTGGAATAGCACAGGATGTCAAAATAACTAGAAAAAATTTAATTCAACAGGAAATAAAGCTATGTTTAAAGGTAGAAAATGTTCGTTATTTTTCAGTCTCAACATTACTATGGTTGTGACTGTTGTCCCAAAATTAAAAAAACATAAGTTATAAAGCTACTTATAAACTATTTCCAACTATTCTATATGGATTTGTAACATGGCCATTAACATTGAAGCAGACATTGGTAGAGAACCAATGTGGGCTTGAGTCTAGATGGGAAAACTGCATTTGGATGATCTGAGGGATTTTGGTTGTAAGCAGAGATTGTTAATAGAATTAAACCTTCAGGCTCGCTTAGGTTTATAAATATTAATATCAGAAATGGGAAAGTACAGGGAGGTCATGAAGAATTTGTAGGAGAAAAATTAGATTTTCAGAATTAATTGATCAAACCATTAATTAGGTGATTTGAAAAATTATTAGATTAAAAGATTTTATAATTGTTGTGGAATTGATAGCATCAAGCTAAGATGAGATTTCAGCAATACTCATTTTTTATTGATAAGGATGTTGTTTAAAATAGTTGAGATGACTCAGACTAAGTAGGTTTGGCAAACCGATTTGTTGATATAGAACTATCTGGAGTCTCTCTTGGACCATCTTCTAGTGATCTAGAAAGGGGATGATTAATAGATTAATACTGTAACTGTGATGTGGAGTCAAAAGGTGGAAATTTTCAGATAAATACAGCTAATACAGTCACCAGTCATGAATAATAGACTGTTTGTCTCTTTGGTAACACATATAATTAAATGACTTCTCTGACAACTGTTGGAAAAAATAGAGTATATACCATGTACTGAACCCAATTCCTTCTGTGGGTTTTAGTGGTATATAATTTACAAAGAAGACAAATAAATGGATGGGGATTCAAACAAAACCCAAATCTTACAGACTATATTTGACAAACCAAGCCAATTAACAATACCATCTTAATAAATTTCATATCTCAATGTTTGCCAAAGAAGTAAACATGCTTTAAAGAAGTATAGAGGGAAAAAAAGAGCAGGGCCGTATTTTACTTTTCTTGTACCAGCCAGTCATACCGGGTGTGTATTCAATCAAATTCAATTCTGAAATTATCTTCCATGTTTACAGGACAACAGGAATATAGGAAACCACCCTTTTGCTTGGCCACACCTTACCAACAGTCTTTGTGTACCCACAATCCTATTTGGCTTGCTATATTGATTTTTAAAGTTATTTCAGAATTATGAGCAGTCCTGAATGTCTACATACTATTGTATCCTCCTAAATAAAGTGATACTAATTGATTAAAGACGGAACACGATTAATATTTCTTTCTAGTCTTGTTTAATAAAACTTCTAATAGGCCAGTTGAATTACTCTAACAGTTATTTGTTCAATTGAATCTTACTATCAATTATTTAACTATTTATTAAACTCAAAATCTCTGAAATCAATTAAATGACTTAATTAAATATTTAAGAATGAACAAGTGATGCTGAGCTAACAAAGGAATATTATAAAATTTTGACGGCATTGTCCTTGTTTTTTTGTTATGATCTGTTTCTCCATTTCCATAATTATTTAATAACACTTTTAAATTTTACTCAATAAATAAACAGATAGTTAACTCTTTAACAAAATAGGAAGACTGTTTATGAGATCAAGACTGACAATAGTAATCAATTAAGTCTGCTCTTCAGTACCTCCTGTAGGACTTGCTTTCTACTGCCAGCTATTGCTGAAATTCGTTGAGTAGCAAAATATAGCATGCTTAATAAGTGGATTGAGAGGGCCCATAAATACTAACTTGAGAGAGTATATACTGCCAGATGGAGCAACTAAATGACTCTCGGTAGAAGTTATTATTTGAGATGGATGGATGCTAAACCATACCTAACAGCAATAAGAAAATAGTGAAAGAAGCAAATCATAATTATAACTTGAGCTGAACTTCAAACTCAAAACCTTAACTTTAGGACCCAACCAGTGATTCATTATTTCACAAAAAAAAATGCTATAAAAGTAAAAATTTAACTGCAATTGAAACAAATTAATACTCTAGAGGAAAAAATATCAATAAATTATAATACTCATATTAATAATAAAAATCTTATAACTTTACAGCAGAGTACTTATACTGACGCTTTGATCTCATAAAAATTTTAACTACCGGACATCAATGCTGTTGATGATTAAATAATTAAAAATAAGATTACAAGAAAACAGGTTCATTTCGAAAATAACATATTAATAAGAAAATTACATCTATAAATCAGCATTTGATAATATATTAATTTATAAATTATTAGGATTGATAAAACGTCAACAGAAAACTTCAAGCAGCCATTAAGACGCCAACCGGTTCAATCATAAAACCCCAAGATCGCAAAAGGCCACATAAACAATTTATTAAAGGATAAATATTTCGCTATGCTCACCAAATTATTTCTTTAACACTGGAACAATAACTATTCATAAAATATCCAAATTAATGAATGAACAATACAGCACCACAACACATACGAACTGATGTAGGGGACCAGTTCAATTGGGGGAGCTAATGCCACCTAAAGTCGATTTCTTATTTTTTTCCCCTTGATTTTGAGTTTAAATCAAATTGCTTGAATAAAATTATAATTTTCTCGGATAATCATGATAATATTTATAATAAATTATCATGATTATCATGAATTATTTGTAAAAATAAGCATTTTGAAAAAACTTCATTTTTCAAAATCACAATTATTTCATTTCCAGAACATACATACCTTTTTCGTTTAATATGGTTTGTTAATTATTATTTTTAATGGAATTAAAAGATACCACAATGACTAATAAGTGAAAATATTTCCGATTTATAATCAGCTGCTACATGCTACAACATTTTAACGTGTGCCAACTTTTAAATGGTTCAAACGCTCAACGGTTTTGTTCAAAAGTATGATTGTAAATAAAAATTGTGTTCTGCTTGCATTGTTTTTAATTAGAATCCCGTTAAGTTTATAGTTTAGCCTTACATAATAATAAGTAATTTAAAATGAACACTGCGCCATCCACTCCTACCTTAAGCTCAGAACTTAAATTACTTATTGAAGAAAGAAATGTATTGACAACTCGGACTAAATTGAAAGGTATTTTCTTTTTTTATATTATTATTTATTTTCTCTCCACAAAACATTCATAAATTGTTTTGAATAGTTAAGTATAGTATTAGTATCAGTATTTTGTTATTTCACTAAAGCTCCTAATGATTAAAATTCTAACACAAAATTATTTGCACCCTTAACTAACTTTTCCTTAATCATTATTTTTATTTTTTTTTTTTAGTTGTTAATGCTTTAGATAACCAAATAAGATTAGATCAACAAAGCAAAAAACAGCAATTAAAGGCCAGAACAATTGAAGAGATATTCACCTCGGAAGTGTCATATCTCAATCAGTTAGAGATTGCTATGAAGGTAATGATAATTTGTAAAATTAAAGGATTTTAATACCTTTAACTATATTTTGAATTATTTTATAAAGGCATTTTTAGAAGTTAGGGGCTTATTATACAAATCTTTAAATTGTCTATAGTTTATACTAATCAGAATACTAGAATTTAGTTCTTTTAATTTTATGTGACGAATGATAATGTAAGGTCTGGAGCGTGTACACTCTTGATTGAATACAACTGATACCATGTTATTTACAATTATTATATAGTCTATCTGTATTGATTGAACTTTATAACTACATTAGTGGGTATTAGGGTCTATTAGATATAAAAAATATGAGTTATTCCATGTCTTGAGGTTAAATGTCGTAATTTATTACACTTACTAATATGCATCCCCAGTGAATTAGTGGTTAAGTCGAATTTTCAAATGAGTGAGATAATGAAAACAAAATAGTTGTATACTCAATAATAATACTAATGATAAATGATAAACAGTTGTATATACAATACTATTAAACTAATTATATACAATGTATGTGTATATATATTTATTTATTCTTTAAAATCAAAGCAAAAATATAATCCTAAGCTCTCTTAGGACTTAAAGTTGGCTGATAAGAAAAGCGAGTACCGAACTTCTTAAAAAAAATCAGCTATCATCTTAAAATGCTGATTTCCCTTCCCTCCTCCCTCAGAAAAAAAAGATTGGACATAACAATAAAGATTTATTAATAAGTTAGCGAGAAAAGTCTGTTCATTACTAGATTATGTATAGCTGCTAAAATTAAAAAAGTTGATTCTTGGCCCTTTGAAGCCTGATTTTACTAATGGCCATATCCGCTTTACTTTATTAATGCTTTAGTTACCAAATTGATGTTCAGTTTTACTTACTATTTGTAGGTGATCAATTGTGCCATTGAAAACATTGATAAAATAGAATAATATTTTGTATTTGTGTGATTTTTGTGTAATATCTCACATACAGAGAATTACGTGTTAAAATTATTAATTATTATGTGTATTATTAAAAGTGTAATGTAATTATTTTTTTTTCGCATCCTCCAAGATTTATTTACATTATAATACCAATTTACAACAAATATCTGAAAATGCTTCTATATAAACCAAAAGCCTTCTGTTACCTTTCAGTACTTTAAGGCGTTACAATGGGCTGAGTAATGTAATGTCTTTGTATAGAAATCTTATATAATTAATTTTATTTGTATTGATAGGGATAAGATTTTTAAGGTTTCAAATTTATGAAAGTATAGAATTCATAAAATTATTAGTTATGGAATTTCAAGACTGTATAATAATTTAATTTATTTAATAACCTGTAAATTATGCTTAAGTATCACAGAATTATAAATTATAGTAATAAAAAGGCATTACCCTGAATGATTTTATTTTCCCACAACTAGTTTTTATCTCTTCTTCATCAGGCTATTTAACTTGAAATTACTTTTCTCCTATGCTTGTATATTTCAATTCTCCATTGACAAGCAATGGAGGAGACTATTATAAGTTTAATAACCTAAGAGACTGAAACCGACCTTGAAGAAAATAAATACTACACAATATGAGGTATTTTTTTTTCTTATTATCTATATTTGTTTTGTTTTTTCAGTACTTCAAGAAGCCATTACTAGAATCAAAACTACTAATACCAGACAGTCTCAACCATCTGTTTGAAAATTTGGAGTCAGTTTATAACGTAAATGGTGAGCTTCTAAATCAGCTGAGGCTACATGGAGAGGATGTAGCTAGAGCATTTATTAAAGTTGCACCATTTTTCAAACTTTATTCCGTTTATGCTTACCAGTACAGGCATGGATTGGCTGCCCTACAGGTACAGTTTTATTTTATATATATATATATAATGATATTTTCTAGATTTATAATGGTTGTATTCCTTTGAATTTAGAAATAAAGACTGAATTGTTTCTCTGAAAAGAACAGAAACAGCATTCAATGCCTTTACTTCCTATTTCTTATAAAATTAAATGGTTTCAATACACTAAACGGTAACAACCCTATTCCCTCTCGGATCTTTTATCTATAACAGCTGTTGGGTCAAGAAGGTTGTGAAGAGAATCAAGAAAACTTCTGTATATTAACGAGGCAGTTTTCTTTACATCTCCCCCCTTAGAGATGAACAATTGTAAGTGAGAATGTACATAATTGTTCATTTATTAACAAACACTGGGCACAGCTTTGTAATGTGGTAAAGGTTCGATTCTGCTTTCCTGTGGCCCATAGCAACTTCATAGATTGAATTTGAGATCTTCTTTAGAATCTCATATGGACCAATTCTCAATTCCTCTAACTTCTTTCTATTTAGTCTATTTCCGTTTTCAACGTAGACTCTGTCTCCCACTTCCAGTATAGTGTTTTTAAGAGCAAGTTTCCTATCTCTTTTTAGGTCTTCCGTTGTACATCTTGATTTCAATTCAAGTGGTAGAATATTCACGTTTTCACCTTCCAAAAGGTATTTCGGAGCGAACTTAGTGACCGTGTGTTCTGTTTCGTTATATTTTTCTACACATTTCTGTGCTATAGTAGTCCATGCTGTTTTCTTATAACTTTCATTTATTTTACATCTTATTTTATTGACTAAAGTTTGGTTTAGCCTTTCATTAAGTCCGTTTGAAAATGGTGCATCCACATAAGTGAAAATCATTCTTATATTCTCCTTCATCAGAAATTTTTTAAATTCTTTGGAATTCATACCAGGGTATTGGTCCGTTAATATCATATCAAGTTAATATCATATCAATATTGTAGTCTTTCGTCACATTTTTTATTAGCTTTATGAAATCATTGGTGCTTTGATTTTTGGATGTGGAAATATAGGCATATCTTGTGAAATGGTCAACCAGAAGATGTAGAAATTTTTTAGTCGACCAAGATCCACCAATTGTATCAATGGATATAATTTCAAATGGGCGTGTTTCTGGACCTAAATGTGACATTAGACCATATTTTGGCTTCTTCCTTGATTTATTTTTTATACAAATTTCACATTCATCACAAATTTTTTTAATGTTTTTGATTATATTTTTAGCAGAGTAGAATTTCACTATTTTATTTATTAGTTGTGTTCTTCCGATGTGGCAGTAAGTGTAATGGACATCTTTTATTAAAGTTTTGCTAAGTTGCTCTGATAGTACGATTTTTTTTTTCGTCAAGGTTATCCATATTTTCCTACTTTGGTGCCTTTTAATTAACGATTTTCTTACCTTAGCAAAGTTTGATGTTTTCTTAATTTCATAATGTAAGTTTACAGCTTGTGATTCGGGTGTAATTTCGAAAATCTGTCCATAAGGTGTAGCTATTGATGTTATGCATACAAGGTTAGATTTTCCATCTGCCGACGATTTCACAACAAAGTCAAATTTTAATTTTTCCATTTTTTTTTTGTTGTGTAATTGCAAACGAATGCTGTTTTATAATGATATCTTATAGATTTATAATGGTTGTATGCCATTGGATTTAGAAATAAAGACTGAATTGTTTCTCTGAAAAAAACAAAGAAACAGCATTCAATTCCTTTACTTCGTATTTCTTATAAAATTAAATGATTTCAATTCACTCAATACACTAAACGGTAACAACCCTATTCTCTCTTGGATCTTTTATTTATGACAGCTGTTGGGTCAAGAAGGTTGTGAAGAGAATTAAGAAAACTTCCGTATATTAACGAGGCAGTTTTCTTTACACACACACACATATATATATATATATATATATATATATATATATATATATATATATATATATATATATATATATATTCATATTCAGTTAATTTTCTCAGTTTCATGTTTCTATTCCCTGTGACCATCGACACAGTTTTTTCTACAAAATTATATTTTTTTTATTTTATTACTAAATATTGATAGTATTAATCCATATTATTTCTAGGAATTGCCTAAGCACCACAGTAAACTAGATGCACTTATCAAAAACCAAGAAACAAGACCAGAAGTAGGTGCCAAATTGGGTTCAATATTGATAGCTCCAATTCAAAGGATTCCCCGTTATAGGTTGTTGCTGAAAGAACTCTTGAATTATACTCCTAAAACTCATCCACACCATTCCTCAATCATAGGTATGGCTGTGGAATTTTTAAGTTAAACACATTATTTCTTAAAGCAAATCATCAAATTTGAATATGATAATTAACTTTATTTCTTCTTCATAATCAAACAGATGCTATTAAAGAAGTAGAAAAAGCTACTGAACATATAAATTCACTTGTGAGTGATCAAGAAAATATGGAACGCATCATTGAGTTGCAAAAAAGTTTTGTTTCTGGAGATCCTGTTCTAATATGCCCTGGAAGAAAGTTGATCAAAGAAGGGTCAATAATGAAGGTATAATATTTTTTATCTTTGTTTTATTAATTTGAATTATTTTGAAGAATTTATTATAATAACTAAACTCTTAAAATTATTTTTAGTTTCCTTGCGTATATCTCATAACTGCATGGGGAATTGTTCCATGGGTGGTAGCTGATGTAAGGATAGTTAGTGGCAATTCCTTTAAAATTCTAGAAAAATAGATAATTTCTCTTTCTTAACATCAGAGTGCTGAATCATTTTGTAAAAAGGTTGAGTTAGAATAAATTCTAAATAACCATTCGTAAATTGAAATTGTGTTCAACAGGGATAGATAACAATCCTAGTGAATTTTTGAAGTGCGCTTAGAAGCAAGTGTTTCTAAGGTTCACCTTTTCATTAAAAAGATCTGAGAAAATGCGCAAAGAACAAAAGGGAGCTATATTTTTATCCACAAAAAAGGGCCAAGGATGGTTTGTAAAATATCACCTAATCTTACTCTTACTGGAATATTATCAAATATTCACGATTTTGATTAGAGAGTGTATTCTGAAGAAGTTAGTACATCTAGTAGGAAAGTGCGTGATTAAATCATTCAATGAGGTTGAAATCAGTAATTATTTATTGGAGGTTCATTCGTGCGAAAAACAAGGTGATTAATTTTCACTTTTACATTGAGTACCTCTACAGTATGTGTTCAGAAAGGTTATAAGCATCGAAAAAGATTTGAATCTGAGTAAAAGTGTGACAATGAATAATTAAAATGCATGTGACCCATGATTGAAGTAATATTAACAAAAAACTGTAGCTATGCATTAAATTAAAATGAAATAATAACTTGATATTTGTTTAGTATTAGCTTTCTCACACTAGCCCAATTGAGTCTGTTCTAATATGAATTAGGATCCAAGTTGTAAACATTATTTTCAATCTTATTACAGACTGTAAGTAAGGAATGCTTGGGATCGTTACATACTTCTTTATTATTATTTTTTTTTCTTGAATAATATTAGTTGACCTAGCATATGTAGGGAAGAAAATGGTCTGGGTGGAGGTTAGAAAGTAGAAAAAGAAGAGGTAGTCAACTATCAATCCTTAACCCCATTATAAGCCTTGAAGAAGACCTGCAATGTGGGCCAAAACGTTTCCTTTAAAATAAATTGTTCTCCTTATTCTCCAGAGGTATTTTTCTGACCTCTACACAAACCATTTTCTTTCCCCCTTTTATACTTATGCATATCAATAATAATTATCATTATTTAATTTATCCTTTTGTAGGTTTCTAAAAAAGGGAAGAGACCTCATCAAAGATATTTAATTCTTATGTCTGATGTTATCGTTTGTTGTAAAATGACAGGAGCACTTTTTGGTGAAGCTAATTCTCTTCGTTGTTCATGCATACTTCCTTTAAATAGATGTTCAATACATCTAGGAGCTAATAGTTTCCAAATCATTTGTAACCCTATCACTCTTACATTGTTTTCTGAACAACCTTACAGTATGGAAACATGGATTACCACCATTAAGCAAGCTATATTGAAGGTAAAAGATATTTTGTCTGTACTTGTTTATACTATAACTTGTGGTATTCAGGAGTAATTGTCTTTAACAGAATAGTCAAGGTTTCAGTTTAAACTATTTATCTTTGTAATTATTGAAAGTTTTATAAAGTAAAGAGTGATGATTGAATCTATAAACAATAAAACTTAACCTTGAATCTATCAAAATTTTGTAAGTATTGACTACAGACAAAAAAGGGAGATTGTTTGTGATTAATTATTAGATTATTTAGAAAGAAATAATGTCAGGCAATTGCTCATGATTCTCTTCCATATCTGATCATTTCGGTATTAAAGAGTGAGTTACATGATTTAAGTAGAGGAATAAGACCTAAAAAAGAATTTAAGGTTTGAGGGAATACTTTATATTGAAGATTTTTTAATTGGTATTTGTCTAGTAAGCGTTACATTTGGTTGAATTGAGCTTCAGACTGTAACCTATGCTTCCATCATGTAATAGCCATGATTGGCTTCTCAGCATAATTCAGGGTACAATCGATAGAGCCGGTGGTATAGGGTATTTAGGGTTTCACAGTTAACATTGGTTTTTATCATAGATGTTCTGTTAACACGTTCAGTGCTAATAGAAAAATCTGTAATCATCCACAAGTGCGACACGGGGTCAATTAACCCCGTGCAGTAACTATCCACAAGTGCGTCACGGGGTCAATCGGCCCCGTGTTCTTTCCTTAGTTTAAACGTATTCAGCTTGCTGAAAATTGATTAATTTAGGAAAAATCAATTATTTTCCCACTTCATAGGTTTAGGTCAGTATACCACAGCATCAGGACATTAGCCCCATTCTTTATTTATAACTTACGGTTATATTGTGTTTTTTACTTAGATTCGGTTTTGAAAACTGATTATATTTGGGAGTTAGTTATAAATAACGAATGGGGCTATTAATTGATTTATCAAAAGTTCATTAACCTAATTGAAATTGTAATCGTAAATAAATTATTTTTGTTTTCAAATAAAGACACCTTTTCCCTTCTTGAAATTAAATTTTATGAGATTTTATACACAGAAAATGAGTTTAATTTTTTTGTGAGGTTCGGTACCACCCTCCCCTCCCCCCAAAAAAAAAACATATCCTTTTACATATTATAGGAAAATAAAACTTTATAAAAAGTAGCATGGGGTCTTTTGGCCCCGTGCCGCACTAGAGGTCTAATTTTAAACCTCATTTAACCCCGTTCTATTTTTTATCGAATTTTGAGAGATTATTGAAGTTTATAACATATAGCCATATTAGTTTCAACCCTTTGAAAAAATCAAAAGCTTAAACAGGTTCGAGCATTTTTGAAAGTTTACCTCTTACAGGCTCAGCACTAGTGAAAAGTTCCACACGGGGTCAATTGACCCCGCAACGCACGGAACGTGTTAAAGAAGTTTGAATCGTATATGCTGAATACTAGAAGACGATAAGAAGAATTTTTAGGGAGAGATCCGAAAGAGATCATTTTAATTTGGATGAATAGCCTGTAATATAATTATTGAAAGTGTATGTGTTATTTTGAGAAAGGCTTATCTTTCTCATTTTGAACTCACTTGAAAAAAATTAACTCCTTCATAAAAAGTTTAGATGAAGGCCGATGTTTTAAAAAATAAAGAAGCTGAATGAAACAAAATATCTTACTAATATTATAAATCTGAATGTTTGTATGTTTGTCTCTCTTTCACGCAAAAACTACTGGACGGATTTGGATCAAACTTTACAGTAATATAGGTTATACATCAGAATAACACATAGGCTATAGCAAGCGCGGATTTATGGAAGGGTGCAAGGGGGCACGTGCCCCCCCGACAGTATTTTAGGTACTGTGGAGAATCCATTATTGTACGTAAATAAAGGCAAATCACATGATGATCTATGTGGGGGCATGTGCCCACCCCGTTATAGTACATAATTAAAGGTAAATCAGGAACTAAGCATCTTGAAATTTGTAGTTAGGTTCTGTATATAGTTTAAGAAAGAAATTCGGATAATTCCACTCCAAGGGTTTCTCCTTTAATATAATAGGGGTTCAAAGGTTGTATAGAATCCTTCAGTTTTGAAGTTAGACATCTGAAATTTCGGATGTTCGAGTAACTTATATTTTAAAAAAATAATTAAATTATTTATTTAAAATGATCTTTCACGAAACTTTACGTGGCAGACCAAATTCCATGCGTGCGAAGCCGCGGGCATAAGCTAGTCTTAAATATTATGAATTCTGTTTATTCTTAAAAAATACTGGATTATAATTATAGTATTAACATATTTTATATCAGTAGCAGTAAATATTGTATAGATAGACTAAAATAATTACCTGTAGATTTAAGTATCATGTTATCTATTTAGGAACAACAAAACCAGGATACATTAAAGAGGAAGGGGAGTCTTAGGCACTACAAAATGAAAGATTTCAACACACTATCCTCATCAGTTATTCCTAAGAAACGGAAGCAGTTAGAAGTAGGATAGTTTTTGATATATTTTGGACAATATTTTATCCATTTGCATTTATATTTATATTTTCAATTTTATTATTTTTTCTTAGGACCACTATGGAGTCTCAGATTGCCATAGTCCAAACAAAAAAAACAAGCTTTCTGCAGGATGTTCTTCTACTTTAGTATGTATTAATATTTGCTAATATTTACACTATTACTTTATAAAGTTACCTTATATGGGGAAGTACAATAGGAAGGCATGTGGCTGAACATGTTCAATACAATGCAATACTGTGTGTCTATCAACAGGTTATTGATAAGACCTGTTGATCATATTAGTGTACTGCTATTAAAAAAAAATATTGAAGAAATGAGATGCACAGAAATGTTATTTTAATTGTTAGCAAAATAAACGAGAAACTCTTTCAATCCTTGGCCCATGCCTGTTTTTATTTTGTGTATTAGCAACATTCAAATAGCTTTAAATGAAATTATGGTTTAAATTTTTTAGATAAGTGCATTATAAACTCGTTTGAACATCAAAATAGAAATAAATGCTTCTTTTTGTTCAATTAATACCTCTTATTACATACAAGACCTTTTTCTTTCAATTAAGATATATTTATATTTTTTAGGATATCTCTTCAGAGAACGATGAAAATGAACCAAATAAACTAAGCTACTTTTCGTCAGTGAAGAAAGCGATTTCTAATTTTGGCCAGTCATTAAACAAATATTGGTTGCCAATATATATTAGAAGGAATAGTAACATGGATAAAAAACTCACTAGTTAACTTTTCATTTTACAGGGTAAAGTCAATCATGTATATAGAAACTTTTAGTGAATATGTAATCGCATTTAGAATCAGGGTGTCATTACATAAAAGGAAAAAAATAAGGGTTGAGTTTGCAAAAAAAAAAAAAAAGTAATTTTGAACTATTTTTTTTTAATTTTCTTTTCATGGATTCAAAATCTAATGAACTGTTATTTTATTTTAAAAAGTTTGTTATTCCTCTTCAAGCTTGTAAGCAAAAGAAAAATATTAATTTTAATGATCATTATCTATTCTCTTTTTATATCAAGTTTATGTTTCATGATTAATAACATAATAATTCATAATCTGACGCACAATAAAATTTCACCTTAATTATACTCTTGTGCCATCTGATTTTTTCCAATCAAACCAGATCAATTTTATTTCTATTTTGTAAACCCAGCAAGTCCCCATATACTTATGAATAATTTTATGTTCGAACATAGTATATTTATTACAAAAGATTTTGTTGGTTTCTTCTGGTTTAGACAGTGTTGATAAATTTTTCGCCAGCCATGCTGCTGACTTCTTCAGGGCTGAAATGAGAATGAATGGCTCATTCTCATTTCAGCCCTGAAGAAGTCAGCAGCATGGCTGGCGAATTTATCAACACTTTCTAAACCATAAGAAACCAACAAAGTCTTTTGTAATAATAGTGGCCGTGGAAATCTAAAAGAGTATTTTTATAGTATATCTAATTATTATTTTTTTTGACCTAGCAAAGTTTTTTGTCGGATCCCGTTATTATTACTATAATTATATAAATTTGTTGGTTTCTTCTGGTTTAGACAGTGTTGATAAATTTCAATATAATATAATATCTATAAATTTAATCGAAATTTTCCTACTCTTGATGAAATAATATTGTTTTGAAAGTCAAAGCATAACGATTAACAAAAATCTGAAATAGCCTTCTTCCTTCATTTTTTTTTTTTTTTTAAAGGAATCGAATCAATCCTTAGAGATATTAGCTACATCAAAATGTCTCTATCTTTTTTTTTCAAAATTCTTTATTAGTTTTTATGAAAAATTCAATAAATTCTACAGATACTCCCTTCAATCCCCCTCGTTCTTTTGTTTATAATATAAAAAACAATATTGTACTTAATTATTTCATCAGAATATTTAAAAAAATAATTTCTTTGTAAAATATGAATACAATTCGAAAAATATTTAAATCCATTGTATTAAATAATAGAAATTAACTTTATAGTTCTAGAAAAACCACTTTATTAAGAATTGTTTCTTGATGAAAGATATTTAATGTCTTAAACCATGTCATGAATTGTTTTTGGTGTTATAAAAATCTATTAAATTTTAAAATAATAGGAGAATCAAATGGGTGAAGATAGTGAGTTACATTTTTTGAGATGTGAAAAAAATTAGTCCGAATCATCTTTATCCACTATAAGGCAGGGATGTTTTGTTACTAGGCACTTTTTATCAACTTAATTCAGGATCAATAGCGGAATTAATGTGAATGAACCCGCTATGTATAAAATATTTACAAAACATTTTTAAAATGTCAACTTACACAACTCTTATACATTGCAATTACTCAGTTTTCTCAAAAATCTAACTTGTCATCTTTATCCCTTTGTAACTTCAATTAGAAATCTTTTCGGGCTTATTAATATTTACTTTTTCAGCTATAAGAAAACAAAATTATAGGATAAGAAAGAATATTAATTGAACAGAACTGCTACTGACATATTAGTGCTACTTTTTCTTACATTTAGAGAAACTATGGCATATCTAGACCTTGGCAGGCCCAAGGATTGAAATTGATAGCCACTATCATGTACTAAATCAAACTTTAAAAATGGTATTGGTATTGTTGACCTTGATAATATATGTGGAAGAAATTGGTCCAGGTAGAGGTCACAATGAATTTCTCGTATAATTTGAGAAAAACTTTATTGATAGCCAATGTTTCTACAATAACTTTCAAATCAGTCTGTGTTTCAAGCCAGTGAAGACCTACCCCCCAGCCCCATCCCCCCCACAGCCCTGAAGAAGACCTACAAAGTAGGTCGAAACGTTGGCTATCAATAAAGTTTTTCTCAAATGATACGAGAAATTCATTGTGACCTCTACCCGGACCAATTTCTTCCACATATAAAAAAGGTATTTTAGTGTTGATGAAGTATATTAAGATATTTTGTTTTTTAATATTTTATTTAACCACTGATCTCAAATAAAATATGTATGTAATTAATTTAAAATAATAAATTAATTGTCCGATTGCTTTTTGTTAAGTAATGTGTCGTAAATTAAATATTTAAGAAAAAGTAATGTCTCCTGGACTCCCGCTTTAATTTATGGTATGTTTTCCTATATTCTTACCAACAAATATTGTATAATTTCCTAATGAAATCTATGAAACTTTTTTTTCCTTGAAAAAACATTAAGAAAAATTATTCTTTGAAATTCTTCATGGAAATTAAATAATAAATATTTTCTTAACTAAAACCATCTATTACTGTTCATATCCCGACGGACAATTAGTTCCCTGAAGTTGTTCCATCGTTCTCGTCATCTCCTTACACAATCTTCCCGTAAGCTTCTCGTATCTTCTCTCATCTTCCCCCACTTTGACTATTGTAGCGTGGTATATGGAGGCCTCTCTAAAATGCTTGAAGACAGATTAAAGAGAATAATGAATTGCTCTCTAAGATTTGTGCTTGGTACTCCGAAGCGATCGCGCGTCTCCCACCTCTATGATGGGTTAAAGTGGCTCTTCCCTCCCTTCCGAAGACAATATTTCCTCTGTTCATTCTTATACCAATCCATTCACTCTCAACACCCTTCATATATCTACAGTCTCCTCCAATTCAAATCATCAGTGCAACACCATAAAACAAGATCCCGCCTTTCTGATCTCTATATACCTTCACACAGAACTAAAGCATTCGAACGTTCCTTTCTCGCCCGCTCCACCACAATGTGGAACTCAATCCCTCCTAATATCCGTCATACTCCCTCTCTATCATTATTCAAATCCTGGCTGTTTCAACATCTATTAGCTTCCCAGAAGGATAGTCTCTAGGTAGGTTAGTCATTTGCTTAGAATACAATGTATATAATAACAAACTGTGTTATCTAGTTCTTTTAATTCTGCTCTTTGAAAAGCTGTACATCATGTAAACAAATTTTTGAATGCTAGCTCATGCATTCAATTTCAAAAGCTTTGGATTTATCTATTCTCTGTAATTGCTTAATATCCTGTCAAGATCTGTACTATTTATTTACTTACTATTATTTTTGTTTATATATTTCTTTTTAAATTGTCTTCTGTCATGTTTTCACGCTTTATGATTTGTAACATTTAGCCTTCTGGCCAGATAAATATTATGTTTTTATTCCTGTTCATATCTGTTATTCTAAAGGGACTTTGTCCCAGAATAAAGTTACTTTTCTATTCTATTCTATTCTATTCTAATACTAATATCACAATAATATAAAGTTTATGCACCAGTGGAGGCGGAGGTAAAAAAAAAAAATAAATGAGAAAGACATCCTTGTAAGAAAATCAGCTTGCAAACAATCAAACTTCTCTCCCTTTGTCACCAGAATCACACTTAACAAATAGTTGAAATCAAAGAAATTTGATTATGTACATTATATTTCAACTTACATGTAGTTGAATCTTAATTATTATAAGTTTAGTATATTCTTATTCCTGTAATTAGACTAGCCTTAAGTTTTTATTAATTTATATTATCTCGAAATATATTTTTTTACTTAACAGTTGTTTCAAGATTTGTCTTCCTGGCTGCCTCTTTCTTTCCTTTTAATATTATATTTATCTTTCTTGATGAGTAAATATGTTCTATTAGAATAACATCAGTAAATTGTTTCTGATTTGTTAATGTTTTTTCTATCTAATATTCCTTGTGAGGTCACTTTATTTGTGGATTTATGTGATCTTTACATTATAATAAAACAGGTTAAAGTAATCCAATTAAGGTATTCGACTTCTTAAAAGAGATAATGAGCTACAGAAAATCAGATGTAGTTTTGAAAAAGATACTTCTTCTAATGATTGATTGATAACTGGAATTAACTGGAAAATTATGGAAGCTGCAAAATACAGCCAATGTGTCCAGTATATATTGAACTAATATCATTGGGAAGATTGAAGTGGTATGAAAAGTTGTTATTCTTAATAGTGAAAGTATCTCTTCGATACTTTCGATAGAGGTCTGTGGGTTCAGGTCCTCCAGTTACTATGACAAGATATATCATTGTAATGGTAAAATGAAAATAAAGAAATAATTACAAAATTTAAAAGAAAAATTATATGTTTTCATATTTAAAAGTGTTGTGAATCAATTTAAATTTAAAATATACAAACATTTAAATGGCCAATGGAAAATAATTGGATTGAGAATGCATGGTCAATTATAACAGTGTTACTGAAGTTAAGGTTTTTATGTGTAAAAATAGGACTAGGCAGAAAAAATGACTCAAAGTATTTTATAGGTATATGAGTTTTGAGGGTAAATATATAAATAAAGACACTTGAATCTTTAAAATTATGTTCGTAGCTTGTACTGAAGTTTCCTGCTTCTTACCAATCCTTTTGAGAAAGAATTTATCTTTTTGTTTCCTTTATTTTATTTTTTACTTCATTCATAACTCCTCAATTATCAATTACTTATATTGAAACCTCAATAATAACTTAATTAACCTTTGCTTTTTCTATTTATAGTGATTTTTCCTAAATGATATTCCTGAAGCGATCTAGTTATTGTAGTTCTTGTTATACTTTCAAACTGCTTATATACATTTCATAGCAAAGATATTACTGATTAAATTTTATTTGTATATACTTAAAGTTACATTTTTAGTTACCAAGGTCATCACAATGTACTTAATTGAATGCATTGAAGTTATTCTTTTCTTGACCCAAATCAAATGTTTTTTGTTTTTTTATAATGTGAATCAAACATCTTAAAACATATTTACTGATGAAAGCAATCTTGGTGGCATTTATATTTTTATTACAATCAAAATGTTTAATTCAAAACCACACCATCTATCCTATTGAAATGCTAAATTTTCTTTTCTTGTTGAATGTTATTAAAGATAAACATTTCTTTAATATATTTTTTTAAGTGACTTACAATGTCAATAGTTATTACTGGTTACTAGAGAATGAAATTATATATATTTTTGTAGAGGTTATAGTGAGCCTTAAATCCCAGATTTACTAGTGACAATTTAAATCTATTGAACATATAACGGGAGGAAATGGGAATAAAACCTATTGGATGATTTTTTAAAACTTTTTTGTAAGATAACGAATTTTAATAAATTATAACAAATAGGAAAATCTCTTATAAAAATCTAGGTATAGATATGATGACATAAAAAAATTGTGTAATCAATTGAGGATTGCTTACTAGTGCTAAATTTATACTAACTAATCTTAAATGGTTTAATTTCATATGTTAAATTCGTATTCATTTGATTCTCAAAATTAGGATAAACTCTAAGATTCAGGGGATTTCAACAAGAGAGACCTATTTTTTAAATTATATTGTCAATTATAACCAGGTTTTCATTCTGCTTTGGCTTTTATTCTGATTCAAGTATATTCCGATAGGAAATATACTTCACATTTTTTTTTCACATGAAGAGGGCAGTGCTAGTAATATTGCTGGGCAGAACAATTGTGTTATTTTTCTCGACAGTGAAGAAGACTCCGTAACTGTTTCAGCCGAAAAAACAAATTTCTATATTGGTAGTTTTACCGTGTTTCTTCAATATGCTTGTACTAATTTATGTTCTTTTATCATAGGCATATTGGAAAAAGTACATAATTGTTTACTGTAGAGCATTTAATATCGGTTGCAGAAGTGCCGAATGTTCATAATAATACAAACGCCAACTATAAATTCTGTGGTATAAACTATACAGAAGCGCTACGAATCTGAAAACCATAGATGCTTTTCTCCTTGTATCATTACCATCTTTTGACAATAATGCCGTGGCTACTAGTATATACAAATGGTTTTTGAACTAGATAATACTTTTGGTTTTTTGACACCGATTGGTTTCGCGAAGTCTGTCATTTTTTGACAGTCTTGTATAACAACAATCTTCTTTCTGTAAACTTAATTTTAATAGGTTGTGACAGCTCAGCTAAGTATTTGTTTTGAGTAACAGGGATCTCACATATCTTGGTTGAGAACCGTGTTTCAGTTCAGCTGTATATGGACAGCAGCTCTACGGCAAGCCACCGTTAGGCGCTATCATTGTGTTCCTCTTTTTGTATTTCTAATTGTAGTATTTCTTTAGGACCGGTTTACTTGAATTCGGGGGTACCCCCCTAGAAAGGTTGCCTTCACTGAAGCCCGAAGAATACGGCTTAGAGCGCCGTTCGCCCCCAGACTGCCATTTCCTGTTCTCCGATATGGTTATACCGCCATTCCTCGGTACCGTCTCTGTTAGCAATCCCAGGGAGCACCACGTGGAGGTAGAGGTCGGATTTTACTACCCCAAGCTTATATAATGGGGCCAAGGCTAGGATAAAACTGAAGAATGGACTGACAGACCATATCCCTATCACTAAAGGTCTCAAACAAGAAGAGGTCCTAAAAACTTGGAAGAGGAAGTGTAGGGGAATGGGTGTACAAAGCCCTCTAAAACTTACAATTTGCTGATGACCAGGTGATAGTCACAAGTGATGATGAAGATGCCAGCTATATGCTAAGAAAACTTCGGGAGTAATATGGTGCATGGGGTCTGGAAATGAACAGGAAGAAATCAGAGTACATGGCAATACATGCGAATACAACCTTATCCCTAAAAAATTAGGAAATTGGAAAAACCAATGAATGCGAATATCTAGGTAGATAGCTAACAGGCGATGGAAGCTCCACTAAAGATATAACAGGTAAAATTGTAAAAGGCAGAAAATTATTGGGTGTCTTACCTCTGTTCTATGGAGCAAAAAGGCTAACTTCAACAGAAAAAAATGATGTTCCGTTCATTGGTTGAAAGTGTTATCCGAAAAGTGGACGATTACGAAAAAGGAAGAAACGAAGTTGTTGGTCGTGAAGATGGACTTCTGGAGACGCTGCTGTGTAATTTCCAGAATTCAGCACGTCCCTAATAGAACAATTAGGCAATTGGTTGATCAGGGAACAACGATCCTATTCGCAATAGAAACAAGAAGATTGAAATGGTAGGGCCACTTAAAAATAATGGCAGAGGACCGATGGCCAAAAATAATCTTCGAACATTGCCCTATGGAAAGGAGCAAAAGAGGACGACGTAAAAAAAGATGGTTGCAGGATGTAGAGGAGAGCATGGCAGCGAGGAGTCTTAGAGAAGCTGGAACGACATCAATGGCGCGACCTTTTAGATACAAAAAACAACTAAGTTGTACAAAATTGTTTAATAAAAAAAAAAGTATTTCTTTTAAAAATGACTTAAGGGATTGGAGTTTGTAGAAGAGAACCACATGCATGAGATTAAAGCAGATACCAGAGCCTATATTTTAGCCAAATGGTTCAGTCTTTTAACAGCGCTCAGTAGGTATAGAAGAAATCTGGTTAGTCTGGAGTTTTAGGTTTGGAATTGAAAATGGGCCCAACGATTCTGTGAATTTGCTATTATCGTTACCAACTCACCCTTAAATCTTCTTATAAAGTCTTTGAAAAGCTCAGAAAACGTGGATTTAATAATATATCTAGGGACAGTAAACTGGAGTAAATGTGATGATGCGATTCCTGTAGACTATATATCTTAAGTCCACATAATTGCATTTGAGTGACGACTTAATGAGTATGTAGTGCCTCCAAGGGCAGTTTTGTAATCTTTAAATAGTGTATGTTGATAATTTTTTCTCAAAAATTCAATTCAAGTTTAATACTCTGTTGAGTCAATCCTTAGGTATTTCATTGACAACACATCTAGAATTAAATGGTTATAGGAAATAAATATGGTACCAGACCTGTGCAACCTGTGATAGTTGCTGGACATAACTGAAATTTGGTCGGAATAATTTATTGAATGAGCTACTTGTATAAAAGAAGCGAATTATATAAAAGAAGGGCCATTAACAACTTCAGGCAGGATAATATTCCCTCTTAAGCGAGACCCCGACCCTGCGCGCCAGTAGTACCAATTCTTAACTCTCAACTCTCGAGGGAAAACGGTTGGGTATTTAAAGGCTTATTCAAGTTAACGTAAATATTCTTACCCCTGAGTCCGAGAGGTGCTGTCCCCTGGTGGTCACAATTATCAAAAAACATTCTTGAATTAAATCTAACTTTTTAAATATTCGAATAAGGTCGGCTAAAAGTGACAGAAGCCCTGAGTCATGTCCGACCTTATTTCCGAATTGGACATTCTAACAATAATTAAAATTTAATAGATATCTAACTTAATTTTTCTCAGCCCGTTACACCATGTTTTAGAGTGTCCCTATTGCTTACAGCGTATGCAGCTCTGAAGTACATTTATATTTTTCCGCTTAAATTATAATAGATTGAAATCGGTATTATAGACCGTCACCAAAATACTATTTTATTTATTAAAACATAAATAATAATAAAATAATAATAATAATAATAAATAGGCTTATGAATTAATGTAAAATCTTGAAAAGAAAAGAAGCAAAGATATTTCCTTAGTTTAGTCTATGAGGCATACAAGACTGAAAAGACAAGAAACTGCTCGACGTTTTCCCCTACTTCAACATTTACTGGGCAAACGTTCTAAGCTCCCAATTAATTACAAAAGACTCATTTACATGACAGTTAACAGACCTATTTGGACATACGGAGTTGAGCTTTGGGGCTCTACTAAACCATCCAATTCATCTCTTATCCAATCCTAATAATCCAAAATACTTCGTAAAATCCTCAATGCTCCTTATTATGCCACAAACTCATCCACCATGATCTTAATATTCCATATGTTGCTGATTTGGCCCAAACTAGATACCTATACTTCCATGACAAGCTCCATACACACTTGAATCCGCTAGTCTCTCAACTTGCTTCCCATACTATTCCTGATAATCCTCCGAGGGGTCTGAAAAGAAGATGACCTCTTGATCTTCTACTATAGAATTTTATTGGAGTGCTACCGATGGGTAGTTTCTCCACAAGTGTTTTTTGTTTTCATGTCATTTGTTCATATCAGCAAATTTACTTTATGTAATATTATTACAGTTGTAAATATCAATAAATTAGTCTTAAAAAACAGAAGTCTATGAGGATCAGTGCAAAGAACGACGCTATGAATGGCACGTCGTTCTGAGCAAAGCCATAGAAATAACATCCTGATTTCATATGCCATTAAATACGACTATAAACTTTATTAATGAAATAGAACTCTAAATAATTAAGCCATCTTAATAATAATTCAAGCCATCTTTATTTCTTTCAATCACTTTTAATAGGGAGCCGAAACTTTCACTACCTCACTGAATAGAACACTACCAACCTCTAGTTCGCGAGTTCAAAGCCAGTGGTATTTTTAAAGGTTTAACATTGAATGTAACCTAAGGGATCAGGTAACCCTCGTAGAGCTCACTCTGCCTCTACAAAATTGGAACCATAATTGGGAAAAACCTAGAGATAGTGCGTGATCGCGGCCGAATCACCACCTTTCATAACAACTAGTCTAGAAACACTACAATGCTTACCATGCATTAAATCCAAGATTCTCCCGGTAGTTGTACATTTGTTTCTGAAGAAAAAAATCTAATTACTGAAAAACTGGAATTATGTAAAATGCCTTATAATATGTTGTTTGTTTTCTTGGGTTTAGGGGCGTAAAACATCTAGGTCATCAACGCCCGTTGGTTATTAAGTTATGGTAAACTACCTATCTGGGCCCGAGAAAGAACGAAGCGAGAGGCGCGCCCAGACCCGAGGGGGCAGGCCGAAGTCCAGAAGGCGCCCAAGTCCCACAAGTCAAGTGGTGGTTATATTGTTATTTATGACACGAAAATTGGTCAGAGGATGTGGATAAAAACCATGTTAACCACCCAACCACACTAAGGACATTAGCACAATCCACTAATGTTTACAATGGACCATTCATGGAAAAGTCCAAATCCTCTCAGATAATCTTATATATGTTATCAATTATATATAATGATGTAACCAAGTATTTTCTGAAATGCCTACATGGGATTATACTTTAGGCATATTATGACTTAAAGTAGGTCAGTAATATTTAATTTATTATTACTTAAAAGATAAGTAAGGGCCTGTTTCGGAAAGTGCATGCAGATTACTTATTCAGTAATTACGATTACTTATATGAAATAACTCCATATGTTTGAGAAATTAAACTTGTAATGAGAAGTATGTGCAAATGATATATTAACAAAGCCTAAAATGATTGGAGAAGGTCTTAGTGTTGAAATCGATGAGTTTTGCTTCTCCAAAAGGAAATATAATGTGGCGAGGATATAACCGCAGCGAAGGGTTTTCGGAGGCGTATGCAGGGAAACTAAGGAGTGTCTCCTAAGTTCTGTCCCAACAGCTGAATTGCTGACTTCTTGCATTAAAGCTGCAATACGACCTGGGACAACAATATATCCTGATTGCTGGAAGGCCTGTAAGGGAATAAAGCAAATTGAAGGCATGAGGTATAAACATTACGTTGTTAACCATTCAAAAAATTGTGTTGACTTAAACACATGTGCTGAGCCAGAAGGTGAAATCACTTTGGGTTTAAGTCAAACGAAGAAACAAAAAAGAATGTGGAACGAGTAAAAATATTTTGGATTCATATTTATGCGAATTCATATGGCGGAGAAGATGCGAGAAAGAATGAATGTTTGTGTTGGTTTCTAAGATTTTAGAAAGCATTGCTGATTTTTATCCACAAATTTAATTGTAATTACTCTTCCAATTTTCCTCGGCCACTATTTATACAAAAACCTTCAGTTGTTTCTTCTGGTTTAGACCGTGCCGGTGAATTTTCTGGCAACGTTTCGTCAGTACATACTGCTGGCTTCAAATCAAGCCTTGAGGAAGCCAGCAGCATATCTGGCGAAACGTTGGCAGAAAATTCACCGACATAGTCTAAAGCAGAAGGAACAACCAGAAGTTTTTTGTATTAATTGCAATTGTTTTGTTTTGAGGTTATTTATAGATGTACACATGTTTTGTTTTGAGTTAATATTCTGTAGCATAAATAACAGATATCTAAAAAACAATCTGCATGCGTTTTCCGAAACAGACCCGATAAGTAATATGTTTATTAACTACATATTTTGTCATATATTGTGTTGTATCTTCAGCATATAGAGAATAATGTTATAGAGATGTGCTATAGAGAATAATTCAATAAAATTAAATATTAAGAGCTAGCTATTCGAATATTTGAAAAAAAAATTAAAATGTATAAAGTTTGAAAATCATTTTATTGGATATTGATTTAATATGAAATGCTTAGCTTAAATTATATGAATATTCCAAATATATAAAAAAATCTAGACGAGAAAACAATTTTATTATTTTGATTAGGACGCTAAAGTAGGCTATCTCGAGACGAGAAAAGTACGTTAATACAAACTATGATAAATCAGAAGGGGTCCCATTGTCAGTAGGCATCTGCCCCACAGGCAAAGGAATATACATCTGCTTATTGCGCTTGCGCGGCAACTGGCTCATAGCTTCACAACACGCTCAGCATTGGACAGGGGCTTGTTACTCTCCGCCCGCCTCTTCGACTGCATAATATTTATTTGTGAGTATACCGAATTTTTTTTTCTATCTGTTGATTTTTTCCGTAAGGATAACCATTTTTTACTAATATTTAGAAATAAATTTAGACTGATTTGAAGAACTTTTATATTTATTAGCAAAAATCTAAATGCGGGATATGGCGTCAGCGTAGAGACGCCGAAGGTCCCATCAGTGAAAATTCAGATATGTGAAGCTTCATTTAATTTATTTCTCTCGTCTTTTTACGTGAAAAATTCTCAAAAAATATCGTTTATTTGCATTTAAAATCTACTATTTAATAGGACTAGTGGTTGATAGCTTATGCTTGTTTGATGCCGATATTTTATTTTTCAATCATTCAGTTAATTGAGGATAGCTGTATTCTTATTATTTTGAAAATGGCGGGCGCGGTTTGTTTTTTCTTATAATTTATTTTAATTAAAATTCCTACTAGGGAATATTTTTGAATTTCTGATGTATGTATAATGAGAAATTAAAAATAAATCGAATTTAAACGATTTGATATATTGTCATAGATTCTAAGGACAATGTCAGACGACGGATCAGCTACTGTTGAAAAGAAGAGGGGGCGCCCTAAGAATACTGAGGTACGATATAAATACAAAAAAAAATAATGGAAAGATGCATTTCAATCATAGATTTTTATTTTAAAACTGTGTATGTATTTATTTTAATATATATATTTTATTAAAGTTATTTTTTAGTTAATTACTTTATATTTTATTATGTAATTAATTTTAGATTTATTTAATAAATAATTTATTTTTATTAATTAGTTATATATGTATTAGTTAGTCGTAGCGGCGCGCTAGTGGTCTCCTTTGAGAGGCGGGACTACAGTTTTGCTCTGACACAATTCAGTCGCCATCATGCGTTGGTTCAGTGAACAGCGTGCATTTTCCTTTGAGATCTACTTTTCGAACGGATTATCTGTGATCGCAACCCAGCGTGCCTTTCGGATTCTCCTCAATTTATTATTTATTTTTTTTACGTATTTAGAAATACGTAGTAAGGTCCATAAGTTTGCGGCCTGTCCTGCTTCCCCTCCTTCAAATGTGCCGGGACCTGGACGCCTATGCAGGGCCAAGCCTGCTCACTCCATACCCATTGCCCGCACTTCCTTAGTCCTGTCAGTCAGTGTCCAGTCTTGAAGGAAATTCCCCATTTTTACAATGTTCAAATTCGAGTACTGTGCAGTTATTAAATTCTTTTGTAAAGAGGGTCTTACTCTTGTGCAAATTAAAGAGCACTAGGATTGTGTATAAGGGAAGTCCTCCACCTCCTATTCCACAGTGAAAGAAAAAGCAAAATTATTTAAGTTGGAGAGAGAACCTCTAGAAGATGACCCGCATCCCGGTCACCCATTGGAAGCTGTTACTTCTGAAACAATCCAACTTGTGGAATCCAAATTGCTGTCTGACCAGCTACTGAAAACCAAGGAAATAGCAGCGAGGTTGGGACTTTTAAAATCAAGTGTTTTGAGGATCATCAAAGAACATTTGCATATGAACAAGGTTAGTACAAGATGGGTTCCGAAAATTCTTTCACCATTTCTTAAAGTTAAAATCTGACCTTCGTAGGAGGCAATTTAACACCGACGAAGAGCTCCAAGCAGCAGTGTAAGAGCATGTTTTTAACATAGAAGAAAATTATTTTTTTCATGGTATAGAAATGCTGCCAAAGTGTTGTATTGAATGTGTTGAACTTGGAGGAGAATATATTGAAAAACAGTAAGACCAGTTTTTTCTTTCACCTTACCGTCTATCTCAGGCCGGAAACTTTTGGACCTTACTACGTAAATACCACGTTCAGGCAAACTTCAAGTGTGACAAGACAAAGAACTGGAATCCCTAAACCCATAACATCACCTGAATACATAGAAGTAATGAGAGCTTCAGTGTTATGGTCACAAGGGTGTTTTGCACCCAAACATGTGTTTGCCCTTGAACTTATGAATCACTCTGTGAGATGCCTAACTAAGCGTGTTAAAGGATTTTTTTTTCCAAGGCTTGATGGACTTACAGGACATTTGGTTCCAAGACAGTGCAATGGCACACTCTTCAAGAGCTCTCCGGATTTGAACCCTTGTGATTTTTTTTTTTTTTTAATCATGTTAATGTGGACTGTCCTGTGACCCTACATGATTTGAAGACCAATTGCCAACATAACCCCTGCTGTGCTGGCAAGGGTCAAGACAAATGCTAGAAATCGGTTTACGCGGTGCATGGAGAATGGGGGACATGCCATATCTGATTCGGTCTTCAAAACTATGCATAACAAAATTTTAGGTATGCGCATACATTACAAAAAATGAAAAAAAAAATATTCTGATTCGTACTATGTATTTTATTAAGTTTTAAAAATAAGAAGTTATGCTGCACCATATATATCTAGTATAGCATTAACAGCTATGCACAAACAGGTGTGTGTGTGTGTGTAATTATCAATTTTTTGTTTGCTTACAGGAGTCTTCTCCAAAAGAAGCGAAAAAAAGAGGTCGTCCTGCATCGGATAAAAAAGAGAAAAAGGATGAAGGTGAAGCTCCTGCTAAGAGGGGCCGTGGTAGACCAAAGGGCTCTGTAAAAAAAGGAAAAACAAAAACAAAGGTAAAGAGTTAAATTACATTATCTCTGTTTTTATAAACAGAGATTCATTATCTCTTTATATATTATGAAATTATAGTATTTTAATGAATGTTTATGGAAATTGAACAAACCTTTTGAGACATTAATTTTTAATTTAGTGGTGTATCAGAAAGAATTATGCTTATGATCTCACTAAATACATGATTCCATTGATGTCACTAATTCTAAAGAACATAATGCAAGATAACCTGTACTATTTTATGTCAGTTTATTATGCTTGACATTTTGATGCCTTGGCTAACCATTTTGATTATTTTTAAAGTAATTTAAATTAATGTGAGAATTATTCCACTAAAACTGAGAAAAAAACCAAGGTTATGTGATTAAGTCAGTACTATAAGACTTAGATTAAAGTTTTAAAAAATACCAGGCAGTTGCATTTGTACTTAATCCAATTTATATCCAATATCAAATAGTAAAGTAACCCAGTCAATTACATTGGTATTTAAAAATTACAATTAATAATAAATACCTCTTTGTATTTTCCAGATGTCGGTGATAGTAATAAATTAGTATGATTATGAAAAAGATTTATAGTTCGGAAATGTTAAATATCATATTCTTTGCATAAAAACAATATTGTACCCATTTTTACAATTTTTTTATCTATGTTGCTTAAGATTTAAAATGGTTCTGTTAAGTTTTGGCTAAACTTTTGCTGTTTTCTTTTTTCTTTTTAGTCTTCTAACGATAGACTACAAATTATTTTTTTTTTTACTCGCTAAACCACTTAATTGGCAGTCGGTTAAGTGGTGTGGTCAATAATCATTGTTCTAAAATGACCGTTTTCTCTTTATAAATGAAAAACTGAGAAAGAGGACTATGTATCAGTTAGTAGCTTTTGAATGAGGTCTCAGAAAGAAAAATTAGATTAAAATTGTAGATTCATAGAACTCTAACCAATCCTCCTCTCTTTCTCTCTATTTACATCTTTACCTCTTAACCTAGCAAGCAGGTAATGTGTCACTATTATTATTATCTATCTTTATCCTATATACACAATGAGTTAACATATAATAATAGAAGGTGAAGCGAACCTGAGGTTAGAAACAATCACAGTTTTAAAAGTTCCATCCTCTGATTACCATCCAAATCCAAGTCCTAAGATAAATTGAAATGCAATCTTCCCAACTACTGCATTATTGTTTTAAGAGTTCATTCATTACTAAGCCCAACAACTCTACAAGCCAATCTACATTTTTGTGGGGCTCTTCTATGCCAGGTCATGTATAGAATATATTCCTAGGGGACTCCTTTTATGAAGTGAAAACTATGCCTAAAAATATATAATATTAACACCTAATTTTCAGTTATCTTAGTTAGGCCCAACATTCAAACTAATAAATATAAATAAATTTTACTATTTATAGTTTGGGGTAACTTTTCTGGAATATGGATATTCTTCTAAATCTGTTGGCGCAATTGCTTTGTTAATCACTTTTGACAGGCATTCTTGAGAATAATATAATTTCTTGTTCTTGAACTAAAGTTGATAAGTTGAACAATATTTCAATGACAGTTAAAAAAAAAAAATGTTAAAATATTATCTGCTAAAGGAGGACAAATGTTAAGGATAAGTGGCGAAAGTATTTAAAGCTCCCACTGTAGTATCGTCCGATTAGCCATAGCAACATAAAGTGACATTAAATGAACAAAAAAATGGTAAAAGTAACTAAGAAGGCCCTTAGTTTTATCTGTCCAAAAATTATTGTATTACCAGTTAGTTTGTCTGTATTTAAAAGTAAGCTGGAATTCAATTCTTAGTTATCTTAGAAGCTTCAGTGATATTTGTACAATCACTTTGGAAGTAATTATGCTGATTTGAATAATTTGTGATGTTTAAAAGATATTGCTTATTTATTATTATTATTAATATTATCCTAATATTTTTTAACGGCTGAGTAACTATGGACTATTTGTTTCATCTGTCCTTTCCTTCTCTACCATATCTCTTTTACTCATTCTGTTTCTTTATTTGTATATATTAATTTTTAATTGCTCTAATAAATTATATATATACATCTTGTAAGAATTATTACATTAAAGATTTATATCAAATGTTACTAATGTTCTAATACGTTACGAACAATAATCATTATTTGCTTTTGGTATTTTAAATTGGTTGAATGATTTAGCGTGTTTAAGATTTCTTTATGTTAGGTAACAATGCTTATTTGTTTCTTTTGCCCAGGCCAAGACAACCGGTAGCACTGGCAGAGGGCGTGGACGGCCATCTAAGAAGGAAGAAAAGAAAGCAGATTCTGCTGAGGAGGAAGATGAAGATGATGAAGACAATGATGACAATTAAATTATTCATCCAACAACCTGAACAGTACAATTTAAATTCAATAATTGTTACTATGATTGGGAAAATTATGTGAAGTGCAGATCCCAATACCGATTGTTCCCATTGCCCTCCTAACTATGCCCCTTCTCACTTATATTTAGTTTTAGATATTCGAATAGTTTAGTTTGTTTTATGTGAACAGTAAATTATAGGTATTAAATATAAAATGTTATGATGATTTCATAACATTTATATTACTTGTTTCATACTTTCATATTGTAATAAAAAAACAAAAAAAGCTGATGAAATTTATAAGTTTGTAGAGTTTGGAGGAATAGAATAAGGTAGATTTATATGATGTACATGTTTGATATTAAAATAAACTACTTCAAAGTTTTTATTTAATGTTTAATATTGATATGTATTAATCAGTTTTAGATTATATTATTACCTCTAGAACCACATATTAACTGTAAAATATTTTTGATGATTTTTGTATTTCACATGTCAGGATTGAATTTTTTTCATGCACAACAGTATTATATCAGTAAATTAAAAATTATTGTGAAATTTTGTTCAAAAATATATATGTTGAATCCCTTAATGGCAATATTAAATTCTCATTTTAGTTTTAACTATAAGTTCCTACTACAGCTGAAAATTAATTTTAATTAACTGCTGGAGATTTGAACCTGGAAACCATCATCATCATTGGCTTAGAAATTACTGAACCCAATACCCATCCTGGGTTATAGTAGTACAGATCAAGAGTTATACACTTTTCTATTTAGTGGTTTGATTACAGAGGCATTCCACTCTTCTCCATAGTCTACAGGAGACTGCTTTGGGATTCAGAAGAGATAAGATCTCTTAGTAGCATTATATTAGGTCTGTCTCCAAAATTTTGCTGATGTTCCACACTGATAAATATCTGATTGATTTTATCCAGATTCGGTTCTTCAAATCCTGCTCCACATCTGTCTTGCCTTCTACTATTATGCAGCATTAACTTGGTTGCCTATCCCAATAATAATAAGCTCTCGTGGCAATTTCCTCATCTTTACTGTCATTTATATGATCAACATTTAATTTTGACCAAAGGTAGGTATAGCTCCAGACTGGAAATGGTTTTCCATAACAGTATCTAAGGGATGGATGACCTTCATTTGGAATCTAACAAGAATTTTGGTTTCCTCCTAATTTACAAGGAGCCCCATATTCATCAGCATTGGCCAAATATGCAAGAAATATTCTTCCATTATTTAAGGTATCAGAGCAGATCAGTGGTAGAGCACTGGCATGCTGAAGGTCCTGGGTTCTGTTAGTGCCTCGAGATGGATATAGGACCCTCCTGGGGTTCACACTCAGCCTCTATAAAGTGGTTACCCAAAGTAAAGGGAGAATATCTGGCGGTTGAGTGGAATCTTGGACAAATCACATCCTACCACAAGTGTAGTCCTTACACATTACAGTCTCTACAATGTACTGAAACCCTGAGCCTTCACCGGTTGTAATGGTACAGGACTTAAGGTATTCTTTTATAATTTTATTAATGGCTATTTTTATAATTATGCATAAATTGATAACCATAGCGTTAACAATAATCATATACAGATTCATGTAGTTGATTGTCTCCTCTGTTTGGTTATTTATCTTATCAATGGACAAGGATTTTAATAGACTATCAAAAAAAAAAAAGAAAGACTTGTAATTCTGTTGTATACCAGGTAAATAATGTTCTAATCTCAGGTTTCCTCAGTTATGCTGCCAAGACACCCTTTGGTGGCAATCAAAGTCCATTAAGTTAGTAACTGAGTATCAATCTTTGGCTCATACATGCAAGATTTTGGATAAACAACATGTTCAATTGACACCTTAACGAGATCATTTATAAAAAAAAAAAACAGCAAGTTTTTACTCAATTTTTTGTCCTGAACATAGAGAAAGAATCATTCTTTGAAGGTTAAATTTAATTTAAGTAAAAAGTTATAGAACATATTTATGATTATATTTATTTTCTTAAAATGAAGATGTGTTTACATTTGCAATTTTCTGTTATACTTGCACTATTAATTTTGAATTCCTATGGATTCATCACAGATATCTCAATACATCTAAACACATAATTCTAGCTTTGATATGAATATTCAAGGGTAGTGGACTTATGAGATCATTTTATAATAAAATTTAAAACTAATACATGTCCAGGAACTTCTCTGATAGACTCTGCAATAATGTTTTGGCAGAATCCATTATTTCTAGTATATACTAAAATAGTTATATTATCTATAAATATAATATAGACATTCAAAAATTTACTGAAAAATAAATTTGGAGCAAGGATTATGATTAAAATATCCTCAGCTAACCAAAACTTTGTAACATAGAGATAAATAAAAAATGTTTAAGTAAAGATTGAAGAAAGTAAAGAGTAATAAATTTTACAAATTTGAGAAAGATTTACAACAAATTTTGCTTAAAATAGCATTAAAATTAACATAATAGCTGCTCAATAAATTACATTTTACAATTGCATTGTAGGCCTAAAAAAATAATTTAATATGTTTCTAGAATTAATTCAAAAGCAGATAGGTTTTTGCCTAAAATCTGAGTAGTGGTTGCTAAAGACGATTTTCTCTCTGTTTTAGTTATAATCAATTAACTAAATTTAAAAAAAAAACTTGAATAATATACACAATCATTAAAACAATTTGTTTAAAAGTAAAAATATCTACAGTAATAGTCTAGACATGAATAAAATTACTAATTTAATATGGGCTACAATTCTACTGCATCAATACAAAAGAACTTTTTGTAAACAATGACGAATATCACAGGTAAGAAAAACATATTAGTTTTTATAATTGATAACAAATAAATGAGTAAACTAAACAAATATAATTTAAATAAATCATTATTATAATAGAAGTTATAGTTACAATAAGAATATGAGGAACAAAACAAACAAAAGTGAGTATTAGATAACATGAAATAAATCTACATAAATATAGATCCTATTTTCCATTTATTTCTGTTGAGGAGGAAGGGCCTTCGAAATTGAAACAGAATTATAATCCTGAAAAAAAATTGATGACATTATTTAATAATAATAATAATAATAATAATAATGTCTTTATTTATTCTGGGACGAGTCCCTATAGAATAACAATACAGGCATTGTAAGCTATTAAATCTTAGAGTGTTAAATAATTACTTTTAATTAATTATTACAATTAATTTAATTAGTGAGAACGAATAAAAAAATGAACAAATAAAAAATGTGAATTACCTACAATAACAGTATTTCAAAAACATTAGAAGAAAAGAAAGAAAAAAAATTAAAATAAGTTTACAATAATTATATAAGAGAAACAAATTTATGGTCACATATATCAAATTTATGCCAAGAAAAAAAAAACAAAAAAGAAAGATTAAACAATATTATCCAAGATTTACCTTTCATCCCTTTTTGTCCTTTTTAATATCTATCTATATGACATTAATAATACATATGTACGTGGTTTAAATTCCACACACTCAAATATATGAATAAAAAATAACACACACAAATGTACATCAAAAAACATCATTCATTCATCGAATAAAGAGAGCATTAAGTCAAAACTGATCCCCTACTATTTTTGATTTTTTGGGAATTGTAGGGATAATAGGTGCTGGAATATACGGGATTTGAAGGTTGGAAGATTATTGGAACGACGAATGGAAGAAGGTATAGAGTTCCAAAGGGAGGAGGATCGGATCAGGAAAGCTCTGTCGAAAGCTACAGTTCGGTGGAATGCTGTATATAGATCAGAGAGCCGAGAACGGGTGTTGCGGGAGAGGACTGTGGTTTTGAATTGAAGGAGATCGAAAATGTAAGATGGTCGACGGGATTGGATAACTTGGAAAAGGAAAGATGCTAGGACGTACTTACGGCGGTAGGAAAGGTAGAGCCATTTCAATTCTTCGTAATATTGGGTCACCGAAGCATCTCTAGGGATCCCAAAGATGAATCGAACGAAGCAATTAAGCAACCGCTTTAATTTATGTATATGCAATTAGGTAAATGAAGAACAGATTAAAAATAATAATATGATTGTTGAATTTCTAATCATCTGAATTTAAAATAATGATAACAATGAATCTAAATTTAAAATAACTATGGTTACCAATGAAAATAAATTAAAATCTTAATTGGCATTAACAGATAAAGCCATTTATTACTAATTGAGATGTGATTTTTGCATAAAATGTATCCGACAGCCTTCACCTTTCAAATAAAAAAGAAAGTTTAATCATATTTTGATAGTACAAAGCAAGATAACCTTGTGCTGATCTAATTACCACTTAGGGGTAGGATATCATTGTAGAATAAAAAAATACCTTAAGTATTTTTAATGAATATGTTCACTAAAAATACCTTAAGTATTTGTAATGAATATGTTCACTGCATATTTCACAAACATAATATGCTCGTGAATAAATATATTCGGTTCACATTAATAATAATAATGCTTTTATTTATTCTCGGACAAGTCCCTTTAGAATAATGATACAGGTTTAGGTTTAGGTTTTATTGCTTATAGACGCACAACATCTATGGTCATTAGCGTCTTTCTTCTTTTTGTTCAAATGTTTATTTCATTATTTATTCATTTATCAGCCTCTTTCTTCTTTTGGTTCAATATTTAGTTCTTTATTATTTTTTGGTTTAACTTTTATTTCCATTCAACCTATAATTATTATATTTTACTGAAAATATTATTTTCTTTAAGAAAGGTTATCACTTTGTCTATATTTGAGGCGTTATTTCCCAGGATAGTTGAGGTTTTCCTATCAATCCCCAAGCCATGAAAATATGTTTCATGCAGTGGGCAGTCTCCCAAGATGTGGGTGATAGTTAGTTGCACCCTGCAACTTCCGCACTTTGGTGGTGCATCTTTCTCAATCAAATATCCGTGTGTCATCCGCGTGTGGCCGATTCTTAGTCTCGTGATGACTACTTCCTCTCTTCTGTTGCTGCGGCAAGAACTTTTCCGCATAATCATTTTATAATGATACAGGTATTATAAGCTATTATGCCTTGGAGTATAAAAATAATTACAATTAATTAACTATCACAAATAATTTAGTAAGTGAGAAAGAGTAAAAAAAAAAAAAAATAATAATGATAATAATGCAAACAAAATGCAAATTACCTCTAATAACAATATTTAAAAAAAAAACAGATTACAAGAAGAGAAAGAAAAATATTAAAATATTAACAATAATTATATAAGAGAAACAATTAATAGTTACATATATAACACTAACAGCGATTTACACTTATTTCTCCTTCTTTAAAATGTCCAACTAGATGATACAATACATATGTACGTTGTTGTATGTTCATTTAACCTCACTTTTTGCTGCTATGGCTAATCGGACGATGCTACATTGGGAGCTCTAAATTTTGCCTATCCAGTTTTAATTAGGATAGGGATTTTTAACGAGTACCTGACATCGTACAGGCTCGGGAGCCCCGTTTAACGTCCCTTCCAAATGATGGCGTAACTAAGGATTTTTCACTCCCTTTAAAAAATCCTAGGGCCACCTGCCGGGCTACGAACCGGCGATCTTAGACTTAGTAGTTTGTTACGCTAACCACTAGACCACGGGTTGCCCCCGACATATGTACGTGGTTTATATCCTACACACTAATATATGTGTGTATATATATATATATATATATATATATATATATATATATATATATATATATATACATACGTAATAAGAAATTCAAGAGTACATGAAAAAGCATCATTCATTCATCGAATGAGAGAATTTTGTCTCAAAACTGATCCTACTATTTCCGAATATTAGATGAACAATTGTATAAATTTCAGAAAAACATTCATAGCAGGTTACTCATTGTATTACTCATTGTAGCAAACATTAAGTATTACTCATTGTAATTCTAGATATTCCTTTTAATATACAACTAATATATGAGAACTTGAGAGAGAGAAATTAGATAAACATATAGAATAATATTTCTGACTGAAAATGGAATAATGTCTAACTGAAGTCAAAATACCATAAAACATTTAAGCAATTTGCTTTTAAAAACATTGAGATTATATAAATGAACAAGCCTTGAATAAATAATATTTTATTGCTTATTTTTATAAATTATTTATATTTATATTTTCATGTTTATTATTTATAATCATAGTATTCATATACATGTATTATTCATAATACAACATATATTTTATGTTTATATGTCGATTTATCTTTTTCTTTTATACTCTTTTTTTTTTAATATTTAAAGCAATATTTTCATAATGGAACCTGTAAGTGACATGCATTAAAAAAAAGAAACATAATGGCTCCTTTGAAACTTAAGATCTACATCTACAGCTATCATTGCTAGAGTTTAAATTTGTTTCAAAGGGTAATGTCTCCTTTAGAAATTACCTCTTAATTACTAATAAACAAAAAAAATAAATTAAACATAATAAAAACAAATCTCATTTACCCTTCTAGAAGAAATTTCTCCTTCACTTTCCAATAATTCAGTTTCCCAATCATCTTCTTCCCCAGGGGCAAAATTGTAATAAGGCATAAGATGATGTCTTAATCTATCAATACGCCTTTTTCTCTTCAAGAGAATAATAACCTTAAAAAAATTTTATATAGAATAAAAAATGCAATATGAATTAATGAAATATTATTGAAATGAACAACCAATAATAACACAGATGTAAAAGGGAAAAAAAGAAACAGGGAAGATGTAAACAGGAGAATGTTCCATAAATATGAATTATATGAAAGGAAAATATGTTTTAATGGAGGAATCGAAGGGATAAGAACTGATGTAACTTAAAGGATAAAAATTCATATGTGATAAATATATATATATATATCACATGCCAAATTTATTCTGTCCTACTGCTCCTCCCAAATAACAACCTTGGCAATATGTTGTTAGAGAAGACATACTAAATATATTTAAGGAAACTGATAGTACCCCAGGGATCAGTGTGTCCTCATGAATGATAGAGTTCTCATACTTGGCCTTGTAAAGGGCGCCAAAACAGTAGGTTTTTCTGATGAATTTGCTGTGGTAAGTTAGGAAAAAAACAAAAATAAAGCCATGCTGTAGGAAAATCAGAATAATTCATTAATTCATAACTTAATGGCATCTGTAGGGCTGCACCTGGCAGACAGTAAGAAAGAGGTCTTATAAATTAATAAAAGGAAAAGGACAGAAGAAGTCAATCTCAATCTGAAAGTTAGTAGGCAAGGTCCTAGCCTTCCTTTACATACCTCGGTGTCAGAATTGATTAAAGGCTGGTTCTTGGATCGTATCCAGCAAGAGTATAAAGTGGCAGTTAGAATGAACAGTATTGGCTTGCATGATCCCAATCTATTAAAATAAAATAAAAGGCTTAGCGAACCCGAAGGCTCGATGCCGATAACACCAATCTCCGTTTACAAACCTCCTTCCATGGAGCACCACCCAAACCCAATCCTCCCAACCTACGCCTCGGTCTACCCCTCATGCTCCTATTAACATCTTTGGAATTCGTTCATTATTAAGTCCAGCAACTTTATAGGCCCATCTTAATCTTCGCGACACTATCACCTGAATAATATTCACCAGATGCAGGCTTCGCAAAATTTCGCCCTTTTCTGCTACTAACCATATACTTAGTCTTATCTGAGATTCCAGTCTATTAGGATCCAAAAATAGCCTTAGAAGAGGAAGTACACTAAGCAGTTATAAAATATGAATTTAAATCATAAGGTTAAGTTTAATGTTTTGGCAGAATCCATTGCATTCTATTATATTCTATAATAATTATATTATCTATAAATATAATACAGACATTCAAAAATTTAATGTTGACTAAATTTGAAGAAGAGATTTTGATCAAAGTATCCTTAGCTTATTAAAACTTTATCTAAAATGGCAATCCAGTATAATGCTTAAGCACTTAGAGAGTGTAAAAATAAAATAGGTACCCACTAATTAGTTAAAAGGCTAGTAGGTGAGGATATATCAGCTTCAGAAAAGGAAATTTTGCAGAGAATAAGCCATTATGATTATGAATCAAGAGCTTGGGAAAGACCCTCATAAAAGCTGGCAAAATCCCTGTTTGTGTTATGACGCAGAACGTCTTAAACAATGGGTACTGGCCTATAAGTCCAGTACACATGGGTGAAGCATCAGGTTTGTTCTGCAGATCCTAGATATCATGCTGTATCAAGGTGCTGGCCAGCAAGGATTGGTGGAGGTAACTAAGGCGATCATGATTCTTAAGGATGTTGAAAAGATCGGAGGTGAGAATATCCAATGTTGAGTCAATAGAAAACCAGGAAATACTCCATTTTTACCCAAGGTTTCAATTAGTTAGAATTTAACCCGAATGAGAATTGAGGATAGTATGTCACCTACACTATTTAAAATATTTGTGCAAGCTGCTACATTGCTACATTGCTGAGGAAATGTAGAAGGATGAGGCAGCATATTCAGGATGATTTTTACCTTCATCATTTATTATTCTCAGAGGACTAAATCATTATAGCAGAGGACAATGAAGATGCAGAATAAATTTATACAAAGCTTCTGGAAGAATATAATAGGTGGAGAATAAAGATGAACTACGAAAAAAATAAATAATTCTGTACTGATAAAGACAGACCATTGGAAGTGAAGGATTCACAGATTAAAACGTCAACAATTTCAAATATCTAGGATCGGTTCTTCAAAACGATGGAACATCCAAAGGGGATGAAGCAACGAGAACTAGAGTAGAAAGAAAAGTTATTATCAAGGTCGATTCAGCACTGTGGAGTAATACCATCATAAAAACACACACAAAAAATCCATGCTATTTTAATTGCTATAGTTATAAGTGGCAATAAAACATGGAAATTAGGAGGAAAAAAAAGTTGACTTCTGGTGAAGGGTAACCTAGAGGAGACAATACCTAATACAATAGTCAGAATGACAACGGGCACTCAATATACCATTCTCGAAAAAATCACCATTAAGGGATTAGAGTAGTTTAGACACCTATTGAGGATGGAAGATAAGAGAATACCAAAAATAACCCTGTATTGGTGCCCTGAAGAAGAAGAGACGACCAAGAATTTCATGGATTAACCAAGTTCAGGAAGACATGGTAGGATACAGTCTCGATTAAGAAGTTGCTCTTGACAGGAAGACCTGGAAAAAAATATTATCATAAAATTAGGTTGGAGAAAACCTTAACTGTGGGAACACTCTCAATAAATAAAAAAAACAAAAACATAAATCGTGTCATGAATAAACCTTTAAATACAATTTATTTAATCTAGAAGAAATGTAAATAGAGAAGAATATTCAAACAGCAAAATAATGAATTTAAAGAGTGATCTACCCCATTAAAAACTCAGTTACATTTTCACATTTACAAAATGTGACAAGAATTTAGTTTGTTCTGGACAAAATATTAGCCAGATATTAAAATTGCTAAGTAGAAAACTGTCAAGAAGTTCAAACTGTCATTCAACAAGCCAATTTTATCAATTATTTATAGTAAATTTTTACAACAGGTGATACAATTCTTGTCACATTCACAAGATTACAACTGTTTCCTTCCATACCATCAACACATTAGTTTTCAAATATTTTTATTCTCTTAATATCAATATTGTTTCAACTACTTTCATTCCTTTGAAAATATCCCATTAGTCCTTATATAACTTCCCTCCTGTCCAAACTGAAATTCCACTCTCCGATCACATCAAATCCAATCATGTAGTTACGATAAAGTTTTCAGGTGGTTTAAATTTAATATGCTTTCATACTATGTATTAATTCCTAATCATGATCTCATTCATAATAATCAAAGCATTCCAATGGGCTGGAGGAAATAGTCTGATCATTCAAGATAGGTTGGGATTAAACTCCTTTGAACTCATAAGATAATACATATAAAATAATCTAATGTCATATTAATAAAACATTAAAAAAAACTTACAGTTATAGTCAGGAATGCAATGATGAGTAATGAGCTAAGTGGTAGAAGCAGGTAGCTCAAATCATGGTCAGCATAGTATTCTGGTCTGATAGTTGATATTTCTGATATGTTATCACTAGCAAACAAGCCATTTGTGAAATGAGACTCATTACTATTTAAGTATTCCATCAGGAAATACCATAATCAGCCTTCAATCATATTTACCTAAATTGAATAACTGGTCAAAAAATATTCACAGGATATCAATTGAAAGGAGAAAAACAACAAAATAAAACTAGCCTATTATTCACAAAGTTATATACAAAAAAATGTTCACATGCCTAAAACCAATGGTCAGATTATAAAATATAATCCATCCTTTTTTTTCCGTTATCTATAGATGTAGTTGTCCAAAATTTACGATTCGATAAACATTCATATCCAAAAGTACATCGCATTTTATACAAACAATAAACACAAACGTTCTAAACCGATAAGTTCAAAACAGTTCTTGAAGTAGATAGATTAACCAACAAAAGTAATTTAGTATGAAGAAAAATTAGCATAATGGTGGAAAATATTATACCACAACTTTTAAAATTAATGACAGAATAACGAAACTCATAACCAATAAGATCATCCTTAATGCAACTCTTCTGCCAACACCTTGGTCTACCTATTGAATGTTCAACACTCGATAGGTTGTCGGATCAGCGCTTTATCTATTTAATTTAATAATAATCTTTTTAGGAATTAGTTCTTTACCGAACCCAGCTACAAGCCCATCTTAATCTTCACGATGATATCACTTCAGATTTATTATCCGGACGCATGTTTTACAATCCCGTGTTCTTGTTTTATTCAAGAATTAACACCCAATTCAGCCCCTTAGATTAAAACTAATAAACTCATCAAAGGTGATGGTTCAAACTTTTCACAGCAAGGCATCGAAAACATTCTGTTCTGACAACCAATTCATCGCAGACTGCATCTCTTGAGGAAGTCCAGTTCTTTTAGGCGCGAGTAACAATGATTGACCAAATACATAAAGCACTTAATTAAACAGCTATAAAATTAAGTTTAAATAAGTAAATGAATAGAAAGAAAGAAATGAAGAAAATCCATATGATCACTGTTAACGCAATACTCTAACAGGGATCTCGATCAATCTCTTGAACGCTTAACTGTTGGCTCAGCGTTCATTAAGTTTTAAGAAATATGTTCCTTACTAAGACGAACAACTTTAAAAGCTTATCTCGAGCTTCGCGATGCTAGCAATCAATCAAATTGTTAACGGGTGATATTGATTGTGCTATTGAATTACGTCATTGAGTTCCTATTCACCGATGACACCACGTGAATTCTCTAGCTGGCTCTTTTTTTTCGGACCGAATATTTTACGCAATACCTTATTTTTAAAGCTTTTAAGACGTACTTCCTTCCGACCAGTTTAACGATAGCAAAGTTCGTTTGGAAGGTTAATATTTTTATAATTCCTAATTTATAAATTTCTTTATAAATAGGCGCAAACTAAGTAATTAAGAAACCGAAAAATTTTGAGTTTTATTCCCTTTAATCATACCTTTATTTCGTTATCGATCAATAAAATAAATTGGAATTTGATATTTTGAGTTTGGCCTTAAATGAGATCTTTCGATTAAAATGTTTTTCATATTGTATTTCCGATTTTGGTTTCAATAGTTTTATGAAGTAATCCTGCACCGGAGACTTTTTCAAAGATACAACATATCGGGCCTCTCATTGTTTCTAATTGTTTTGTTATTGTAATAACGTCAAGAAAGGTATTTTTTAAATTGATGGCGATGATGCTTCCAGTAACATGTTATAAAAACATTTCACTGCGTACCTTCTTTAGTCAATGATGACAACAGAGTGGACAGTGCAGAATTATGCACTGTCCCTTTCTAGTAACAAGCTATCACTTAAGTGCTATTTTCCAATAATACATTTTCTCGAAATACGACAATGCATATCTTTCTTATCAGTACTCTAGTATTATCTTTGTACCTCATTGGTTTTCTTGTTGCCGGCTGTGTAACAAAACAAGATATTAGGTTTTACTTGAACCAATATGAAGTTGTAATAATTATAATTGACTATGAAGCTGTTTTATTATATAACCATAATATAATGACATTATTGTAATGATCGAAATAATCCGCGACTTTTCGAATTCATTAATGTCATTGTCACGGTTTAAAAATGTATTGTGGCATTAATAATTTACAGCAGACATTAAAAAAAATTAATTTCAACTCTCTAAGACAATTAGAAAGTATTGTGACTTTATATTTTGTAATAAGTACCCTATTGGTTCATTATTTACATTTATTTATATTTTTTTACTGTAGATGTTACTGGAATTCAAAATCCTTATAAGCCTAATTTATTTGAGGATGGTTATTATTCCCAATGGAGTGACAAAGGTCTTTTTAAACCAAGCAGGAATGGCCAAATTTATTCTCTTCTGCTTCCTCCACCCAATGTCACTGGCACTCTCCACCTTGGACACGCCTTGACTATTTCTGTTCAAGACACAATTGCTAGATGGTAATTGATCAGTCATTTATAGTATCATAGTTTAGTTTAAGTTTATTAACTTGATAGTTTTTTAGGAAAAGAATGTGTCAAAATGAAGTTATCTGGGCTCCTGGTGTTGATCATGCTGGAATAGCCACACAGGTAGTTGTAGAAAAATCTCTTATAAAACAGGGGATTTCGAGGTTCGATATTGGTAGAGCTAAGTTTGAAGAAGAAGTTTGGAAGTGGAAAAATGTTAAAAGTAACATTATTAACAAGCAGATCAAGAAACTTGGAGCTTCAGTCGATTGGGAACGAGAATACTTCACTCTGGATAAGGTCTTTTATTTATTTACTTATTTTTAAAATAGATTATATTGATGTTCATTATTTAATTTTAATTATATTTCAGAAACACATGAATGCTGTGACTTGGGCGCTTATTCAGTTGTTTCAAAAAGGCTTAATTTACAGGGAAGAATCTCTTGTTAATTGGTCTCCTCATCTAAGATCTGTAATATCGGATATTGAAGTCGATTATATTGATATTGATGGACCAACTTCCTTACTAATGCCTGGTTACTCTAAATCTATTGATTTTGGAAATTTGGTTGATTTCAGTTATAGAGCTGTTGGATCAGGTTAGATTGAATGTGGCTTTATTAATTTTAATTCTTAGTAATTCAAAATCAAAAACTTGCGAGTTGCTGCTTGATTGTGTCGAGCTGCTAAATCTCTCAGCATACTGTGTTTTAATCAAGCATACATATACTTACGATTTAGTTTAATTTAATGTAATATAGAAATTGTTCACCTCCTTTATTCATGGAATATTATCTTTAATGTATAAAGAGAATTAAAGCATTTTTTTTTTGTTATAAATCAAGCAGATTTTTATATAAAATTAGCTGTTAAATATTTAAAATCAGTAAATCAATAAATGGAATGGTAGTATCATTTTTATAAAAAAATGTGCTGTATTAAAGAATTTTAAGATTTTTGTGATAGTGTTTTTCAATAGCAGATAGAGAAATAGTTGTATCTACAACAAGAATAGAGACAATTTTTGGAGATGTGGCTATTGCTGTTAATCCTAATGATAATCGATATAAACCTTACTGGGGGTGTAAATTTTCCCATCCATTTAATGGAACAGAAATTCCGCTAATATTAGATTACAGAGTTGATCCTTCATTTGGTACTGGTAAGATATTTTGCTTTATTATTTATTAGTTATTTATCTTTAAGTACTGCTATATATTTCTTACATTATTTGTGTTTAGGCGCTGTTAAAATTACCCCCGCCCATGACCCAACTGATTTCCAAATCAGTAAAAGTCATAGTTTGCCAAAACTATCTGTTATAAATGAAGAAGGTGTACTAAAAAATTGTGGAAAATTTTCAGTAAGTTTTCAATATTATTAATGATTTAAATTGATATAAATATATGTTATTTGTTTTTGTAACGTTGTGGTAGAATACACTCCAAATCAAGTTCTATTAATGTAGGATAGACTTGAAAGAATGTAATTTTTGCATATCAACAAATATGAGCATGATGGAATATTTTATCAGTTATCAGTTCAATGTGGTTTTATTTCTGTATTTTAAAGTAATCTTAAAGATTAAAGTGATTCCTTTACTCTACTTGTAAATAATTAAATCTTATTTCATTTTTTTTTTTTCCAAGTTTGTATGGAATGGCTAGCCAAATACTAGAAGTACAAATTGGCTGCTGTTTGAATTTGAAAAAGGTAGTAACACAACAGTAGCTACCAAAAACATTTGCAATGTTTATTCAGTTCATATGGTGGTATCTACATATGGCATTCATAATTGCCAAGGTTGTTTTTTTAGTTCAGATCTGATGATATTGATACTTAATAATATAATATAGTATCAATATGATGTTAATATTGATACTCAATCATATTAATCAGGAACACAAACTACTTTCTCTATTACAGTTACTGTAATTCAATCTTCATCAGCCTCCTAGTTTTTTTTACTCCTATGATTTGGAAAACCGAATCATTATTATGTGTTTACAGCTGCTTGTTTTTCTGGGTCTAAACATACCATTTTTATCTAAATGTTCATTTTTATTCTAAATGTATGTCCTCTTATTCATCCATACTCAGTTAGGGTATGGTTTTGATTCTAAGCAGTCTACTTCTAAAGAATTTAGATAGACAAAAAAAAAGGATTGATTAGCTGCCAGTATTCTGCACTTTATTTCGTTTGGTCCACGAGTCATTGATAATCAATTTCAAGCACTTGTAACTTTTTATTTCCAGTGTTATATTATTCAAACTTGTAGTTATCAACTACTTAGTTCCTCGTGGGTGAACTCGATTCTTTCTCTTTAAGTGATGCTCTTAACTTATCTTCATCAATCTGGAAACCTGCTCTTCTTTCTTTTATCTTTAGCACTTTAAATACTTTATTGTTGCTTTGACTTGTTATTCTTGCAATGTCAACATAACTTGTGTGGTCTTTTTAACAATTGTACCATGATGATAAAAGTCCTAAGATAAACATATTCAGGACTATACTGATGCCATAGTCTTGATATTATTTTATAGTATATCGAATGACTATGACCTGTTCAATAAATTGAAAAAATAACAATTGGAAGTGCCGTTTTTAAATTTGGCAAAAATTAAATCAATTTTTAGATATGCTATGATAAACTTTTTTTGTTTTTTTATTTATAATTCCGAAAAGTTACAAAAAAATGTAATAGTAAAACTTTCAAATAGATTAAGTTAAATATAAAGAATTAAACTATTAATTTTCTGCATGTCTAAACATTTATCTCTGTTCAATTGATAATCAATAGAGACAAAAAAGCGTAGGACTAAAGACGTATACATTTTTTACTACAAAAGGGTCATCGAGTATAAATCCTGTCCGTCCATTAAGCGTATAAAATAATTCAATATTTGTAAAACATTACAAGGTGTGTTAAAGACTAAACATCTAACTCTATCGAAGGTATAATGGATGGAGATAAAGTGGAAGTCAACAGGATAAAAATTGTAGATCTTACAAAATTGGTACCTGGACTGGAAGGTGCGAATTTATCTGTAATTTTTAATTATAGTATAAATTTACTGTTTAGTCATAATACACCTCATGGACATAATAATACTTATGAGCTATGTATGATTTATGTGTAATTACAATTATGTAATATTTTAGGGCATGAAGCGGTTTGAGGCACGTGAATCCATTTGTTCTGAACTGGATAATCTTGGTTTGCTGAAGAACGTCCGACCTCATAAAATGAAGATTCCTATTTGTAGTCGAAGTGGTGATGTTCTTGAATATTTGATAAAACCACAATGGTTCATAAAATTTCAGTTTTTGTCATCTACATTTGAAGTAATTATTATAATTTTAATCTTATTTCTAGGTTTATTAAGTGTAAAGAAATGGCAAAAAAAGCTATAGTAGCTGTGGAAGAAAGAAAATTAATAATAAAACCTGAAAATTATCAAACCAACTGGTTTCATTGGCTAGAAAACATAGAGTAAGACATAAATTTACATTTAAATTTAAAGTTTTTTATGCATATATAGTATTGCCAGGTCAATCATTGAAACAAAAAAAAAGACTGTACCACTACAATCCATGAAGGGTCTTTGGTTCAATATGAGATAGAGACTATACTGTTCTAGGAAAACGGTCGTGCAGGGAGGTGATTTGTCCTAAATCACGCTTAACTGCCAAGTTTTGCTCCAATTAAAGTTATCCACTCTATAGAACCTAGATGAGCCCCAGGAGGGTCTCCAGGCCTTATAGCGTTCATCACTGGCTGTTAACAATGAAGTATCTGCCACTGAGCCATCCCACTCCCTGAAGTCAATCATAGCCTATTATAAATAATGTACTTAGAGATGATTAGATTTAATACAATTAAAGAAGAAAATCTTATGGCGCTTATCTTATATTTCTCTATCAAAATAATTATAAAAAAAATAAATAATCCATGTTTTGGGGTATGATCCCATCCTCAGGATTATAATTTACAATTATATGAAACAATTACATTAATTTATTTGATGAATTTTTATCATTACGAGTTAACAATCAGAGATGATATCATATCCTTCATATGGCCATGCATTATTTACATATCTGAAGTGTTAGTAGACACCAAGCCATCACCTATGAGGTTCCTTAATTAAAATAGCTCCTCAGTGGATTATTTATTTAAGCCATTACTGACGAGCCTTCTCTAATATTTTTTATCAATATAATAATAAACTTTCATTATTTTTTTCAATCTAAAATTTCTAATTTTTTAAAAACAAATATATTGTTTAGTAAAGATGTTTATTCTTCTGCGCATGTATATATTTTTCTTTTTACTTAAAAAAATTGTTATTGTGGTTTCTTTAGTTGTATTATTATTTTAGTTCTGGTATAAAGAGCCAGCTCCTTCTATATGTTTCTGCATATAACATAAGTAAATAAATAAAAATTAAAAAAATGTTATAGGGATTGGTGTATATCCAGACAGCTTTGGTGGGGCCATCAACTGCCCTTTTATTTTTGTGAAGGAAATGATAACAATGTATGGGTAGCTGCTAAAAGTGAAGAAGAAGCTTTAGAAAAAACGAGGCATCATATATCAGGGTCTGTGAAGATACAAAGAGATCCTGATGTTTTAGATACATGGTTTTCTTCAGGAATACTACCTTTTGCTTGTTTCGGATGGCCTGAGAAGGTGATTTAATATATTTTTTTTTAATCTGTTTTTTACTTTATAAAAATAACTTGAGTCTTTTTTCCAAAATGTTTGTTACTTCAATCAATCATCTTGCTGTTTTATAATTACCAATGTATCATATACTAATGATTTTAAAACTGTAATTTCTTCTAACCCATTTTTATTTCATTTGAGATATGTTGCTTATTTTTCATCTATATTAATCACAATTTTGTTCATGAAAGTTTAATATATTGTGTATAACTGCTATTTTAAATCTCATTCTAAAATGTTTAATTTAGGTATTAATTTTATATCTTCCTCTATTTTCAGACTGAAGAATTTAAGAAATATTATCCTCTTACCACTTTAATAACAGGAAATGACATACTATTTTTTTGGGCAGCTAGAATGGTTATGCTGGGATTAGAGTTAACCGATGAATTGCCATTTAAGGTAGTTATTTATTTTTAATTTATAAATTAAACTGGACTTTAATTCTTTTTGATTCTTACATTTTGGGAGAAAAACCTTCATCCAGTCATCTAGTACCTCTAAACTGTTTATTTTTCAAAACGTTTCGACATTTATGTAATTTCGATTATATTTTATATTTTAGTTTAAAGTTAATTTTGTTCTGTTGTTCTTAGGAATTGTTTCTTCATGGAATTGTGTGTGATTCCCATGGTAGAAAGATGTCAAAAAGTTTGGGAAATGTAATAGCTCCAGAAGATATTACATCTGGAAAAAGTCTTAAAGTAAGGAAAATAAAGTATTTTTATGGTTTTTATTTTAATATGGTATTTAATTCCATTTGGACAAATTGCCCCTTAGAAATAAAAGTTAGAATCAGTAATTATTTTTGAAAGAAGTTTGACTTTGCTCTAGTTTAAAACAGGATTATTTGATTTCACCTGTGCTATTTAATTTAAAACTAGAGTAGGTGAGACCCAGCATAAGCGTAATGATACTCTATTTCCATTTAATTTTTTTTATGAAATATTAATAGTTTAAACTATCCACAGGTAATGTATCTGTATCTGTGTTATCCATAGATAATGTATTTGTGGAAATACATCAGAATTTAGCATTATGTATTTTTTAATGCTCTTGGCAATGTATCCCACAAGATACATGTGATTTTTTAAGTTTTTTTTCTAGACATTCTTGGGTCCAAAAAGGGTTAAGTCGTATGAATATTATTTTGATATTAAAAAAATCAAATTCTGCTAAGTTAAGGGCTGATGTTATTTTTACCTACCTGTTTCAGGAACTTCATTCCAGTATTGAAAATAGCTTACTTAGTAATGAAGAGAAACAAAAAGCTAAAATGTCTTTAAAAAGTCTTTACCCAGAAGGAATACCTGAATGTGGTGTCGATGCTTTGCGGTTTACTCTACTTTCCAATAACATTAAAAGTTAGTTGTTTTTTTATTATTTTATTAACCACATTAGATTTTTTTAGTGTTTAAATTAGTTGTAAATAAATTAATATTTGTTTTTTACTTTTAGGTCAATACATTAACTTTGACCTTAAGCAATGCATTGGAAATAAACATTTTTGCAATAAAATATGGCAAGCTTGTTCTTTCGCTAATTTGTGGTCTAACAAATTAGACTTAACTTCAGAATTTCTTAGGTCTGATTACTATGGGGACCATGAGCCTTGTACATTGATGGAAAACTGGATTTTGGCTAAATTAAATTTCTTAATATATGCAGTAAATAAAGGAATACAAAATGGTGATTTTCATCTAGCAACATCTTCCCTAAGAAATTTTATTCACTTAGAACTATGTGATATTTACATTGTAAGTGTTTTCATAATTTTACAAATAATAGAGTAGATTTAGTAAAAAATTTAAAATTATGGAGAATTTCTATGTTTCAATACTTTGTGAGATTAATCCTCTGATAGAAACTAAGGTTCTTATACCTATTAAACTAGTAATCCTGTTGGGACTTGATGTGAAAAAAAAATTTGGATTCTATTATTTTGAAATGTAAAATTATCAATTTGGGGGGGATTAAAATTTTTTTTTACCTTGGTCAACTACAAAAGGTTATTATTGAAAAAAATAAACCAAAATCACTTAAATAAATTTGTTTTTAAAGCTTTGGTTTACTGATTCTAAAACCATTTATGCCTTTCCAGTATCTTTATTAATGATGAAATATGCATGTATTAAATATTTTGAAACTAAGTGCGGAATGTAATGACAAATTTCGAGGATCGTAGTGGTTACAAATCTCAAGAAATTTATTTTGCATTTTATTTTTATTTTCTTACTAAGCATTGCCCCCGATCCTTAAATCTCAATACAAAGCAATGATCTCATTTCAATCCATTAATTTACCTTTACAGTCATAATATAATAAACAATTGCAGAAATGTTTGCACAATAAAGTAAAATATAAGGAATTGAAATTATGTTTCTTTCAAATTTGATAATTTTAACCTTACTGCATTATTTATTAAATTATTGTTTAGTCTTGTTTTAAATTAATTTATTTTGGAGGTTAGTTTTTCATTAAACAATCAACTCTCAACTTTTTCTGTTGAATAATAAATAACAATGTTTTTCATTTGTAATTTAGTTTATTGTATAACATGATATTATTTTAGGAATACATTAAACCAACACTCCAAAAAGGTTCTAGTGCTGAATCTAAAAGTGCCTTGCAAACTCTTCTTTATTCGTTAGTTACCAGCCTGAAATGTTTGTCACCATTTATGCCATTCTTAACAGAACATCTTTACCAAAATTTACCTATTAAACGAAACAGTTTCATTATAGAAACTTCATATCCTACATATGATGAAAATGTAATTATATTTGATCATTTAATTATTAATAAGAATTATTAATTATTATTATCAAGAGTTATAAGAAATTATCAAGAAGTTAATAACTTCTCTGTGTTGAAAAGGATTTAACCAATTATATTCACTGAACTACCATTAAAGCTTTAAAAAAGCTGTTAATTTGCTATTTTTTGTTACAGAAACCTCATGAGGCATTGATTGAAAGAGTTTCTTCCATTTTAAATGTTGTAAATGAGCTTCGAAGAATCAAACATACAATAGGAATAAATCATCAGCAAGTTTCTGGTATTTATATCAAGTTATTTTTGATAGGCGATTTTTATATTTGTCTATCTTATTTAAATAATGTTTTGCAGTTTGGATTGCTGAAAATTCCATGGAACTAAAAAATTTCCAAGATGTGATAGAAACATTAGCTAAATGCAAATTCAATTTTGGCATACCTAATAACGATAGGGTTAGCTGGAAAAAAGAATTTGTGGCCGGTTTTACTGCATATTTTCATCAGGTAACAAGAACTTTTCTGATCTTAAAACAGATGATATCAAATAGTTTTGTTTCCGCTTATTCAAATTTTAAAAATATTTTGTAACATGAATAAGTATCTAAGATCAATAAAATTTTACATCAACATAAATAATTTTGACTGGCAAAATTTAGGCCAAAAATCTCTGAGACCTCAACTTCGTTTATATACATTTAATGAATGTTTTCATAATTGTTAGGTTGGTCTAACTGGATGTTTCAGTTTTTCTTATAAATAATTGAATTTTATTTTGTTGGTTTAAATTATTTTAGTAATATTTACTAAATGATTTTTATTTTAGGATGTTTACAAAAGTAAAATTATCAACAGATCTACACTATCTGATAGAAAAAATAAATTACAAATACAATTAGATAAACTTCTAGAACTTTCTAAAAGTGAAGGTTACCAAAAAAATGCTCCTTTAAATGTGAAAAAATCACATAGTGATAAGGTACTGTATAATTCATTCAATAACATATTGTAATGAGTTTGTGTTTGTATTGAAACTATTATATTCTGCCAGAAATATGTCTTTGTTTTAAAATATATGTTTTGTTGCAGATAGTATTATTGAAGAAAGAAATTGAAAATTTGGAAGTAAACAATTAATTTTTAAAAAGTTTCTGTGAGGTTTTAATCCTGCTTAGAAATTGTTATCTCCTTAAAATGATTTGATTTTGAGAAACCTCCATACACGAAAAATTGTAATGTACTGTTGCTTTATTTTTGTTAATAATTGTGTATTTATGTATAATATAGTAACTTTTTTATCAGAAGTTTATTGATTATCAATAACTATAAATTATCGGTCGACATCCTTACTATTCAAAGAAATTATCTTCTAATTTCCCAAGGCCATTTATATTATGGAGTTACATAGCTGTTTACAAGCCATTATGTTGAATTTATAAGCGATATTGGTAAAAATTGTGATACCATCATCGATTAAACCTTACTCATCTATCAAATTTTATAAGTGCTTCAACTCTTGAATGTTATATGTTTTCACTAAAAACCACTGTATTAGATTTATAAACAAATAACTAAAAAAGTCAAATAGCACAAATAAATGGTTGGTTTATCAGTGGAAATGTGTACACTTAGAAATGCACCATACTTCAGCAAATGGCATTCTGAGGAGCCTTGTTATTTTTGTGACTATATTTTTCAATACTGAAAGGAAACCTCATTACGTTAATCGTTTATAAATTTAAAAAAACAGTTGACATAATTTCCTAGGATAAAGAAACATAAATAAAAATAAACTAATGGATGTGAAATTACTTCACAATTTATTAATTATATTTTATATTAATGTAATTAAAATTTTATCTACATCAATGGTAGGATATAATATCAAATTTATATCAGTTTAAGGCATTTTAATTATATAAATCTATGTTGCATATATATATCTATATATATATAAAAAAAACATTTATTTACATAAAAAACAAACTAAATATTACAACAATAAAATTATTTTCTACTCTATATAGGTAATTTATGAATAAGGAAACTGGTGAAGAAAAAAACATATACATATATATAGATTTGTATGTTCAAACATAGACATGTGAAGGTGAATAACAACATGCAAATATATATATACATATATATATCTGAGAAAGAAAAGAAGCGCGTTAGTCACGGTGAATTAGATATCTAAAATTTAAATAGTGTGGACCCATGGACTAAATGGATAGTTTACTTTGGAATGTTTTCTAATCTAGTGTCTTTAAAAATTAAGCAGTTCAATTTACAGCCAGTCTTGTTAGTTTTCATTTGCTTTTGAATTAGAGTTATCGTCAGAAAGATCAATTTGAACTACTTCAACATTTGTACCGCCTAAGAATGCTTCAACGGCTTTAGGTTCTTTATGTGATGAAGTATCAGACATGTTTGATTTTTCTTCTTCTTCGCTTGTAGATTCCTCTGACTCATTTAATACTTCTGACTTATCATCGGTTTCATCTAAAAGGTCTGATTTTTCAACATCAGATTCAGAAGACATATGAATGTCATTAGCACCATATGATGTTTCTAATTCTTCTATATCATCGTCCAGGATTAAATCATCATCATCAGAGTTGGTATCACCCATATTTTTCAGTTTCATTTTACATTGCTTATTGTGTTCAGTTAGTTGATTATAAGTAGAAAAATTTGATTTACAGTCTGCACAAACAAACTCAGTACCTTTGTGTTTTTGTAGTTTGTGGGTACAAAGATTTTCAGCAGATACAAAAACTTCGCCACATTGCCCACACTTGAAGTGGTCAGAATGTTCATGAATTCTCCTATGATTCGTTAATCCGATTTCACTGGCAAAAACTAATGAACATACTTCACATGAATGGAAAGGTAATTTTGAATTTTCACTACCATTTACTGAACTTGACTCGGCATCATTATCTGCAGAGGTTTCGAGGTCATTCACAGAATTTTTACCTTCACCCTCATCAATCTTATGGTCTTTTCTAATATGATCACAAAATTGGGAGAATTCTACAAAAGTATCTTTACAAATAAGACAATGGTGTACATCATCTGTAGCTCTTTCTTCATGTCCAACATGTATGCTAGCATGACTTAATAACTTTGATCTAGCACTATGATACTTACCACAAACACGACAGGACACATTTGTTGCATCACCATCAAAATTATTAGGATGTTCTATTACCAAATGAGCACTCAAACAGGGAAAATCAGGACACAGTTTCAAACAGACACCACAAGTCCTACCTGCCTCTGACTTATGAAATCTGACCATATGTTGCCAAAGGTGGCGTTTTGCTGGCCAAACTTTGCCACACAATTCACATTCACTGGGTGTAAAATCATCAGTATACACCTTCCTAACAGTTTTTAGTTTGGCCTTTTCTGCTTCAGGCATGAGCCCAAGTTGGTGCATGAAACTCTTATCTGAATTAGTCTTTTCCCATTCAGTTTCATTTTCATTATTGGTAGAATCATTAGCACTTTCCCAAATAGCTGAATTCTCTGGTGCATCATTAGGCTTTTTATTTTTATGGGCATCTTTCATATGCTTCTTTAAATCTAAATTGGAAGTAAAAATATCTGAACAAATTGTACAAAGTATTTCAAGCTTAGTTTTCTTTTTTGGTTTGGCATTTTCACTTTCTGACTTAGCTTTCCGTTTTTCACTTTCATTTTCCTCCATCTTTTCATTTACATTATTTTTAGGAGCACCGATAATATCCATTATACTATTTGTATCTAATTCCACTTCTTCTAACTGGTCTTCTTCATCTCCACTATCACTAGGATGATTATCTATGTGAGAATCAAGTTCTTCTTTAGATGAAAATATTTTTAAACAGATTTTACAAGGAAGGAAATTAGATCCATGGTACTTAATATGCTCCATTAGTTTTGATTTGTTTGTACAAGGTTTACCACAGACGTGACAAGCAAACGCTCGCTGTAATGCAGCTTGATGTGTTGCCTGGACATGGGCTTGAAGTTCCTGATAGCCAGGTAGTGCTTTCAGACATATTGCACATAAATATTTACTTTCATTAGCGTGAATAGCTTTTAAATGCCTTCTCATCTTATATTTACTAGTGACTAATTCAGCACAGAATATACAGTAATGCAGATGAAAACTTAAACGATGTCCTTTCTGATGCTTCTCAAGGTCTGCTTTACACCTTAAAATTTTGTCACAACCAGTGACACCACACTTGACATCAGGGTGGTCAGCATGCTCAGCACAAATATGTTGATACAACTCTGTTTTTGTATTGCACTTGGTTTCGCAAAGTTCACAGGTAAATGTTACATGCGAACTCCTCATATGTTTATATAGCAAATTACTAAGACTAAAAGATTTATCGCATCTTTCGCATTTGTACATTCCATCAACTGGTGCTGGAAGAGGGATTGGTGTTGGTCTCGGGCCTTTACAATGTTTAAAATGCTTTCTTACTAATGTTTCTTTTCTAAACACTTTAGAACATTTTTCACAGGTATGTACGCCATTACTTTCCTTTTCGCCCTTAGAGCTAACCAAGTCTTCACTACGGTGATGTTTAGCAATATGAGTAGCTAAATGGGATTTTGATGCAGATGTACGCTGGCAAGTGGGACATGTAACATCAGGATGACCTTTATGAATTTTATTAACATGTTTCCATAAATGTGATGTTCTTCCATAATATTTCGTACATAAATCACAAGGCATTACATTGTGTGTTTCTTGTCTGTGTTTGCCAAGTTCCTCCACGTTGGCATATTCAAAAGTATTGCCCTCACATAAATCACAGGCCAATGTAGAAGTTTGCTGAAGGAAATGCGGTTCACTTTCGACTTTAGGATTTTCGAGAAGAGCTTGAAGTTCTGGCGGATTATCAGGTACATAATGAACTTTTCTGTGCCTAGTCATTTTGGAAACTTTAGAATATGGTCTACCACAAATGTCACAACAAAAATCTCCTCCTAGCAATGGCCAATGTTTTTCCCGAACGTGGCCTACCAAGTTTGATAAGTTACAAAACACTTTCAGACAAACTCCACAAATAAAAGGTAAGCAGTCAGGATGAACGCCCATCATATGCTTCCAATATTCAACCCTTGTCTTCCACATTTTTCCACAAACTTCGCATGTATTTGGATACTGGCCTTGAGCAGCATGATGAGCTGCATGCTCCTTTTTAATGGAACTGGTGGGAAAAACCTTTCCACATTCTGGAACCTCACATGTTACACTTTGATCACCTGCATGTGTTGAAGCCATATGACGCCACCTTTCTGAACGTGATAAATGAGAAAGTCCACAAATCTCACATGCAAAATAAAAATGATAGGCCCCAGAATTCAATGAATTCAAGGAACCCATAGTATCTCGATGGGCACTTCTTTTATGTTTTAATAATTTTGTGTCATTTTCAAAGACTTTGAAACATATCTCACAACTATGCATGAAACTATCATCAAGTGGCGGACCAGAAAAACCATCTGGATAAAAATCACTATTTAGAATAACAACGGATTCAGGATCGACAAGATTACCTTCAGCATCAACTAAGTTATGAATTTTAGCATGAGTAACTAGCTTTTTACGGGAATCGTGTTGCCTAGCACAGACTTGGCAACTATAACGCCTTTGGTCAGTTTTGCTTCTGGGATGGGCAGATTCTACATGTTGAGTCAAACTTTCAGTGTCATCACATATTTTTAAACAGACACCACAAGCTTTAGAAGCTTCATCTCGATGGGAATACAACATGTGCAACCATAAGCTACCTCTATCATTGAATTCTCTAATACAGATCTCACAACAAAATACTGTTTCCAATTCCATCATACTCTCAGCATAATCTTCACCAGTTTCATCACGATAAGTACTGAAGTCTAAAGGTCCATCATAGCCATGACAATCAGAAAGATGTTGGCTCAAATGATCAGCTTCTCTGAATTTGTCTTGGCATAAAAGGCAAGAGTAAACTGGCACCGAAGAGTTTTTTTCAAATTCACTTTTCATTGGAATTTCATTATTCTCCGATGGTACATAAGAGTCATTTAGTGGTAGTTCTCTTTCAATTTTCCTTGGCTTAGAATTTTTTCTTCTGTTTGACGATACCTCTTCAGGTTTTTTTTCTATCACATCAGGGTTACATTCTTCAAACACAGTAGAGGAATCAGTTATCTAGAAAAAAAAAGAAGGTAAAAAGTAAATTAATAAAATAATAAAACCATAATAATTTGCAGTCTCTAAAACATATTTGTTTATTTAAAATAAATGGAAATGACATGGTGACTATCTAATAGAAAAACCCTTGAGAAAGTTGATCGAAAATGGACAAATAAGTATTTACGCTATGGATATATATTTTCCTACGACAAATATAAGAAAAAAAATTACATTTTGAACGAACAGGTTAGAAATGGAAAACAAGCCTAAAATTACTTATAATATTCTAATTTTTTATAATTCAGATTAAAAAACTTATCTAAAACGAGTACAGTGATTTGGTTTCAGGGCTATGAGTAGCAACATAATTTGATTCACATTTTTAATCCAGAAAATAAAAAGTTATTATTTTTACTTAAAAAATCTCAACACCATTCTTTAAGACTAATTATTGCATAAATCATTTATCTGAATAAGGATAAGTCCACAGGAGAATTTAGGTACTTAAACTACGTGGTTATAAAACCTATACCCTGTTTCTATAATTAAACTCACAACAATGCTGTAGTCTTAGTAATATATTTATAAATTCCTTACGTTATACATAGATATCTACATATCGATGACGACAATCGCCCGCCATGTGTTTTGGTTATCTAAGAGAGAGGTTTCACTAGTTCAATATTAACTCGTAATATTGTGAATGTTTATCGGAAAGTTATATTACAATAACGTGTAATTTAATTATTCTTTGCAGGTATGAATATTGTTTGATTATATTCTTATTTTACCAAATTGTATTGTAACATTTCTTGTATTCTTTACAGAATAAATAAATCAGTTAAAAAGACTTACATATTTATTTCTTTTAGAACTTTTATAACCTTGGGTCATTGCCGAAACCCAATACAGTAATAAAACAATTCTATATAAAAATGTGGTGAGTCTACAGGTAAACATTTGAGTGTTATACCGATATGGTGGAATGAAATTTGCTTTAAGAATGGTTTGAAGTGAGATGAATATTCATGAAGGGGTATTGACAGCAATTTATAAGACTTATTACTTTTCAGATGATTTTGAAAGTCATACTTCCATTAAAAATTTAACTAATTATAATACATTGCTTACCTAGATTAGATTTTTTTTTAAGTGGCTTACTATTGGTCATAGGTTTGGATTTTGCAGGCGCAAATTATTTTTTAATTTTATTTAGTCAATAAAGAGAGCAACAATAAGCAAATCAGAAAAGGTTGAAAGTTAAATATTCAGCTTTTGTATATGGTGTAGCATTATTAGCTACAAACTGGGAAGAAGCTGAAGAGCAAATTAATCAATTAGAAAAGCAAGCTATCAAAATAGGAATAAAAATTTCCTTAGAAAAAATAAAAACAATATTTTAACCAACGTAAAATACCCCCCAAATTTCAGCATTATTAATGACAATAATACAGATGAGGCAAGACATGTAATTAGCTTTTTAATTAACAAAAACAATTTAAACAATTAATCTTTATCCTAGAACTCAAAACCTCATTACGATAAAAAAGTGATAAATGATAACACAATATCTGTGCAACCAAGGTACTATTAAAATTTGGAAAAAAAAAAAAGAAGAGAAATACTACAAGCAAATTTTAGGAATATTTCAAAATAACGAGTTAAAATGAATTCCAAATGATAGATTTTACACTGTATCAGAAATAATATCTGATACAATAAGAATATGACAAATTGTATTTTAATCACATACAGTGAGAATGAAAGAACATAGAGTAACTGAATATGTATTATGTATGTGTTTATGAGTATTAAGCCCTGATAAAATCTTACATCTTAAAATCTTATAAATTTTTAGTTAGTATTTTATTATAAGAAATGGAAAATGCAACTTTTCTTGTTTTTATTTTTAATGCTTATATAACTTAATTGAAATTAACAGAAATAGTACTTCATAACTACTTACAAGCTCAACATTACTTTCATCCTTGTGTTTAACACGTTTGTGGTCTTCAAGATTAGAAACAGATGAAAAAGTCCGTTGACATAAACCACAGGTAACCATAGGATGGCCTTTATGAGTTGTGCTAACATGACCCCATAAATGTTTAGCCATTGAATAAGATTTATTGCACAAATCACACCGATAAAGCCTAAAAATAAGAGTAGAATAAATTATATGCAAACACCTGATGATTGAAGATATGAGTGGATGAAAGTGTTAGTAACAACCAAGATACAAATTATGCTTATAAAATATTTATTGAGTGTGAATTAAAACAATGTAATTTAATTAAGAATTTGATAGCTAAATTACTTAATATTAGGTTTGTGAAGGTGCTGAGGACTCGATCGGCTAGAATTGGACACTGCCGGTGAACTTGTCTCTCCAATATGAACTTTTGAGTGAAGTGCCAAATGACCTTTACTTGAGAATACTTTATCACAAACGAAGCAAGCATAACTTTCTTTATCATTTTCTGGTCCAAGACTGTCTTGGTGAAACCTACAAATAATATATTTTAATTGTTTACGAATTTACAGTTTTAGAAACTAAATGGTTAAAATATAATGAACTAACTTCAAGTGGATTGTAAGGGAACTTTTTGAATTGAATTGCCTATCACAAATCCTACAAGGATATGATCCTTCTTCTTCATCTCCTGGCTTAGGATGAGGTGATTCGCCCTGAAATACTAGTACTTAATTATAAATGTCAAAAATATCACCCAATAATTTCTTTCATCATTAAAGATTAATTCATTTAATTTATTTATAAAAAGGTTCTTTATATAATTGTAATAAATAATTAATTATATTAACTAAAAAGTGAATCATAATTACCAAGCATGCTTCAAGGAAGTCAGCAGGATTCGGGCAATCTCCTTCACCATCAGATTCAATCTGATCATCTTCTGCCAGACGCTCATTCTGAAAAGATAAAATTATTAATAATGAGTCTAAAACTTTCATTTTTAAAATATTAATTAAACAAAGCCAAATAAAAAAAACAACTAAAATTTTATAATCATATTTATAAAATACTTTATAACTGAGTAATTAAGACATTATTTGGATGAAATGAAATTATATGCCTCACAATTAGTCTAGTAATCATCGATACCTGAGGATAATTTGTTTTTAACCTTATTATTATATCCTTACCCTTTACAAAATAATTAATGTTCAGGTTGATGATATAAAGGCTCATTACATTGACAAACTTATAAAAAGTTGCGTATACCTTTACTTCTTCTTAATTGATTAAAAAATTTTTAAAATTAAATTTCTTAAAAAGGGATGTTACAGAATTAGGATCACTGAATACACCTATTTCATGAACATCAAACTCATATAAACTGAGACAAAAAAATTTAAATTAAAGAGATAAGAATTTGGCTTACAAATTTCGACATTTTTCAGTATTGGGAAAAAAATTTTTTTTTTGTTTTTTAATGATAATTTGTAAATAAGTGGGTTTAATCTAAATAAATAAATCTCACATCAAACAATTTTTTTAAAATTTATTTGTCCTAGAAGAAATTATTTTTTGAAATTAGTATTGTTTGCTTAAATAGCTCTAAAAAATAAATATTTTGGTGGAGTGACTACATAGCTCATACGTTTTCAAACCTGAGATATAAAAAAGAATTGTTTAGGCATGATTATTATTTACTTGGCACTTGACTAACACCTGGATATGTATTCAATATTTTTGTATTTAGAATAAAAAAAATATTGGCAACCTATTGACTACGGCAGCAACCCCTTCTTATTAAAGAACCCATACTGTTAAAACACTTACAATGATGGATGCATAAGGAAACAACAGATTTTAAATAACAGTAATTTAAATAATTTTATATAATTTTTACGTTTTAATCTTCATCAAGCAATGATACTTTTGTGAATGTTATCTTTCTACCCTAGAATGGAGTGTATAATGTTATTTAACAATATCAAGAATCATACGAATAATTACAGAATTTAAAAGATGGTAAACATCACCCAAATGGTATCCTTTTAAAATACCTGTGCATTTTACACTTTGAAAATATTAAATTTCCTCTTAGAAAAAAAAATTTCTATAATTAAAACAAAAGATGAATAATAACTGTAAAAATTGTCAGTGAAATTTGAGTTTATTGCATATGTATGAGCACATGCTAATTGATAATTAATCTTGGAACAACCAATAAAAATAATGGTGACCTGGGACAATAATTAAACCCTTGATTGTAACATTTTCTACATAAGCATTGCCTAGATCCTAATTATAATATTTTTTAATAAGAAACATGATAAAATATGGCCATAAATATTAATATATACATTTTAAAATAATATACAAATTCAAGAATCAAGTAATGTAAAAAAAAAAAATAGAGAAGTAAATGGCCCAAGGGAATTCAAAATAGCTTCTCAATCAATAAGAAACTATTTATTATAATAAAACTATTAATAAATAGTTTATTTATTAATTGAGAAGTTATTTTGACATCCTAATATTTTATATTTAAATAAAAAATTCGAAAAATTCAAGTAAAACATTCTCACTGATCAACTAATATATTTATTACTACATCCTGTGTAAAAATATGGCACAAAAACAATGCTGGAATGTGAAATAAGCCTTTAGTTCCGAGCCACAGTTATGACTTTTAAATATTTAAATAACTATTTCAAGAATGGGCTAAGATAGCACTTTGTTTTAAGGCAGGATTAAGTAAACTATTCCAATGAAAGCTCAATTTTAATAACTACAGTGAATGTTTTTATTTACATTATCTAGTATTATCAAAATGTAAAAACAAAATACACATTTTCCAAACCATTTGGAACATCATAAGAGCTCTTCCATAACAAGTAAATGGGAATATTTCACAATCAGTCGATGTTTAACAACTTGAAAGACAATTATATAGAAATCAAAATATTTCTGGAAATTTTCTAGGCAAAAAAACACCACACATTTAAACTACCTTATTAAAAACAAAATTCTTTCTTATAAAAACATATGTCAACTTCCATTGTACTAACAACAAGATACATATAAAGTCATTAATTTTGAAATTATCAACTACCAAAAAACAAAGCAATAATTAAATCCTTTTGCTTGTTTTTTTAACAAAATCAATTAACTAATTCCTATTGTTGTATAGATTTAAATAAAGAATAGGAAACTAAAATTTCACCATAACTATAACTATAAACTTAGTGAACACATAAACTTTAACAAATAAATAATAAATATACTCACATCCACATCTCTTTCTTTAATATCCTCTATCTTAACAAAAGTACCTTCTTCCTGTAAAAAAATTTGACTGATATAAAACTCAACCGAAGGAGGAAACTTCATTGTAAACTAGTTGCTATGAAAACAAATTGTGTTCAAATTTCTCATTGTGCATGAAAAACAAAACAAGATCAGAGACTTAATCAAAGAAGTTAAGGTTATAATTAAGGAAGTTCAAACCTTTGATTCATGTTTCAACACTTCTTTTATTACATTTTCTAATCTGGTTCTAGCATCAATGCATCCACGGCGGAAGTCATAAAAATTCTCCAAATTATAAATACATCGATAACAGAGTGACTTTGGTAACAAATCATCTTCAGAAACCTGTAAAGTATAATCACAATTTACCATACACTTTAAAAGACATAAACTCCCCACTCACATCTGATTGAGCAGATTAATTACACTGAAATGGATAAAACAATACAATTAACACAACCTATGATTTGAACTGCCATGCTCAAGCAATGTCAATAAAGTGAACATTATAGAAGTGCTGGTTTCAATATTCGAAAATAATACATTGCTTACATCAAATGGCAGGCAAGTAGTGATTTTATCTTTGAGGTTTCTTTCTACACCACGTTCACTGAAAATATGTATCTTGATGACATCATATGAAGCACAAAGTCTGCAGAGTTCTTTGTAATTTTTCAATGTAGGACTGTTCATTCTAATTAAGATAATTACAAATTGTCAATCAGGACATAAGGTTACTAAATGTTATATACAAATCACTTCCATGTATTTGACCTTAACTTTTTTAGTTTCTTACTCATCAAATCATTGTCACGTTTAACTGTTTCTTCTTAAAACTGTAGGTAAAGGCAAAGACATCCTACAAGCACACCCTTTCCACGCCATTTTGGATACTCCTTATTATAGCCGAAGTACATGAACAGCTTTTCTTTGACATGTTGCTATAGTTACACTAATAAAGTTGGAGGAGAAAAGTATAGAAGTGAAATTGCTTGCTTAACTAATACACTTAAAATCCATAAGTCCAAATAAAAAAAAATCGTAACTAGAATGTAGGGCGAGCGCCGCCTACGTAACACTACGAACTGGCCTCACGATTAGGGGTTGGCGTCGAACTGGGAGTGGAGGCGAGGGCAAGGGGGTATCCCCCTGTGAACAGATATCCCAGGACAGTGAAAATGGCGTCTTAGTACTTTTCATTCAGTAAATTTAATGATTAAAGAACTACAAATGAGCATCAAAAAGTCTGTAGAGATAGAAAGAATATTTTTTCGTCTTTAGTTAGATACTAGTTCTGTGCCTCAGTTTTTAACTTCTTCCCTTAGATGGGAAGATTCGTTTTACTCGATTTCCTCTTCAGTTCTATTTTCCTTGTTTTAACATGTAGCTCTAATCTACTATGTTGGACTGAGGCCTTGAATTTAAGTTACTTTTAAGAACATAGATGATATAAAAGTTGAAAAAGAAAAGAATTCATTAATCATAAACGTGTTCTTGATGAAATTTGCAAGAAAACCAAAAAAAACTAACAATCTTGAACAATAATGTAGAAATTAAGAATCCCAGTAACAGAGAATATTTACTTTAAACAAATTGATAGTGTAAACTTTTGCCACTTGAAGTAGTTCAGATTCCAACAATAAATTATTTATTAGTGAAAAACACTTTTAAATGAGTTCTTTATCTCTGATTCATAACATAAAACAGAAATTGATTATTCACATTATATACTTTAACAAGTTACATCCTACTAAAAAAACTGGTGTATTTCTGGGTTTTGAAATTCGGAGGGGGAGAAAATTTTAAATGTTATAAAATTACCAATACTTGTTATGCTATTTTTGATCAGTTATTTAGATAGAAATTTTGATTTATAATTTTGTTTAAGGAATGTATATAATTTTAATTAAAAATCCTACAATTACTAGGTTGAATCGATTTTTTAAATATTCTTTTTTATTACCATTCAAATTATAAACAGTTCAAATTGTTTTATGGTTGTAGAAATACAATATTAACAAGTTGTCTTAATTAGGATTTGAACTATTATTACTAAGAATAGGTCAGTATTTAATAAATATGTAATTAATAATAAGGACATCAAATGTTAGAGTCATTATTTGATGACCATTTGAAATATATGGTAACACTGGAATTTATCTTGGGCAGGTTACCTGCCGTATTTATGTTTTTTGAAAACAAATCGAAAAAATGTCTTAATTTATTTATCTTAAATAATGCTGATAGAAATGTCTGGTTACAGAAGAGTAAATTACTATGAATTATGTCGACTCTGTACCTCAAGTGAAGGATTTAAAACCCATATTTTTAAAGAAGAAGGAAGAAAGCGACAGTTACCTACTAAGATACAAGCCTGTCTTAGACTCCAAGTATTTTATTTTATTGTGTGGTTTTGTGTCAATGGTTAGACAAATATTAAAAATATAATGATTTGTAGGTCAGTGAGGAAGATTCATTGCCCAAAATTATCTGTAATTTGTGTTTGGAAAAACTGGAAGGTTTTTTTGACTTCAGGACATCTTGTGTCAAAGCTGAAGGGATGCTGGAGAGTTATGCCACTGCACTAAGGTTTAACAGTGATTTTAAAAAGGAAGGAAAGGTAATTAATTTTGTTTGTAAACCACAATGATTGTATTACCTTTGATAATATGCCTTCTTATTGCAGGTTTATGTCAGGGATGTCGCCTTCGGCAAAGATGGTTTTGAAGATGACTCAATGAATAGACTGGATGTTGTCCCTGCTTCTTTGCCTCCTCAAGAAATCCATGTTCAATTGCAGCCTGCTACACCAATGAAGATCACATCTAAACCTCAGACGTTGACTTCTATTCCTGTTCCTGTTAGTATAGATAGTCTTAGCAGTTTAGTACAAGCAGCTGCAATCCAAATTGTTAGTCAACATGACAATGAAGATACTAGGCTACATCAATATAAAGTCCAGGTGTTTTTATTTACCATTATTTTATGTTTTTATAATCACTAGCATTTTATTATTTATCATTGTTATTTGTATTATATTACAATGTGTAATATTACCTCCAGAGCTGTTGACCATTGATTTTGCATTTATTTCGTATGGCGCTATGGCCCTTTATGGACCTTGGCCTCCTCAAAAATTCTTCTCAACTCAGAGTGGTCTTCCTCAGCTCTTTTCCATCTTCTCACTCCCAGAAGCTGTAGGTCAGCCTCGACATCATCGAGCCACCGTAGCCTGGATCCACCTCTTCTACCGTCTGGGCCTCCCTGCATTATCCTCCGTGGTAGCCTTTCCTGATCCATTTGATGCACATGACCCAACCATCTTATTTTCCCTACTTTAGTATATGAGGTTAAACCTTTATAGGTCTTTTTACAAGTCACAATAATTGGTTTTTATCTTGTATATATTTTCGACTTTGTTTGGGCCATATATTTATCTCAAGATTTTCCTCTCCCAAGCATTAATGAAAGTCTCTTGTTGCTTCGTATGGGTGCACGCCTCACTAGCATATGTTTCTGCTGGCCAGAGAATGGTATGGATGCCGGTGTTCTGTTCCCTCAAGCTAGAGGGCTGCTGGCTACCTGCGATCCAATGACCGGGTCATCACTACTGTCAGGTGCAGCCAACTCCTTATGCCATCAACAAAGTATTTGGTAACAGTATAAATTCACTGACAGTTACCATTGGGGTTTATACATTTGGAAAGGATTCAGAGTTTAGTTACCTGGGATCTGTGGCCACCCAAGACAATATTTCTGATAATGAGATAAGGAGAAGAATCGCTGCAGCCAACAGATGTTCATCACACTTTGGATCGAGGAAACAGCTTCGCAGGCTGATACTTTTTAGACAGACTAAGCTCTATCTCTATAAGGCATTGGCACGGCCCATACTTCTTAATGGATCTGAGTGCTGGACAACTTCAAATGCCACTGAAAAGGAATTACTAATTTTTGAAAAAATAAAGTTCTCCATCATATATTCTTGGAGGTGTAAAGATTGGTGAATAATGAAGGTTACACGTGAACCAGGAACTATTTAAAGCTTTTAGTGATACTGATTTCGTGAGAATAATGAAGTTAAAGTTCTCAAGATATGCAGGATATATTGTCAAGATGGCAGATTGGGAAAAGCTAAAAATGTTATTGATAAAAATGTAATTGAATAATCATCATAAGCTGATTCATAGAAAAAGAAGTAGTAGTTACTGGGAATAAGGAACTGGATTGTCGTTGACACAAGACGGTAACCTTTAGAGAAGGACCTGCAACCGGTCCTTTGATAATAATGATATTTTTCTAGGAAAAAAAAATATTCATTTTTTAATGTATGTTGTTAAAAAAATTATTTTTATAGGATGAACATATTAGTAATGCTGTACAAGAAGTAGAAGTGGAAAATGATTCATGATAATTTAGCACCATAATAATAAAAGTAAAAAAGAAATAGTTGTATTTGTAGCATATTTAAATGTCTTTCCAATAATGTATTATTTGATTTTCTCAAGGAAAAAAAGGAAAGTAATTGGAAACCATTTGAAATTTCATTAGATTTTTATGGAAGCTTTTCTCTCCCCAATTTTGTATGATTATTATTATTTTTTTTTTTTTAGATGCAGCCTAATGCAGATACAACGACGCATGGTGATCATAATTATTCCTTTCAAACACCTATTCAGAATTCTCATATTCCTAAACAAAATCAAACATTAAGTTCAAAAAATATGAAGAGTGCAAGTACACAAATGGTAATATTTATAAAAGTAAAATTTTTATTTTTACCATATTTTCACATCTTATTTTTATAATTAAATATCTAATTTTAATTCTAGAAGTTTTGCCATCTAGATAATTTAAATCATTTCAAGGTAGATGGTCATTGTATATGCTAACGGCAAATAAATTTAATTTAAAATGATGAGGTGTCAGGAGCATAACTATGGATTTGAATTTGTGTAACAAATTAACTATTGTGCTTGGACTATTTGAGTGGATACCTTGTTATATTAAAAATAATTAATCCGTCTTAAAAACTGACTTTGATTAAATTAAAGTCAGTTTTAAGTTGTTTTTAATTTAATTGAATAAAAATAAATAATTAAATTAAATAAACATCTTAAATTAATCCGTTTTAAAACTGACCTAATGATTCAACCTGTAGCAAAACTAGTATTCATAGTTCCTATCTTAATAATGATATTTTTCTAGGAAAAAGAAATATTCATTTTTTAATGTATGTTGTTAAAAAAATTATTTTTATAGGATGAACATATTAGTAATGCTGTACAAGAAGTAGAAGTGGAAAATGATTCATTACAGTCTGCCATAACGTTTACTACCAATAATTCAGGACAGGATGTATTACTCCACTTTGGCCTTACCAAAGACAAAGAAGACCAGTTATATCAACAGTCAGAAGAAAATGACAGTAGGTGAGGGAACTCATGTTTAACTTTTCGGTTAAGTTTTAACCGACGAATTAACTCTCGGTGTTAAGTTTTATTTTAATAGTTGAATTAATTAATTGGATCTTAAGAGATATAACGATGTACGAATCATGAGAAAATACTAAGGAAATAAAGAGAACACATATATTAATAACAGCCAATAAATACATTATATATTTTATTATTTTTTAAATAAATATTTCTTCTTAATCTGTATAATTATTTGTCAAATTCTTATGATGATATTTAGCCAATGCTTAGCATTCAGCTTATAGCTTGGAGTGCTTTGATGATCTGATTATTAAGGCTGAAGCGATTTTTTTTTTTATCTGAAGGGTTTGACAATTAATTTATTTTTATTTTCCCCTTATTCATGTTACTTTGATTATTGAATTAATAAAATAAATGAACCACAAAAGATCATGAAAAGCCTATGCTAGGTGAATAGGCATTAGTAGAGGATCCAAGATTCTTAATTTTATGATATTCTTGAGAGACAATACGGTCAGCACTACTGTCACACAATCCACCCATTGCAGGTAAGATCTTTCTGTATTTCTGAACCTGAATTTATTTCACCTTGGAGCATTTTAGGGATTTCATTATTGCTCAGTTGAGCAACATGTCCTGCCCATCTTAGAGATCCCATCATTATTACATATGAGATGTTCGGGTCATCATAGATGAATAAACTCTGTTTTTTTTTGTTTTTCTCCATCTCCATACACTAATGTTACAAACAAAACTTATCCTTTTAAGAATCTTTTCTTAAAAGTTCAGTAGAGATGTCAAGAAATGTCATCAATGTCCAGCACTATGAGGAATATGTTGAGACCTGATTACGGTCTTGTATATTTGTATTTTGGTTCTCCCACAAACAATTTCTTAAATGCTTCTGGAGCCCACAATAGCAACTAGCATTAACAAAGTGTTAAATTTTTCTTTCAGGCGCAGAAGACATATTCTTAGGCTGTCAGGGATTGAAACCGATTACCAACTGAGTTAGGCTCTTGATGACTAACTGAGCATGATGTTGGTCCTAACAACTTTAATAAATGAAATGAGCTCTATTAAAAAATTTTATGCCCAATACTTCATCTCTAGGGTAGCATCAATTTCGACATAATATTTGTCTAATTGGTTGGAAAATATTAGAATTGTAGAGCTTCAATTAGGTATAATGTTAAAACATTCCAGAAGACTAATTTAAAGTTCATTAAATATATTGTTTTCTATTAATCTATCTAGCCTTTTGTGTTCATAATAGTTCTCATTCGAGGAATAGAGAGTTATTAGCCCTCAAACAGCTCACTGGCTTCTCCCCCATCCTCTTGTGCATCATCCATCAGAACTTGTATTAGTTGTAGTAAACAACATTTTAGCAGTATCACTGGCATCAAAATAACAAAATTAAGGTTCCTAAATGCTGTAAATTAGTTTAATTTGATGCATCTTCTTTATTTATTAACATTATTTTCCAAAATAAAAACAGTAACAAAAACAAATTTGAATCAACTTTAAAGACACACATGGCAATCCCTTCTAAATACATTTCTTCAATCACTGGCCTTCTGTTCAAATAGAAAAATTCCTAAAACTTAAGAGTGTTTTAGCGCAAATATAGTTGTACTTCGGTTAATCCTTATAAGAGTGTTTTAGCGCAAATATAGTTGAACTTCGGTTAATCCTTATTAACCAGATCAAAAACTTCTCACTACACATTTGAAAAAAATATATATTTTTTCAAATTGATACACTTGAAATAATACACCACAAAAGAAGTAGTGTCGAACGCAATATAAAAGAAATGATTCCTGAATATAAGAATCACGCTGTAAACAAAAAATCTGATTTGCTAGGTCTAAATTGAAAAATGATTTTTTTTTTTAGGACTTCAATGGTTCATATCCGTGAATTTTTGAAAATGAAACCAGACGAAGAAATAACTGATGAAGAATGTGATGATAAATGTGAAAATTGTGGTAAACAGTTTAATTCCGAGGAAGATAGAAGTAATCATTCTACAACTTGCACTAGTGATGAAAAAATTACAAACAATTATATTTGTGATTCTTGTGGTAAACTTTTTAAAAGAAAAGAACATTTGTTTCAACATAAAAAACTGCACACTGGTATGCTTTACAATAATTTGTGTATTTATGTTTTTTTTTAATTTTAATTTATCGATCATCAACTTTACAGATGTAAGTACCAAGTGGTCATTACAGCACCAAGCTGGAAACTGTTGGATAATAACTAATTTACATTACATTTATGTTTTCAACTAATGCTATATCATCAAAATATCCTTATAATAATCGAATCAATAAATAAAGAATTCTGAAATTGCACATTTACTGTATTACTTACCTTCTGAGAAGTTGATCAGTTCATCATCAAAATGATAAATGTGTGTGTGCACGCTTGCGGGCATAGTTTGAGTGTAGAGGTGGAAGTAGCTGATAGTGTGCAAAAGTGTACCTGCTTACAAACCCAAAGGCTGTATGTTCAAATTCCATTATCTGTTCAGCTCAGCAGGTTGCGCTTCGAGTTGAGTTACAAGTTTTAACTGTTTATTCGTTTTATTTTTTCCAAAAATACTATTTATTGTGAGCTATGGTATGGGAAAAAAAAAGTAATTATGGGTAATGATTAGAAATAAAATCATTCCATCAAGAAATAATAGTTTCAGGAACAGTTAGAAAAACAAATGAAAAGTTAAAAATTGTTGTGAATCAACTCTAAGCAATAACCTGAGGAATAATTACTCATATCCCAGTATCATAATTCCTCATTCATTCCTTCCTCAAGTAATTGAGGCCCGTCAGCCTGTTTTTTCCACCAAATTATTTAAGTATAATAATTTGAGGAAATAAATTAGTTTTCAATATTTAAGTGAACTGATACTTGTTTCCTTTCTCTTTTGGTAAGTTTGGTTAATTAGAAATATGATTAATCCGATTATTGACAATTTAAATTTTACTATTTAAAACATTATAAAAATAAGATTACTTTAATGATTTTAATTAGTTTTTTTATTTTTGATTAGGTGAAAGGCCATTTGTTTGTGGTCATTGTGGTAAAACATTCAGTAGAAAGGAACACCTTGTTAGGCATTCAGTTTCTCATACTGGTCAGAAGCAATATTCATGTGATCTATGTGGAAAATCTTTTGGACGGAAAGACAATGTTAGAAAACATAGGAAAACTCATAGCCTAGCTGGACCATTTGTTTGTGAAACGTGTGGTAAACAGTTTGTTGTGAAACCTTATTTCTTGATGCATAAAGCTAGCCATGAAGATGATCCTCCCCATAGGTGTGATGTATGCCAACGAACGTTCAGTACAAAACAATACCTAATGACCCATAAATTAAAACATAAAGAGGCTCCAAACACGTCTACATCGTCAACTTTATCTTTGCCACAGCGTTCTTTCCAGGTAGTTACTACTGCTAGCAACCCGATTCCAAATATTGTCTGTTCATCTACTTCTCCTACACGGGTAACAGACACATACAAGCGTATTAGTCTTGCCTAATGATTTAAGATAAAATTTATTTAGCATTTCTAGTTGGAACCCATGTAAGTACATTATATAAAAATTCATTTATCTTTTAACTAAATTAGGATAACATCATTAATTATTTATTATTTTTAAAAAGTCATTGTAATATTAATGTCAAACATTAATGGCTAAAATTATTGAACTCTATTTTATATATAGAAGTTAGTAGAGTGAATCATGAATGCTTAGTAAGTATATAATACTTAAAAATATGAAATAGTTAGCTTTCTGATACCTATTGTAAGAATGTAGGTTGTATAAAAAATCTATGTATACAGCAGACATACCACCTAATGTAATTTAGCTGACTAAATATATGGTACAAATTTAGGTTAGGTTAATTTTTATATATTTTTAGTCATTAATTTGTAACTTCATTGTAAGATATAAATTGTGTTCTAGTCTCATGATTGAAAGACAATATAAGTAGATTAAGTATGTTAAAATGTTTAATATTTATTTTATTATAATGAAAGAATTGTTTTGATTTAGTTTGAATGGATATTGTTCTTGTGTTTGCACATTTTAAGTTTATTGAACCATATCCATTTCACTTAACGACATTACGTACATAACATATGCATGAGTATGTTTATTATTTTATCTATCAGCTCTAAATGACTGGTAAATTTATTTATTAATTATTATTTTAACAATTTTTTAAATTGTTTGTTTGTTTATTTAACGTCACTTAATGCTGCTTTGACTAATCGGACGAAGCTACATTGGGAGTTATAAATTTTGCCTATCCAGGTTTAATTAGGTTAAGGGTATTTAACATGTACCTGACATTGTTGCTTTTCCTGTTCTCTGGGTTTCTGTTTTTTGTTTTCCAGTTTTCTATTTTTGCAAATCAAAATTTCCAGGTTTAAATGAATATCTATATCAAGTTTTCATTTTTTATGATTGGTGTTTAACTTCCTTTCCTATTGGGTAAAGCCAAATAGATCGGCAACTTAAAATTCTTCATCTCCTTGGTGACTCGAACTTATTAAGGTTCTATTCAAACATGAATAACATTTCTTGTCTATACCCTTACCAATAAGTTCTGCTTCCCATTTTACCATTACTTGTTGGAAGCTCTACTTCGTTACTAATAACAGTAGTAAAGATAATAAAGAGGAGAGGATTCCTTGGGAATTCCCATTTTCCATTGGGAGGAATTTTGTCTCTTTTGTTATTAATTCATTAAATTTCTTTTGATTCATGATATATTGATTATGTTAGAAGTATTGAACCAATTGGCACATCGTGTCTTAAGATATTTCATACTTCTACTTTTGGCACTAAGAAGAAAGATGATGCTATTACATGGCATTTCAAATTTGAACTGTTTTTGGTGATTATGGATTAAAAAAAATGTTATACAACTGTGCTGAGGGATGGTTTTATGATTTTTTTTATTTGTAAAATAAGAAAAAAATATATATGAGTTTAAATGTTCAAAAATTAATTTAGGACAAAAATAAGTGTGGATGTGTGTGTAGGTTGTTTTATATATAAATATAGGTTTATTCTCTTGACTTTAAATATATAAGATTTTGAAGTTCTTGAGATCCAGTCAGTAATATAAAAGTATATTTTAGCGACATTTCAACATTTTATTGTTCTTGTATTTACGACAGTTAACATGGTAAGATGAAGACTGTATTCTATGAACAGACTTACTTGTTTGTTTATTAATTTAATCTCATTTTATTCTGCTATGGCTAATCAAATGATGCTAGGGTGTCCTGAATTTTGACTATGCAGGTATAATAGGATAGGGATCTACAACGAGTACCTGAAACAGGCTCACTCGGGTCGGAAACCCATTTTACATCCCTTCCAAAGCATGCCATCACCTATTCCCTTTAGAAATGCTAGGAAGACCTACTGGGCTGCAAACCGGCAACCTTGGGCATAGGAGGTTGTCAGGCTAACCACTACATCGGAGGTGACCCTTACTAATTGGCTGATATTGAATGATAGCTGGTACTGCTGAGTTTCAAGCAGTATTGCCTTGAAACAAGTACAGTTTTATTGAGTAATATACGAGATGTGTTCAATAAATAAGACCTTTTTTTTAAAAATATATTTATTGAAATTTACAACTGTATACAGAATACATCAAGTAAGTATAATGAATGATAAATCACGTCCAGAGATAAAGGCAAGTAGAAAAACTATCCAGTGGTAGTACTCAAATAAAAAGTTTAGCTTAGAAGGTCACGAAGCCATCTTCTTTTCAGACGCCTTGGAGGATTATCAGGAATTGAAGAGGCTGCGAGGTTGGAAACTAGTAGGTTTGAGTGGAAATGAAGTTAGTCATGAAAAGATTGATATCGGATTCGGGTCAAATCAGCAATAAACGGGATATTAAGGTCATTATGGATTACTTTTTGTTCGTAGCAAAGTAAGGAGCATTGAGGATTTTACAAAGGATTTTGGTTTGTAAGGATTGAATACGAGAGGAATTCGATGGCTTAGTGGAGCCCCAAAGCTCTATTCCATAATTCCAGATGGGTCTAATGATTGTCATGTATATGAGTCTTTTGTAATTAATTGAGAGCTTAGAGCGTTTGTCTAGTAAATGTTGAAGTAACCTGAAACGGTGAGCTGTTTCTTGTTTCAATCTAGTATTAGGATTCCAAGTTAAGCGTTTGTCAAGGTGTAGTCCTAAGTACCGGAGTTGTTCTACAGGAATCAGTTGGATGTTATTAAACGATACCGGAGGGCAGGAAGTCATTGGTTTACGACGGAGGAATAAATAAGACCACTTTTTTAATCATGCAGGCAACATACATTCAATTTGTAACACATTGTTTGAAAAATGGAGAAAAGAAAGATTGAATAATATTACCTTTAAGTTGTGTGAAGCATTTAGAAGAAAACACTCGGATTTTGGGAAAAACAATTCATGTATTGTATCACGATAAAGCCCCTCCTCACACATTATTGCTGGTTCATAAATTTTTTGCTAAAAACAACATTTCAATCAAATGATGCTAGGGTGTCCTTAATTTTGACTATGCAGGTATAATAGGATAGAGATCTATAACGAGTACCTGAAACAGGCTCGGGTCGGAAACCCATTTTACATCCCTTACAAAGCATGCCATCATCATCAATCATCACCATATTTAGCCCCGAGCGACTTTTTTATTTATTTCTAAAACTAAAAAAAAGTATATAAAAACCAAATCACTGAAGAAATGCTATGATGAAAAGTGCTAAAGGATTGGAAAAAGTGCTGGGACAAGTGTATAATATCTGGTGGGAATTTCTTTGAAGAAGACAACATAAATATTGACTAATAAATGAATGTTTTATTAAATATATCAATATTGTTCTTATTTATTAAACAAACCTGCAACAAAAATAAGTACTACATTTTTGAACACCAATTTGCATGAATATGATAAAAATAAAGTCTTAAAATGTCATAAAAAAATATTTTATTGTTATTGACTGGACCTGAAAAGAAGTTTATTTGCACAAGTGTATAAAGAAAAACAAGTCCGATTCTTAGTATTCTGTAAACCCTTATTTAAAATTTTTCATAAAAAAAAGGAAAGGAATTTCTGGACTTGATTTTTATGATAACTTTTTTCCTATCAATGTCTGCGTTTATTTTAGCATTCATAACTCTGCAGAGTTTTGTCAAAACATAACATTCAATATTTTCCGATTTAGCTTCACCAAAATAAATTTTATAGAGATAGGCAATGGCACATCCTGATCCACTCATACATAGTAAAAAGCTGTTTTGATATCCATAAAAGGAAGGCAGACTTTAATTTCAATCATAGGTTTTCGTTCTTATCATTTGCTGGCCAAAGATATAGTCCATGAGCTTGGAACTCTGGAGAGGATCAAAATCCTCTTGTTTATATTAGCCTCTTTTGATGGATTGGTGTAAATATGTAATAAAGTATGTGAGACAGACCTGACATATTGGCCTTTACTAATAGCACTCTCTGGTGCTATACTCGTTCTTAATCCCAGTGCAATAATGTTCCTTTTACTTATGGTCAAATTACTTTCTTTTTTTTGTCCTAATTCTGTTGATTTATTAACAAAAAATAGTTAGTGGTTAATTACAAATTTTTATTAGAGATTTATTATAAACTATAATTTTTGATGTGATATTTAGTTAGTAATTTTATTATTTTTTGTGTTCCTTATTTATATATTTACCTTTAATATAAAATTAAATTGCTAATTTTTATTTATCTTATGATATATGATTGATTTATTTATTTATTTTTTTAATCTCATTCTTTCACTTTTGAAATCATCTTAATAATTGGTTAATTTGATTTATAATTGTAATATAAAATTTCCCAAACGCTTTTATAATTAAAAAATAAAAGCGTATCATTGTACCAAAAGAAATCAACTTTAATGTAAACATGAAATATGCTGACCTTAACTTATAATCGTGGTACTCCCAATCTTATTAATAAGCGTACTGATTAAAAGATTATGAGTGGCCCAATGTATTATTATATTGCAAATTATAGATGAAGGTAGCTGACTGTGGTAGGGTAATGTAGTTATTTTATTTTTAAATTGTGAATTAAAATTATAACATTTCTTTGCAACATTTTAAAATTTTGGATAAAGAAATATAATAACATTTAAATAAAAATAAAATAATCAAGCCATGAAATGATCACATGAAACTAAACTCATTCAAACTCTGTTAATTGAATTCTTTTCTATTTTAATATTTTTAAAACAAATTGAATAGCATAAAAAGTACGATTATTTATGCCAAATAAAAGATTGTGAGTACCTTTGTTGTTTTTAATTTAAATTTATACACAGTGCCAGTTAATAATGTACCAACTTATTATTTGTTATTTTTGATCATTTCGTTTTTTTTTTTTAAATTATTGTGTGAGTTAGGGCAGAGTGGGTAAATGTAATCATGACTTTTTTGATTTGTTTTCAAGTTTAGAGAATTAGAAAAGACCTAATTGCTCTTGTGCCACTTCACTTTTTATTTTAGTTGACGATTGTTTTATATCTGTTTTTAGTAGTAGTCAAATTAATTTCGATCTTATATTTTACTGATATAATCTTGTTATGAAATCATTTAGAGTGTTTTTGTAATTCACTCTAAAATAATTGTATTGTCCTTTGTAATTACAACATTGGTATCAATTCTATCTTAAATACAACGTAAATGTGGACAGATTAACTTCTTAAAACCATGTCTTTAAAGCATGAAATCATGTACAAATTTATTGGCATATTCGTAGGTACAATACTTATACATTATTTCAGTACTAATGTAAAGGGCTTATACTTCAAATAAGCTCAACTTTGAAATAATTAAATATTATGATATATGGTCAATATTTCCACATGTTAAGGTTATTTATATTTAATTTATACTTATTTATAAGCATATCAGGAATGAAATAGATGTTCATAAATAACAATAACTTGTTACTCCCTATAAAGATTAGCTACTTAGAGGCGGAAAGATTCAAGGGATGGGGAGGAATAGATGTGGACATTTTCCTAAAAATAGCCTAATCTAATTTTAGTTTAACCCAGCCTGGTCCTTCAGGTTATTTTATATCAAAGCCTACACGGTGCTGTAGTCAAACGATCCCACATGACATGTATAAATTTATTACACGTCGGAAACTTTTTTTCCGAAAGATTAGATCATATATCACAACAAATAACTTAAGTAACAGCTATAGAAAAATATAGAGTTTCAAAACTTGTTTCTGCGTTCATAGCTTGCTTGACTTCCAACTATAAAAGAGCATTAATATGCAGTTATAGTAGGATGTTCCCAGCTGTATGATAATAAACTTAAAATATGCAGGCTTATCTACTGTAAAATATCCATATAATACTGTTTTTAGATCTACATCATTTTTTATTAATATCTATTTCTCATTAGTTACTTAAATTTTAATATTTTTTGGCCAACTAAAGGACACACTTACTGCACGACAACCTTTTCATTTAGTGCACTTTAACCAAAATAGGATTAGTGCACTTTCAGAGAACCTTTTTCATATCTTTATTGTTTATAATCTTGGCAATTGGTTGCTTATAAAAAATTACAGTTACTAGAATTTAGTTATTTTACAAAAAAAAAAAAATACTCAAGCTCTCAATTCATCTTATATTCTCTTCAATTGGCCCTTAAAATTATGATAGCTGTAGAGAGGAAAATGGTCTAGGCGAAGTTCAAAAATAATTCCTTAAATATTTATAAACTATTAATGCTTTAAATATTGATAAAAAAGTAATGTTTCGATCCATGTTGTTGGTCATCTTCAGGGCCTGTAATGTAGGTCAAAAACATGGGGGGCTTATTAGTTGACATTGTAAATCTAATGTGGAAAATGGTCCAGTTGGAATTCAGAAATAATTTCTTAAATATTAATAAACTTTTTATTAGATACCAATGTTACGACCCACATTGCAGATCTTCAGGTCTTGTTAAATAGGTCATAAGCATGGGGCCTTTAATCTCTGTAGTTGATAATTTCATATTCATATTAGTTGGTTTTCATGATTATTATGATTTCATAGCTAGATTATGTTTATAACTTTTGATATTTTATATATATACTAACAAAAGATTTATATGGAACATAACTTTTTATAAGATTATTTTATCTGCAACTACTAGAAGCCTTGGTACTGTTAAAATAGCAAATAGCTCTAAGGTTATTTTTGTATTTTAAACTATGGATCATACAGTATAAGTAAAAACCAATTTTTTTGTTAGTCAAATGCTGCTGCATGGTTCGTTTTATCTCGATTTTATACTAGGAAGTTCATGATCAGATTTATGTTTGGTTATATTTTTATACAATATACATATATGAACAAACTGTATACATACAAATATATTTCTAATATTACTTATTTTCCTCATTTTTTTCCCTTTTTGTATAGATACAATATAGTAGAAAAAAACTGTCTTGAAGACTTGTATTCATACTTCAGAAAACACAGTTACTCGTCCTCTGGTGTTAATTGTGGGTAATTGGGACCAAAAAGATAATGGAAGAAAACTTGCGTAGACTCAGAACTGTCCATGATCATTCTGTACCAGGAGGTTTGATACGACAAACGAAATTGAAAAGGCTATTCTTCTGTAGCTCAAGAAGTTCTGCTCCAAATCCCAAATTGTCCTCAGTACAATGGTTATCCTCCAACATGTTCTTATTCATGGGTACTTAGTAATTGATGATTGTTAATTCCCTTTTTTTCAGACTATCGCTTCCTAAACCTACTATGAGTAGAGACCTGTGAGGTTTCCTAGGTACGTATAATCTCTTACTTCCTCGCTTAGAATGACGGATTTGTTAAAGTGTTAAATAGGTTCTTTGCTGGAATGAAAAATGAAAACTACAAGAGGCCTGTTCAAAGCTGTATTTCCATTCGAAGGGGTCAGCTTACTTTGTACAATACTGGTGTGGTAGAAGTTTTACAGCGCCAGAAAGCTTGCTTCTGCCTACCATATTATTTCCGTTCCAGCCAGGAATCTGTTAAGAGTCGGTTAAAAGTCCACTCCTCTGAATAATTAATAATAATGGAAGTCATAAAATGCCAATATGAAAATAAGGATGTACGAGTTTTCTTTGGGGGGATACGACAGATCCGACATGAATACAAACCACGAAATAACCTTATGAAGGACGAAAAAGGCGATGATGTCATAAACAGAAGGACGAGACATTTCCGGGGGCTACTGAACAAAGAGGAAGAGTTTAACGAAGAAATGATACAGAAGAACTTCAACCTGAATCAGACACTAGAAAATGATACTGACGAAGATGTGGAAACACCACCTGAGAAGGAGAAGATTTGGGAAGTAGTCCACCGCATAAAGAATTATAAAGCTCCAGGGGTCAACTGTGTTCCAGTAGAACTGCTTAAGTACGGCAGGAGAGCAGTACTCGACAAATTGTACTTAGTAATTTTTGATGTCTGTATAAACGAAAAAATGCCGATGAACTGGACTACAACTCTTGTATGCCCCATACATAAGAAGGGAAACAGACTAGAGTGCGAAAATTACAGAGGCATAGCCCTGCTTAACGTGGCCTACAAAGTTCTATCGTCCTTAATTTGTATAAGGCTGAAGACGTACATGGAGAAAATTGTTGGTGAATACCAAAACGGATTTGGACAAGGAAGGTCGACAACGGACTGCATGTTTGTCCTGAGGTAGCTTTTGGAAAACACACACGAATTTGATGTTACTCTTCATTGATTTCCAGCAAGCCTATGACCATGTTCATAGGATAAACCTTATGCAAGATTTACGAAGTTTTGGAGTCCCCCAAAAGTTAGTACGTCTGGTTCGTTTGACGATGACCAATTCTAAATGTCGGATCAAAACACAGGGTACATTAGGAAAGGAGTTTCCAGTCAATAATAGACTTAGGCAAGGAGATCCTCTATCAGCAATTCTCTTAAATTTTTCCATGGAGGGAGCAGTACGAGGAATAAGAACCAACCCTGGAGGCACTATCTATGACAGATACACACAGGTATTGATTGGCCTATGCTGATGATGTCCACTTGGTAGCCAGAACACTACCGACACTCGCTTGAGCGTTAGAAGCGATGGAACGAGAAGCAAACAGAAGAGGTCCCCAGATCAATGAGAAGAAGACGGAATACATGAAGAGCACCCATAACCCTGCACTGAATCAACCGCATACGATTAGTATCAATGGTCATAACCTCCCAGTTTGTAGGGCTTTTAAATATCTGGAAGCGCTGGTCACTGAAAACAATGAAATATATAAAGAGATTGAGACCAGAATTGCATCAGAAAATCATTGCTTTTTTGCAATTCATAGAGTTGTAAATTACAATGATCTTCCTCGGAAAGCCAAGGTTATCATTTACAAAACTGTTATTCGTCCAATAGTCACCTATGGCAGTGAGACATGGGTACTGATGAAGGAGATGGAGAGAAGACTATGCGCCTGGGAAAGAAAAATGCTCAGAAAAATATATGGTCCAATCTACTCTGAGGGACAGTGGAAAATTAGAAAAAATGAAGATTTGAGAGCATTATATGATCAGCCGGATATAGTAAGCATTATAAAAAAGAGCAGGATAAGGTGGCTCGGGCATGTGGAGCGCATGGAAGGAAATTGTCTACCAAGGAAGCTGCTTTTTGAAAAGCCAGGTGGTACTCAAAGACGTGGACGTCCTAGAATACGGTGGTTAGATGATGTTAAAGCGGATATGCGACAACTTGAAGTGAAATGATGAAGAGGGGTTGCGGCTGATAGAACAGCCTGGCGTGCAATCTGTGATGAGGCTCATGCCCTTCAAGGGCGGTAACGCCAAAGATAATAATAATAATAATGATAATGGAAGTTTAAAAGCCAGGATAACGTAGCTGATCTAGAGTAGGAAGCGAAAATTCGATATCCTGACGAGTCATGTACCCGAGGATGAGAATAACTTTTGCCAACGTGCTCTCGATTGTGGAAGACATCGATAAAAACGACTATTAACAGAACAGAAATTTCCATTCATTCCTAAAGAATTTTTTTTTAATCTTGGCTGGATCATTCCTTCCTGTACAGAAGCGACAGTCCTCTATGAACCGACTTCTTCCTGGTTTTTAATTTATAACACTGGAAATTATTTAAATTGGAGATAAGAGTGAGAAACAGAGTTAATATCATTTTAAATAAGTTTATATTAAAATCAATAAATTATATTTTTTTTTACAAAAATGAAGGAAATTGATTAAAAATCGTTATATTAAAAATGAAATTATAGATAAAAATACAGGGAACCCCTTATTTGGACCTCGCCTATAGGTCTAAATTCCAAATACACAGATGGTGAGACTAAATCAATCTCAAAATTTATATTCTCCCAATGACTAAATGAAGAAATTTCTCCCAATGAAGAAATTTAAAAGTTTAAACTGATAAAAATCAGTTGATCATTTAAAAGGTTGAGTTAAACTCCTCTCCAATTCAGAATAGAAAACTTATCTAGCCATACCTTATATTTCATCTTAGGCTTAATGAATAAATCCACCAAGAAGTTTCATATAAAATGTGAAGATGTATAAAATTATTGATAACCCTCTCCTAGCACTGTACCTCATCACCTATTATTAACTAAAAGGATTTCTATAATTACAATATTTGTACGATTGTAAGCAATGAAACATGCAGAAGTAGATAGGAAAAGGATGAAAAGTTACTGCTATAAAGGAGTTTCACTTAACTTAACAAAGAGAAAAAATAGAGGAAATTATTATGGGTGATTAAGTTCCAAAAATATTTAAATTTTATAATAAAACATATTAATTCATTTCAGAAACTTGAAAACATTTACATAAAATATATTTATATAAATAAATATTATACATTAAAACAGTAATGTATATAAGAATGAAATAACTACTATTGAAACAAGAATGTATCACAAAGGTAGCCATCATATTCTGAAGTCTGTGAAATTTTACTTTTAAAATAACTTCCATCATTTATGTCACTATATTCTACTTGACATTTTTTTGTTTTATGAGCATTTGGAATGTTTATGTTCAGTTTTTCACTTAAATAATTGTTCACTTGTTCGACTGTTTTTAAAAAGTTAAAAATATTCTTTTCTCCTTTACTGAGCACTTTTTCTAGCATAAATACTAAATGATGATGGTAACACTGGAACTGTACATCAGATTGACAACAAATATCAACCCAATTTTGAACACATTGGAGTGGTGTTTTTTCCGCGCCTGAAAACATCGCTGGATTCTGAAGAATACCTCGAGCAGCCATCACTCCTAAATAATAATAAGGATAAAATTAAAAATAATCTGGTATGCATATCAGATAACTTTGACTTATCTCATTAATCAGAATAAATGATAAAAGTTCATATTTTGTTTACAAGGAAACATTCAGATTCCAATCAGAATTATAATAATAAAAATTAATATTTATAACAATCAAAGATAATAAAGTTCATGAATTTTTCATCCCTTCCCATTACCTGTTCTAGAACAGGGGATCCTAACTTTCTTTTAAATTGAAACTCGGCTAACATTCGGTTTAACGCCTCTCCCCGCTAGGTGGCAACCATTTCAAGTTTTGTTTTTATCGAGAGCAGTCGTGTTTTTGATTTATTATCATGGCTGCAAATTATGTTCCTCTTTGGAATCTGAAAACACTGAAGACGGCATTACTTGGGCTCAACAGCAAAACCTTGTTTGTTCTACAAAGAAGTGCAACAGCCGTAGGATCGCCATCGAGCAAGACCCGAGTGTTGGACGCTTCCAATGCCCAAAATTTAAGCAGAAGGGTTGCGCTACGATGTCGCTGGCAGATGGGACTTTCTTCGAGGAATGTAGATTGCTGATGGACAAGGCGATTCAGGTCATGCATGGCTTCAGTTGTGATAGGTCGGTGGAAGATGTCCGACATGAAGTTTGTAATGTTTCAATACCACCCAAAAAGCGGACTGAGTTGAGCTCCGAGACAGTTAACATTTGGTATCGCTACTGCCGTGAGATGGTGACTGATTGGTACACGAAAATTCAAGGAGAGGTGGAGTTGCTTGGTGGACCTGGTTGCGTTATCCAAATTGACGAGAGCATGTTCAGTCAAAGAAAGTACAATCATGGTCGTCAACTAAACAGACATTGGGTTCTTGGAATGATCGAAGAAGGAAAGGAGGACATGGGAATGGTTGTAGTTGACAAACGTGACTCAGCTACTTTGGTCCCAATTATTGAGAAGCATGTGAAACCTGGCACCACTATCCAAACTGATTCCTGGAAAGCGTAGGATTGCCTTGAGGAAGCTGGATACGTTCACTACAAAGTGAATCACAATGACTTGGAGCACCTGTTTGTTGGGGAGATGGCACTTACACCCAGCGCATAGAGGTAACATGGTGACTAGCAAAAGACTGATTGGTTGGTTTGGTGGTGGACTATATTTGTGAGTACCTGTGGCACTGCCATTGCCAGAGCGGCATTGATTTGTTTGGTTGTATTCTCGATGCGATAGTTGCCGAGTACGGACGCTTCAACTAAGCTTGTACTGGACCTATCCGGACCCTGAAAGGAAGAATATATTCAGTCACCTTCTAGCGGCGATCCGTTAAGACGAATTTTTACCTGAAACTCATAATGTTATATCTTGTAACATTAAACATCATGTTTTTTTTTCAATGTAGTACTTGTTTTTTTCATATAACATTACAATTTTTTTTTTTTTGCATGCACATTTTGGCTAGATCTAACTTCTTTATTTAGAATAGAGATCATTTAGTAAATTTTCAAGAGTTCTGATTTTATTTTTTTTGTATTGGTATGTGGGGGTGGAAGGTATGAGAAGAAAAAGATTAAGATGAAGAACCTGATAGGGAGGGTAAAGAGGCATATCTACCACCAAGATCCAAACTTTTTTGGGTGTTTATCACCTTCATAATGACATATTCTAGTGTTAAATTCCTTGGGCAATGCATATTAAATACCTAGGGCTTAACATGGACAAAAGGTTAACTTTTACTTTTCACACTGATTATGTGTGCAACAAAGCTAACAGAGCTCTGTGTACTATACATCCTTACTTTAATAAAAATTCTAAATTAAGCACAGATAATAAGTTATTATTATATAAAGCCTGCTTACGACCTATACTAACATACGCATGCCCAATATTTAGGTACATGTCTAAAACTAATTACAAATATTCCAAAACAAATGCCTTAGAATTGCTGGACATTAAACATATGACACTAAAGTTAAAATTATGCATAAAGAATTAAGTATACCTTACATTAATATATTTATCAACAAACTATGTAAACAATTTTTTTTAAGTGTAAAAATAATAAAAACCCGGAAATAAAAAATATTGGGAACTATACAATAAATAGTACAAAGCGGTATGTACATAAACGAACCAAACATTTATTATTGTAGTATACCAATTTCTTTCATTTCATTGATATTGTTATATAAATGCATATAAGTTACTAAGAATGTATTGTTTTATAATTTTTATTTATTTTATTATTACTAATTTTTTTTTCTCTCTGTTAGAAGTTTTTTATACATTTTATTTTTCATTGTAAATTATGATTCTCCAGAGATAAATTTAAATTTGTACAATTATTTTTATTTGAGACTGGTCTATTGGTACAGCATTTTTATTTTGTGAAATGTAGCAAATTATAAAAGAAATAAAAAAATAAAAAACAGTGTTAAATTATTTAGTAAAGATGAAAGCCAATCTTTGTCGGAATCTTTAAAAAAATTAATTACCAATTCTAACTTAAAATGTTTTGACCATGCACATTCCTACTAGATTTACTAACTTCCTTAATATTCCCTGTTCAATCAAAATTTTATACAACATCTGGTGGTCAATGGAATCATTAACCTTCTTAAAGTCGCACCACACATCTCCGATTAAAAATCTAAGTAAAACCATAGAATCAGAACACTATAAAACAAATGATCTATCCCTCTCTAAATAAACTAAAGATGGCTTTAACAGTAAGAGTAAGTCTAAATACATAAAGCTTGTGCTATCAAAATTAAAAGAAAAAGTAAATTGAAAATATAATGAGCTATCCATGTCATAGACAAACACAAAAGTAATAGTAAATTGATGTGGCAGATCAAAAAATCGAAATAATAAGAACCTATGAGAATGATACAGAAGAAAATGCCAACAGTCCTTGGCTTGATGAGCCTTTCTCTCCGATTCTATTTTGATTATCTGCTACTTCTCACAATTCCCCCACTTCTAATCTGTAAACGCCTCTATTAATCTCATCACCTCATTTATTTATTTGATGTTCTTTTCTTCTCTTGCTCTCCATCCTATGGACCTGCTCCACACACTGCTGCCTTTTGACCTTGCAATTGTTATTCTTAATTCCATGAATATATTTAACTGAAGTCTTACATATTCTCTATTCCCAGCTTCATAAATATGTTATACAGATTCGACTAATAATATTTCTTTCAAAAATTTTAAAATTAATAGATCTCAGCAGTGACCCTTCAATTTCGAAAAGAAGAAAGAGATTCATTTTTAAGCCATAGGAAAGAATTGGAATATAATATAATTTATATCTCCTTTAAAGGCTTTCGTTAACTAAATTTACAACAATAAATAAATTATTTTCAATAAGTTACCTTTGCAGTTGGTGAGTTCCTTCATAACACGACAGTCACTAAGAGATTTTATGTCCCCATTTGCAATAACAGGGACATTAACACTGTCAACTATAGTTCTGATAGCTTCGGTGTTTACAGGTTCACTCCTTTCTTTGACTGTCCTTCCATGCACTGTTAAAAATGACACACCACAAGCTTCCAAATTTTGACAAAGGCTAACACTTTCCCTGAAATAATGAATGGAAAGATTGTTAGAGAAGAATTGGTCGACTGTATCTTCTAATTTAAGGAAGAAATAGTTGGGGGTGCAGTCAAAGAAAACACCAAAATAAGAAAAACTTATTTATTATGTGCCGACGTTTCGGCCTACAATGTAGGCCATCTTCAGGGCTAAGAGAGAGAAACAAACAAAAATATATAAAAACGTAGCAGTAACAAGAATATATAAAAAGTGGTACAGGAGTGAAAAAATAAAAATAGTGACTAGATATGATGAAATAGTGAAAAGATAAAATAGTGAATAGATAAAAATAGTGACTAGATATGATGAAATGGTGAATATATATATGATAAATAAGAAAGAATATAAGACTGGTTACAGAATATAAGAAAGAATAAAGAATAAATAAGAAAGAATATAAGACTGGTTACAGAATATAATAAACTTAAAAAAGTGATAGATAAAAATAAAATTGTAGATGATGAAAAGAAATTATAATGGTGACAGATATAAAAAACAAGAATACGAATATAAAATATAAAAAATACATGTCAAGAAAGATAAAATGTAAACAATAATATAAAGGGAAAGAAAAATGAGGAGGTAAACGGAAAGATACAAGAAGAGAAGATTAAAATTATAGAAAAAGGGGGTTACATAGGTATGAGGGGTTACATAGGTAAAGTGTAATAATATAAGCATATATAGAAATAAAAGCTTGATAAATTTCAAAAATGAAACATTGAACATAGTGGTATTTATAACTATGCACTATGAGGAATGAAAAGAAAAAGAAAATATAAGTAAGGGAAGTTAATATGTAACTGTATACAGTAGGAAGCAGTGGCATTAATGCAAAATAAGATGTGAATATAACATAAACATGTAGAAAATAGGTAAAGAAATACAGAGGATGAAAAATATGAGGCTAAATAATAATGAACTCTATACATTAACAAATGATGGATGCCAAAAGAAGGTGTGAGAACAGGTGAGAAGAAAGGTGAATGTGAAAAGGATGGAGATAAGATAAATACCAAGGTATGTACTAACCGAATAAAACACGAGGCAGCTAGGAGAGCTCAGAATGAAGTGAGAGCAATAATACGTTATAATAATACGTTAGGCCGGCTGGAGGAAGCGATACAGGCCTGTATTTTTTCATCCTCTGTATTTCTTTACCTATTTTCTACATGTTTATGTTATATTCACATCTTATTTTGCATTAATGCCACTGCTTCCTACTGTATACAGTTACATATTAACTTCCCTTACTTATATTTTCTTTTTCCTTTCATTCCTCATAGTGCATAGTTATAAATACCACTATGTTCAATGTTTCATTTTTGAAATTTATCAAGCTTTTATTTCTATATATGCTTATATTATTACACTTTACCTATGTAACCCCTCATACCTATGTAACCCCCTTTTTCTATAATTTTAATCTTCTCTTCTTGTATCTTTCCGTTTACCTCCTCATTTTTCTTTCCCTTTATATTATTGTTTACATTTTATCCTTTCTTGACATGTATTTTTTATATTTTATATTCGTATTCTTGTTTTTTATATCTGTCACCATTATAATTTCTTTTCATCATCTACAATTTTATTTTTATCTATCACTTTTTTAAGTTTATTATATTCTGTAACCAGTCTTATATTCTTTCTTATTTATTCTTTATTCTTTCTTATATTCTGTAACCAGTCTTATATTCTTTCTTATTTATCATATATATATTCACCATTTCATCATATCTAGTCACTATTTTTATCTATTCACTATTTTATCTTTTCACTATTTCATCATATCTAGTCACTATTTTTATTTTTTCACTCCTGTACCACTTTTTATATATTCTTGTTACTGCTACGTTTTTATATATTTTTGTTTGTTTCTCTCTCTTAGCCCTGAAGATGGCCTACATTGTAGGCCGAAACGTCGGCACATAATAAATAAGTTTTTCTTATTTTGGTGTTTTCTTTGACTGCACCCCCAACTATTTCTTCCTTAAATTAGGAAAGATTGTTACATTACTTAACAGATGCAGAGTGTTTATTGTTAGCATAGGACTCCCTGTGCTAAAGCGGCAACTCGGAAACAATTGTTTTCAGCAAATTTTTAATAGTATTGAAACATGTGAGATATCTTCTTATTTTACTAAATCACTGAAGCAAAATTCAATACAATTTTACTTATATTGTGTCTGGGACTAATTCATTAACAGCAAGGGGAAAAAAAATTAAATCACTTTATTATTGTAGATTATTACACAATGATGTTTCTATAATTCCTAAAATATACCTATTCTTATTTAAAATATTATTTTATATATAAAGATTTTAGAATAAAAAAGCAGCAAAAAACCCTCATTCCAATTTTTGTGGGAATAGTAAATAAATGAATAATGAAAATATGACTAACAACAATGATATATAATGAGGAATTCAACAATTATAACATTATATAATGACGTAAGTCAACAACATCCAAAAATAAAAGTAATGTTCAATTAACATTCTCCCCGTGTATACATCGCAAATTGTGAGATTATAGGATCAGTGAAAAGAAGGGATATGTCTGACTGAGAAGGGAACCAGGATGGCTGAGGTGGCTAAGTACTACGACGGATATGTGGGAGACCTGGGTTTGAGTCCCGGTCCTGGTCATATCTTTTCTTTTCAAATAAACTATTAAAAAAATTATATATAGTTATAAAAATTATAATATAATAACATTTTATAAAATAAAAGAAATAAATTAGATTAAGGATTAACTTATTTGATAGCAGATTGGGACAAATGACACACATATTGACTTACTTGATATCATTTTTAATCCTTATTTTAACAGAAACTGTAAATGGTTTAGGAACTGAATTTCGAACTTGTTGTACCATGTCTTTAATTAACTGAGGGCTGGAAAGTAGCTCTGCACCATATCCTTCACTCATCGCCCATCTTTGAGGACATCCACAATTTAAATCTACTCCATCAGAATAACTGAAATACATTATTCATTGGATATTGATATTTAATAATAAAGTATTTTTAAATATTTTATAATGAAGAATTGACTACAGAAACTTCCCAACATAGAAGAATTAGAAACTATAGAGACATTTCGGAACCATTCCATTATGAACAAAAACAATATATCTCTGAAATGTTGAAATTAAATTAAATAAATAATGAATATTACTTACGGAGAAATAAGTTCTGCAGCAGAAACAAAATCATTCACATTCTTTGCAGCAAATTGAACAATTAGAGGTTTGTCATCTGAAAAAAATAATAAACATATATATGAATTTCAAGAAAAAAAAAACTATAAAAATGTATTACATAATTATAAAATCATAGTATCAGTTTCCACAGGTTGTCACTTTGAGTTAAGGCACAAGTTTTAAGTTTTCATTTATTTTTTTTTTAATATTCTCAGAAATTAAAATAATTTTATTACTGACTGTATATAGATTAAAGAACTGACTTAAACATTCTATTTCGGTTATATCATCTTCTACACTTCGAAATATTTGTTGAAACGTTCATTTATAGATGACATAATTACAGAAATATATACATTTCCCATAAAAACACCTTTTTGCCATACTAAAACTCACAATTAGTTTTATTTTTGAGAACATTAATAAGGAAACTTATTGTTGTTTTCAAAATTATTTATTTTAAGGAGTTAAAACTTATTGTGAATTGACTTGAAGAGACTACCTGTGGATCTGATACCTAAATCACTTCATATAATGGAACCATGTAATCATATATTAAATACATGATGTGATCTTAAACCTTTTCTCTTTACTCCAATAATATCTACCATATGAAGCCTGATTTCAATTATCCGGCTTCTATCATATGAAAGTTCTGCTGTACACTTCATCTCCCAAAATTAACTCACCAATTCCTTCCAACGCAGAAGCACCTGAAGATAGGCCTTTCTATTGCTGTATTAATTATTTCTAGGACCATTTAAACATTATTTATAATTATGATTGCTGTTATTTCAAGAGATAAAGGAATCTTCAGTGGCAAGAAAAGGCATCAACTAGATTATTATTTAAAGTTAATAAAAGTGAGTGATTCAGTTACATTGCAGGCACAAATTTCGATTCTCTATAAACTATAAAAAGAGTTTTGATACAGTCAGTGAATTAAATTCAATCACAAACAAGATTAAGGGATACAGTTTAGATGTCAAGGCACAGCAAGTGGTTCACAGGCTAGGAATGGAAGACAAGGAACATATTTGGTATGAGTTAAATATTATCTTAAATAAAATAAATAATAAATAAATTAAGATATAGTAAATTTCAAATTAATACGTTGACTGCCAACTAGGAGATAACTTGTAGATTGCTTTCTTTTCTAGGACGCCAACTACGAGTTATCCTGTCCTGTGTTTGTTTGCCATTTTTGTGCAGCTACAATTAAACTCGAAATATATCAGTGCTAATATCGATAAATCAGCTTCTGGGAAAAGAACAAAAATCAATGCTGGCGTGCATGAACAGAAAATTTATTAAAACACAAACAAAAAATATAATTACAAGAGCCAACTAAGAGATAATTCATAAGACATTTAAAAAAAAAACACACATTTTTTATGCTTTTTTGATGATAACTATACACTAGAATTAGAGCTTTAAAAAATATAATGTGATTAAATCAAATTGTCATTTTAGGCCAGATTTTTGAAAATAGCAGTTGCAGTCAACGTGTTAATAAAATATCTTGAGCTTCACCATTTGAATATCTTATTACAAAGTTAAATGCTTTGATTTTTATATTTTGGGAGAAAAACCATCATTCAGTCATCTAATATTCTTAAATTGTTTATTCTTTAAAACGTTTCGACACGTATGTCATTATGTCAAATGCTTTAGAAATCCAACGTACTTTGCTTTTTAATGCATCAGAAACTATTACCATGGGATTACTGGATTACTCCAAAGTTCTATAACAAATTAACGTTTGTCCGATTAGCCATAGCAATATAAAGTGAATTTAAACGAAACAAACAAGTTAACAAAAATTAATTAACCAACTTTCTTACTACTTCAATATAAATACAAATAATAACATTGACACTTGTTTAAATTAGTCATGTAATTAATAAATAAGACACTAACGCATATAAAATATATCAATAAAATAATATTCATGAATAGATTGCTAGAAAGAAAATACCTGTGCTAGTTACAAATTCATTGTTCCTCGCTTTCAATGACTGAACAAAAGAATCAGCCATGATCATAGGAGTAAAACAAAGCTGACATCCATACAGCTTTACTAATGTTCGAAACTCCAACCTGTGCAATATTTAAATATTAAAACAATTTTGAAACAAAAAAATGTGTACCACTGTTAAGGGATCTGACCTACTTGCTATATCTCACCATTGGTGCACAAACATTTACAACAGAATTGGAACTAAAAAGTTTTAATACATCATACTTTGTGCGACTTTCCATAATAAAACAATTTCTTTTTTCTTTTATTCCAATTAAAATTAATACACATTAGTAGATTCCTGCTAGATTACAAGTTCACATCACATATTAATCTGGATTTCAAAACAATAATCAACATCAACACTATGACATGGGACAGAAACTATTACAGTTATCAAAGATGTTTATGTTAAAACAGTCAAATTGGGGTTCCATTGAAGGGTTCACTGATCACTGATTTAATTCACTGAAGGTTATAGAGGGAACGTTGCTTTCATTAATCTAGATATTTATTGGTTGAAACCAACTTCTATAGAGTTGGAATAAACCTATAATCACCTTCCCCAATGAAAAACCTTAAACTGGGGAGGTTTTAATTGTGGTTTTGTTTGTTTATTTATCAGAATTTCTGTTTATTCAATGGGTTAACATGTTTGTTAATTTCCAAGTTTAAGCTATGTCTACATTAGATGGAAGAGTAGAGGAAGTGTGTCGTAATATAATTGTTAATATAGCGAGAAATGAAGAACTAGGATCTTTAATTGTATTTTATATTACATATTTGTGCTGCTATTATGATTTATGTGCATTAGTTGTTTAAAATTGAAATGTTTTTAGGACCCTTTGTTAAGAGCTTTTAATGGCCCTAGAGAAGAAATTAAAAATTCTTTATTCAAAGTTTTGAATTGTGAAAATCTTCTTTTGTCAATTTTAAAAGCCAGTAAAAGTTCGGGGGTTTTGAAAGACAAGACTACTTTATGTGTCCTGATTCTCAACAGTTTGTTATCTCTTTCTAGACAAAAGAATTGGAAGATTATTACTTTATTATTAAAGATTGCCTTAAAATCTGATTTCGATGAAAAAAATATATTAATACAAGATGTTTGGAATAAACAAGGTAATTATAACTGGAAAAATACATTTTTTTTTTCTCATTGCCTTAAGATAAGCTGTGGAATAATTAATCTGACTGCTATTTTGTGAATAATAAACAAAATGTTTTATTCCATTTTTCTGTACCATGTCTATTAAATTAATTTATATATTTTGTTATTTTATTCACCTACTTATTTAATGTCCATTGTTTCATTTTGTCACATCTACAAATTTAATTTGTTGGATTTCTGAGATTCATGAATGTTACTGCCATATTTTTCAAATTACTCTTTTTGTTTTATTATAATCATCCTTCGATGTATTTGGCTTTCATTTTTTAATTCACAGATTGGTTTTGATTGTCGACTGTCGGTTTTGCAATTATTACATTTTGAATCAGCGTTATTACAAACATTTTAATTAATTCAATCAGATATGTGGAAAATTTATGTTTTTATTAAATCTCCTCATTCTAGGGAATATTGAAAGTTCTAAAATGTATTTTGAATTAATTAGCGTTAAAATAATTACAAAGCATTATGACTTTCCCAAGCTACCTGCACACTTCTCGTCATTCATTGATAACAGTTTTAAGGACAAGAATCTTGTTCATGATTAGTAAAGAATGTTTACACAAATTTAGGTATGGCTAATAAACTTTGCATCTTTAAAAACCTAATAATCAAAAGTGCTATGTTAAAACAAGGATATTTTAATTTAAGATACCATGGGTAATAAGTTCACAGCTACAAAATTAAATCTGTGTTGGTAAGACACAGATAGCAAAATTAAATAATTGAAGTGAGATCTTGTTTTTGGAACAGAACATTTGTAAGATCATGGATTAATAAGTAATAGTGAAACTGACAAAATCTTGGCATCTAAAAGAGAATAGAAAACCGTATTTGTTCCAAAAATTTGCCATATTAAAGTTTAATGATTGGAAAAGTTTCAGAGAAAAGAAAGACTTATAAATTGTGAAGACAGTTTATTCAAATGATAAGATGAATTTTACATTTCTTTGCATTGGTCATGAACATGGTGAATTTGAGTTCATTTTTCATGTAAAATAAAATATAAATTGAGCTAAACTAAAAGTGCTGCCCTCAGGATTTTTGGATTCACCATTATCATGTGGAAAATATAATGACTTATTTACATACTCATTATACTTTGCTAACTTAAAGCCAACTTTTTTTTTTCTTTTATTAACATACATATTTAAAAGTGTGGCTAGACAGAGAATGTTGAAAGTAAGTGATAATATTAATTATATATCAAAATAATTTTATATATATTGTATATATATATATATATATATAAATATATATATATATATATAAATATATATATATATATATATATATATATATATATATATATATATATATATATATATATATATTTTTTTTTATATTCTTTTTAACTGTATATACATATATTTTTTTACTCAACTTATTATACCATAAATTCTTTCTATCTGATTTCTACCAAGTTCTCAATCAATGGTTCAACCTTCTGAAATTGATTTTTTTTTTAAATTAATTAAGTTTTCATTTTCGGTTTCATGGACAACAGTTCTGCAGGAAACAGATGACTTGTCCTAGGTCACGCTCAACTGCCAGATTCCCCCCCCCCCTTATTATCAGGTATTAAGCATAGGGTGCATAAATTAAGTGCTCAGGAAACAGGGGAATGAAACTTTTCTAAAAACAATGCCCATTCATTCAAGATTCAATCATGGCATTAGATAAGACCATAGTCTAAATCATTTTCGGCTCAGGGCTATGAAATACATGATTTCTTAAAAACCATTTATATGATATACCAATCTATATATATATATATTTCTGTAACTATTACATAAAATAGTTTCCTACCATAAATTGTATTTTTGTTTTAGAACTGTGTTTGATGCCAGCTGAAGTGATATTAATCATATTTAACTATGATCCTGTCTTTGTAGAGAAACAATTGTGCAATTTATATTGTCTTACAAGAAAAAATGAAAATGTATGGCAAAGTGATTTCTTTCAATGTTGGGTATTCTGGTGTTCCAAGTCAGCAGAGTTATTCCAAATAGTTAGTTCAATTTTTAACCAGTTTCTAATCTGTACAAATGCTAATTCTGTTATTTTAGAGATTATTAACAAATTTATAACCAATGTAATGACTGAATGTGAATTGAACAGAAGAAACATCTTATCATTATATCCTATAGAATATCAAAGCTTTGTCGCATTGTTAATGGTTGAACCAAACTTAAACCCTTTTAGAAATACAGTAGTGAAAAAGATCTTATTTATTAAGAATGAAGATTCTAAAATTTTATTACTATTGTTAAGCCACTTTCCATTATGGATGAATATATTAAATAATTTGTAAAAAAAAAAAAAAACTGTAGGGAGGTAAATCTGTCATACCAAAATTACATAACTGTTTATAAGTCGATCTAGATTATCTAATTTATCTTACAGTGCAATTGCTTAATAGTTAGTAATTTAATTGTGGTGGTATGGAACCAATAAAAAAAATTTTAAATACCATTATATTTAGCTTATTTGTGTTAATAACGGATGCTGCTAAGGAATGCCACTGTGTTAATGCTGAGCAATGAGGCACATTTATTATAGAATCAATTTTTGTTTTTTAATCATAATTGTGAAATTTAGCCAACAATTAGGGAAACACTTCTATTTAATGTAAATGTATATAAGCTGGAAAATTAAAGGACATAAATTATGTATACATTTTAACATCTTTAACACTTTTAATCATCCACTTAAATATTCGTAGGAGATGACAGACAATTTGAAGTTTAGTTCAATTTAACTATAAAAAATGAAAATTTATAGACAGTTATTGGTGTCAACATATAACCAGCCTCTTGATCAATTTACGTCGTCTTCATTTAAGACATATTTTTTAACCTTAAATGGTGCAGAATAGTTTGTTTTAACCCTTAATAGTAACTGGCCTGGTAGACACAGAAGTGGTGTAAATAAAAACTTAGCGGAATCTACCAATTCTGTTTTCTAGTTTACCATTTCCAGAAGTTTCCATTGTACAATGGATTTTTAGAACTAACCTATTAATTATCATTAATCAAATGCTTCTAGGAAAGTTGTCTACATTATTTTGATCTCTACAGAACATTTGACTCGAAATCTGTACACATAAAAAACTTGATAATGCCTGTGGTTTTATATTAAAGGTGTTTTATGTATTCATATAATTAATTTTGTCACTTATATGTAATGAGCATATTTTAGCATGGTTATTGGGTTCATTCCTATTGAAAACGGTGTGGTGTTTATAGCTGAAGCTTTCAGTGAAAATTGTCAAAATTTGAAATAAAACTTTGGGATATAGACATGAAAACATTCAGCTTCCCATTAGATATCAATGGTTCAAGACATTGAACCATTGCCTCTATTTAGGCGACCATATAATCTAACCAAAATTTAAAAAAAAGATCACCCCTAATTCTACGAAGTGTTAAGAAATATTTGTAGTATGGAATAAACCATTTTGTTAAGCTTTATGCTAAAGCAGTTTTTCCATTTTTAACATGTTGGGTTGTAGTGGTAAACAGCCTAGAGGTTGTTTCCATCAACAACTAACTATATGATGAGAAAAAAACTTAAGTTTAGATAAATATTGCTGTGGATGCTATGTTAATTAAGATAGAACTAGAGATGAAAGGAAAAAGTTATAGGAATAATTAAAAAAAAAAACTGTTTAACTTCAGCTAAATGATTTGTCAATCATGAGTAAACAGTTCTTACAATGTGCAATATGTTACTCAGTATTTTTATCAAAAATATTAAACTCCTTGAAATTTTTGGCCAATTTAATGAAAGATTATAATTTTACTGTAATGTTTTCAAACTAAAATATATTCATAATTTTTTATAATTATTGGTCATTTTTTATGAGTTATAAATTATTATTTTTTATGAGTTATAAAGGTTCCGGGTTCAAATCCCGGTCGAGGGCCTATCTTTTCTCTTTAAAAAATAAAAATATTTATAACTCATAAAAAATGACCAATAATTATAAATAATAATATGACGAAAGTCAATAAGATCCTAAATTAAAATTAATGTTCAAAGAACTTCGTTCTAGTGTATTCATCGCAAAGATGGCGGGAGCACACTGGGGCTTTAGGATCTAAAAGAGAGAAGCTTTGTCCTCGACCGAGAAGTGCCTTGGATAGCTCAATTGGCAGAGCGATGTCACGGTGAGACAAAGGTTCCGGGTTCAAATCCCGGTCGAGGGCCTATCTTTTCTCTTTAAAAAATTAAAATATATTCAATTTTATTTGGTTCACCGATTATAATAATAACTGATTACTTCGAGAGCACAGTAATCAAAATTCTTGGGAAAAATTTACATTTTATTCTGAGCATACCTGTCAGGCACACTGTACTCGAACTATCATCTGTTGTATTGAATAATAGTTGACCTTGATAATATATGTGGAAGAAAGTGGTCCGGGTAGAGGTCAATGAATTTATCTTAGGATGGAGAAAAGTTTATTAAGTAGCCAACGTTTTGGACCTACTTTGTAGGCCTTCTTCAGGGCTATATGCAAAATACAGACAATTGAGAATTAAAAAGTGGTACAAAAATATTTTAAACATAGTAAATATACTCTTTCAGGTTTCCACGGCCACTATTTATTCACGTATTTAATTAACCTCTATGGGAGGATATAACTCGAAGGGTTAAGATATTGGAGAAGTCCAGAAGGAAGAAAATGAGTTTACCCGATGAACAACAAATGGACCCGAACGACGTCTATATAAAGCCACGGGTTATCGGAGCATCTTCATTCTCGATCCAGCCTTGAAGAAGGCAGCAGCATGTCTGGCGAAGATAAATTTAACAACACAGTCTTAACCAGAAACCACTTAAGTTTTGTGTATAGTACATATAAATAAACAAATTACTACCTTCCTGGCACTTTGTTGTTAATACTATATACTCATACATTTTAACTTTTTTATTTACCTTGCTATGCTTTTTTATTTTCAATTGCCTCTATTCACCATACTTTTGTTTATTTATATTTTTGTACTACTTTTTAATTCTCTGTATTTTGCATATAGCCCTGAAGAAGACCTACAAAGTAGGCCGAAACATTGGCTACTTAATAAACTGTTATCCATTTCTAAGAGAAATTCATTGACCTCTACCCGGACCACTTTCTTCCACATATCATCTGTTGTATATTTTACCTGATGGTGGGTTAGGCACATGAGAAATAAATTTCTCACCAAGGGAAAAGTTGCTCTCTGAATATAGAAAAAAAAAAATTGAATGGGATCAATATTTATCCCCTGATTTTTGTTCCTTAGGATTCCAACAATTAAAGTTCATAGTCTAAGGTGAAATTGACTAGAGTAATGTTCTTTCTAATAAGATCCCCTAAATACCTTATTAAAGTAAAGAATTGTACACCATAAAAACATATTACATTGAGCCATTAATTAGTTATTGTAAGAAATTAAAAAAAAATTCAGAAAAGGTACAGGTTTAAGGGACCATCTAAGACACAAAACTAAATTATTAAACCATTCTAAGAAAATGTTTAAGTTATTTTCTTAAAAATTATATTTATATAAAGCACAATAACATCGATAATAATATAACTAAAGATTCATAATCAATGGCGGATCCAGACTTCGTCTGTAATGTGGATTTGGTATATTTGGCTTCAGTAAATTAAATCGGGACACATTTTAAAAATAACCAGTGTATCCATTAATGTTGTGGTCTTGTATTATTCTATTAAAACTGATTATAAATGTTCAACACAAACAGTATAAAATGACTGAACTCTTACATACATATTTTTTTCTAAATGTAAGGAAGATGATGGTTCATTTTTGAAAATAAATACGATTTCCATTAAATATCAACATTTTATTTAAAAAATAATTTACATGTTAAAATTTCTTTATTTTCCATATAGCTGATGATTGGGCCTGACAACATTTCTTCTATTGCATTTATGTATCCAAAGAGAGTGGGCTAACCCCTCTCTGGATCCGCCAAAGTTCATAATAAATTAATAAAGTGTATTTTAAAAAATCAAATGAGTCTACTACATTAATTATATGTTAGTTAACAAATTAAGAAAAATATGAATGACAAAAAGAATGGTGTCTATAGACAGTTTACCATATTGAAATTGAATGAAAGATAGAATATAAAAACTAATAACGAGCAGACTCATTATCACTGTAAAATATACATATATAATATAAACTAGCCGGGGAAAAGTGAACTTGTGTGTAAAATGGTCCCAGATGGATGTAAAAAAACACATAAGAATAACAAGTAAAAGGATTTATATATATATAACATTTCATTAAATCTAACAAAAGTCACACACACATACATGCTCTCTTTTCGCCAGAAATAACATAAAATCCATCTTATTTGTGTGTCCAATTTATATATATATATATATATATATATATATATATATATATATATATATATATATATATATAATATGTCATTTATTATCTAAAGCCAATCATCTCACAATATGGAGGATAGCTTTCCACCTTTAGGAAATACAGTGGCAGTGTAATTGCTAATATTAATTACGAATTAAATTATCCAAATTCTTTTTCAAAGCAGATAAAAATACTCAAAAACACTTAAACCATACTTAATGAACTTGTTAACATTAAGTCAGACAGATAAAAACAATGGTGTTGCCTATATTCAATAATGAAAAATGATAATAAAAAAAAAAAAAAAATTAAAAAATAAATCTCTAATTTAAAGTATGATTGAGCTTATATGACAAAATAAAGCTTAAGGGGGGAAAATAAGTGCCAATTTTTTTTTCCTTTTTTTCTTTTTTGCTGCCAAAATAAGCTGAAATTCATACATAAGGAAACATATCAGTTTGTACATTAAGGTATATAATAAAAAATTAACTAATCGGTGGCCCTAACATTAAGAAAAATCAAAAGTGCAATGGATGGTCCAGCCACCCAGCAACTCAATCTGAAACATCAAATATTTCATAGTTTAATCTTTTTGGTAACTTAAGTGATTCTTTTATAATTATAAAATATTATATTTTTATATCATCAAATTGGATTTTCTTAAAAAATAAAACAATGAATGGTCTGACCATTACATAATACAAAGAAACATTTTCTCTTTACATTTACTTTCATATAAATAAAGTATTAAAATCTATAACATTTTAAGTAAAACTGGAAGAAAAGACTAGAAACATCATCTACAAAAATGAGTAATGAACAAAGAATCTATTAAGACGGAAATTTAAGTGAGATTTTAATCTCAGGCCTTTTAAAGGCATCGTAGATACAATAAACTTTAAAAACATAACTTAGTACCTCATCAATTTTATGAATTTATGTAAACATACATACATATACAAATATATGTATACATACATATATATTAATTAAAACAACTATAAACATTTCTTCTCGTAAACCCTTACCAATATACCATAATATTCAAAACATCAAAATATTACTCCCTTTATTTTTACATAACCAATCATTATTTAACAAACAAACAAGCAAAACAAATGCTTAGTTAAAAAAAGTATTTCCTAAAATTCATTTGATTATTCCCTAGGAGCAACAAAACATGTCTAATTTTACTACATTAAAACCATCCTTAAAGCAATTAATACTAATACTTATTTACATAGTGCAACAGAATTTGTTTTATAATAGGTTAAATAAACTTCTAAAAAATAAATAACAAAGCCCTTCATTTTAGGATGGTAATAACCAGTAAAGCATGTGCTTTTTTAATTTTAAAAAAATTTATATTGTTTGTTTTTTCCATTGGGAATACTATCATATACACAATAGAGGGCCAAAAATATATCAATATCACATCTACCCATAAAAAAAATTATGTTTTGGAGTTCATCTTCTTTATCGCTTGGTCGACAATAAGTAATAATTTACTAATAACATTCATAACAGTAAATTATATATATATATATATATATATATATATATATATATATATATATATATATATATATATATATAAAAAAGTTCAATAAAATTCTGAAAATGTTTAACATAAACATTAATGGTGGTCTTGTTTTAACCAAGGCTTTTTTTTTTTACCTTTTCTTTTTGCCCTCGATATTACTATTATTTACTTATTATGTTTTTATTTTCTTACAAAGGCCAACAGTAACAATAGAATATATTATGATGAGCAATAAGGAAGTTGATATCCAAATATTTTAGTTATATCTATATGTATATACATATACGTAATTTATTATATTTATATACATATATATATATTTATAAAATTATCTGCTTAATGTTACATTCAAAGAATACACATAAATTTTACCTCAATCACTTACCAATACATACATAACCATTTTGAGGCATGAGTTATGATAATCAAACATAATTAACTCAATTGACGTGCCATCCCAACAAACATAAAGTACTTTTCATTTTAACTAAAACCATCTCTAGGCTGGTGATGAATAGTTCACCCATACATAAAGACTAAGTAATATTGACTTATACATGCAGAGCATTCATTAAAAATACTATGCATCGGTAGAGGCAAAGTATGACACATCAACTTGACAACAAGTTTTCGCCATACCAAATTGGCAACGGCAATATATATATATATATATATATATATATATATATATATATATATATATATAATAAATAATCTTACAAAACATAAGGACAAAAACACGACAATTTTTTTTAAACGAGTTTGAAGTCCTCACTATATCTGTGAGATCTCTTTCTTTAATATATAGTATGTATATTTTCTGTTTCAAATTTCATTATATTCGACATTCGTTTTAACACATTTGTACCGAAGCAAATCGTTGCTAATAATAATCTTTACCATCATGATTTAATCACTTGACTTCCTGTTTACACAATAAAACCGCCTGGAGGGAATAAGTGTCTCTATGTTTGTTGAAGGAATACTTGAGTCACCTAGTAAAAATGCCATCCTCACTTGGGCCCAGGCGGAGTTTCAGCACCACTCACTTTGTCAGAAGCGTCCTTCATTTTTTCACAATAATCAGCAAATACATCACGAAAACGTCCCCATGACTTTTCAGGCACTGTGATCGCTGTTCGAAAGTTAGTTTTAACCTAAACAAAACTTTCTTTTAATTTAGTTTATAATAATATAATACCAAAAGCTTATCTAACCTTCTTTTCTAATAACAGCCTCTGAATAGAAATGACATGAGGCACAGAGATGCAAAAAGGGATAAATCCATATTTTATAATTTTTTTTTTTTTTTATGGAGAATGGAGATAGTTGGGGGTGCAGTAAAAAAAACAATACCAAATAAGTACAAGACTTATATTTAATGTGTGCCGACGTTTCAACCTACCTTGTAGGCAATCTTCAGGGCAAATGGGAGGGGCAGCTGGGTGGACCGAGTAACCTAGGTTGTACTAATCAATTTTAAATTCTTATGTTCAAGCTTGTCATCGCTACGGTGACTAATTTAACTTACAAGAGAGAGGCATACTGGATAGACTTTGTCGATTCAGACCAACAATTTTCGGATGATTCTATATTAAAGGTGTCGATATATACTCCACCTTTTGTGGATGGGCTATCGTCCCTGTTGCCTGTGTGGTAATTCTTGCACCCTGCATGTTATTGTGTCTTCACATGAGCCGATAAACATGGTTTTCTACTAAGCTGTAGCTTCCATATATACCTATTATACTGCGTCAACGGAAATAGGAAGAAGGAAGGGCGGATACAATTTTTAATTGTAATCAAGCAAACAAAAATGTTTGTTTCTCTCTCATAGCCCTGAAGATGGCCTACGAGGTTGGTCGAAACGTTGGCACACATTAAATATATGTCTTGTACTTATTTGGTGTTGTTTTTTTTATTGCACCCCACAACTATCTCCATTCTCCATTGTATCATCCGGTCAACTATTTTCCTCTCATATTTTTTTTTTATGTTTTCTCACAAATTTAGCCTCCTCTACATGGTGGTATATGGTTCACCATTCAAAATATGCTAAATCCATTCTAATTTTTCTAAAAATAATTGTCTCTAATTAATAATCAAATCACCTGAATTATGCATATTTTTTGTTTCCTGAAAAATTTTCAAATTTGGATTTACCCCCCCTTTTGCATCTCGACCTTGCCTCACATGTAATGAATTATAAAACAATGTTTGAGTTATAAAACAAAATTATTTTCAGAGGATTTCAAAAAATGATATTTACATAAAATTATATAATATTAAGTATAATTTTTACCTCAGAGATGCGCATGTAGATACCCCTATTGTTTTGACCAATGTCAAAATAAAAGTTTTTGTTATCTACCCGCATGTGCCTGCCCTCGGGTAACTCTCCTTTAAAACCGCCATCATCAGTTCCAAATTCTACAAGGAGATCAGTAAGGGCATCTCGAAATTCTATCATACCCTGTGCTGGTATCGCTATTTGAGACCTAGGACCACCACGTGATATTGTTTGCGATACCTAAAGGCAGAAATAATTAATGCATTTTTATAAATAAAATTGACTAAATTTGAAAAGGTTTTAACCATTCTGTAATAGCAGTTTTAACTTTTATTTTAAGAAATTTATTAATTAGATTTACCATTATTTAGGTTAATTCTGCTCCCAATATAGGGGAAGTTGTTTACAGAGTAGATTTATATATAATAAATTAATTGAATAAAATAATATAATCTATTTTGAAATCAAAGACACAGAAAACTGGTAACCTAAATGGTCATTATTAAAAACCAAAATTTGAAGAGGATACATTACCAACTTTTTTTTTACAAAAAACCTGTAACCACTACGACCCGTGAACGAGTCTGGGGTTCAATATATGGTAGAGACTGTACTCATTTTTCAAGGACAACGGTTCTGCAAGGAGCTGACTTGTCCTAAGTCACTCTCAACCGCCGGGTTTTTCCTCCTTATTTTGAATACCCTATTTTTATATTTTATACAGGCTGGATGAGCCCCAGGAGGGTCCTAGATCCCATATGATCCATCTCCCGCTGCAAACAGACTAAATAAAAGTAACTGCCTGCAGCAGGATTTGAACCAGGATTTCCGGCATGGCTACTCAGTGCTCCACCACTGAGCCACGCTCCCATCTTTAAAAAAAAAAAAATCAATACAGACTAAATGTATCGCCACTATAAGTGATACCAGTTAAATAATGGCAGTAAAAGCTTATCGAATAGGAAGGCTCGATGCTGATACCACCCATTACTGTTTGCAAACTTCCATCCACGGATTACCATCCAGACCCAAACTTGTAAAATTGCCCTGAATACAATGCTCTCTATCCCTATGCCTCGTTCCACCTCTCAGGTGTTTGCCATTTGGCAGCACGGGTCATCTTTAATGGTATGCATTATTTACTACACCCAACAACTTCATAAGGCTAGCTTAACCTCATAGCAGCTATAACTTAGATTAAACTAATTTCAGCAAAATTTGTATGTTTTTTTCACACTGAATATTCTATATGATTTATTAGCATTATACTTTGTTATTAAATAAATTAAGACATTTATCCTTTAACATTAGTGACCTCGTTTCACACCCATATAGAACGGTTGGCACACAGTCGATTAGATGATTGGAGGAATAGGGTCTGCCCACGGACCCAGAAGCTTTAAATAGCGAAGTAGAAAAGAAAATTTTCAGTCTCAGATTAAGGCCTGAGGAAATTTGCAGTATGGCCAGTGTATGCCAGCAAAGAATTTGACTAAACAGTTGAAACCAGAAAACGCCTGATGAATGGATTCAAAATATTGGTCACGGCAATTTTAGAGAGTATTTAATTTTAAAATTAGCAACTAACATACATACTCCCATACATGGTCTAACAAAATTAATTTCGATTGAAATTTAATCTTGATATTAAGTATATTACTGTATCATAGCTTACAATACCTGTATTGTTATTCTAAAGGGACTTGTTCCAGAATAAATAAAGACATTATTATTATTAAATAAATAAAAAATTATTGTGTTTACACATTACGGATGCATACAAATATGTAAAATTATAACTGGATTGTAGAAACAAATTTATTAAATAAGAAATTACCCTTAGAAAGCGACCTCTTGCATTTTCTTTTAAATCCAAATAATAACGCCGATTGTCCTTGATCATCATTTCTGATTTTAACTTCCCATCTTCTGGAAGATTGTCAGGATTAGGGGGGCCTGAAATAATAAATATTGGAATATTTTAGTTAGATTATAAAAAGCAAAGAATACCAAAATCATAATAAAAAAACAACTGAGATTTATTCATTTGCAAAAATAAAATATTCTTAACAAAAACAAAATTACATGTAAATTGCAGAAGCATGTAATGAATATGTAATTTTAGCAATTACTAATCTATGACTAGTTAATTTATATTGACCTAGCCTTTCCTTCAGTTCGATGTTGTTGTATCTTGATCTCGTTTTCCGCCATGTGTTTAGGAATAGAGAGAATAGAAGGTGATATAAAGGTTATATATTCTATGTGTTATGTATTAATTCCAATTGAAATAAAGTATGTTTTCTTGTTTTGCCAAAGTGCGTGTGTTATTTTTCAAATACCGGACATTCCAAACATATTAATTGGCGACGAGGATTAAAACATCGAATAGTTCAGCATTAATGACTGCTATCAAACCGAATATCAAGATTCAAAATCGTTTCTAACCTCCGTCTACGAACGTCACTACGTTTTTCATCATACTACAGGTATCTTATTTTAAATTATACATACAGTTTACAATGGATGAGAATCAATTCAAAAGTTTTTTAGAAACGTTCTCCCAGGCACTTGCGTACAATCAAAAAGCTCTTGTAGAACAGTTAATAGCGGCCGTAGGCATTACTGGTAATGGTAATGTTGCACCGTTTGAACGATTTGAGTCAACATTGGAGAAATTCTCTTCATACCTCGAACGTTTCGAAAACTACGCCGCTATGAAAAACGTTACCTGTGATAAGAAAAAATCCCAGTTACTTTTGAGTTCAATAGGCCCTATTCAATACAACAATTTGGCCGCATTTCTAGGACCTGAGAGACCGTTGAACTCACTTGATTACAAATCACTTTCAGAGGAATTTTCGAGGATGCTGATGCCCGCTGGGAATGTTGTTGTTGCTCAACATTATTTTCTATCTTGCTACCAACAGGACTGTCAGTCTATTTCTGAATATGTTGCTACGCTACGACGTCATCTGTCAGATTGTGAGTTTCATGTCGAATGCACTGAATCTACGTGTAAGAGAAAAGTCTCGATATCTGAAGTTTTCTTGCGGGCTCAGTTTGTGCGAGGGATCCGCGAATTATTATTACAAGCTAATATTACTAAGTTTGATGACATTTTTAAAAAAGCATTGGCATTGGAAGCTTCGCGAATTCAAAGTAAGGAAATGAGTAGCATGAGCTCCTCCCTGGCTCTCACACCGGGATTTTCATCCAACTCAAGTGATGTTAACAAAATTTCACGTCGTTCAAATACAGACAAAGCTGGTTCGCGTCCTCACCACCCCCGGGACACCACTCCAAGCTCGCGTCGTCGTCCTCCATCACGTTCGCGGGATTTTTATCGCACATTGGGAATTGAAAATTTATGTTTTCGATGCGGGAAAAGTTCTCATAAATCAAATGACTGCCAAATCGACCGAGAAAAACTAAGATGCACTTCATGTTTCGCACAAGGTCATGTTTCAAGAGTGTGTATCAAAACCTTATCTAAATTACCTGTTGATTCTAAGCAAATCGGACATGAATCTGACGAAAGCCACTCTGATCATTCAACCCAGTCTTACGGATGCAATGCTATTACACATGTCTCGTCTAGCGTAATTGATTTATATGAACTCAATGCCTGCTCAGGGAAGTATATCATAACTGTGTCTCTCAACAGTAAACCTTTCAAAATGGAGGTGGATTCTGGTGCGAAATTCTCTATTCTGCCGGAAGACAAATTACAACAGCTTAACCTCAAAAAAGACCTTTTACCGGCGCATATTAACTTCAGAGCTTTTTCAAAGGACATCGTCCCCTGCAAGGGTAAAATAAACGTTGCAGTAACCTATAAAAACAAACGCATTTTAGCCGACCTGTACATTGTTCCACCTGGCCATGACGCTCTTTTGGGTCGCGACTTGATAAGGAAGCTTGGACTAGAACTTAAACAGATCGATGCAGAGATGTCACTTAAAAATGTTCCTCAGGATTTCACAGATTTCTACGCCTTAAATGAGGTTGGCATTCTTAATGAGTTTCCTGAGGTATTCGAGGAAAAAATTGGGTGTGTCCCAAATTGCAAAATTTCCTTGACATTGCGGGAAAATGCCAAGCCAATCTACACCAGAGAACGCACAGTACCATTTGCTCTTCGTGCTCGAGTGGAACGGGAGCTTGACTCACTTGAAAAATCTGGCATTATTACACCAGTGGCTACGAGTGATTGGGGATCTCCCCTTGTTGTAATTCCAAAACCAGATGGAGGAGTCCGACTTTGTGTCGACTATAAATGTGGTGTAAATGAGCGCTTGGTTTCTGCAAATTTTCCTATTCAACGAGTGGAGGATGTTTTAAGTAGCCTTCGTAATTCCAATTACTTCTGTAAACTCGATTTGTTCAAGGCATACCTGCACCTCCCGGTAGATGAACAAAGCAGCATGATACAAACCATTTCCACCCATAGAGGGACATATAAAATGAACCGACTAAGTTTTGGCATTAAGACTGCCCCGTCAGAGTTTAATAGAACTATTTCTCAAATCCTGGGGGGCCTGCCCAAATGTGCTGTATACTACGATGACATCCTAGTTCACGGATTTTCCTTGGAGGAATGTCAAAAAAACCTTCGGCTATGCCTCAGAAGACTGTCAGAGTATGACTTGCACCTTAATAAACACAAGTGTTCGTTTTTCACTACTGAAACTGACTACCTTGGCCATGTCGTTTCGAGGAATGCTATCAGAAAAAATCCTCAAAAGATCCAGGCTGTCTCCGCACTACCACGCCCACAGAATGTCGATGAAGTTCGTAGATTTCTAGGTATGCTTACCTATTATGCAAGATTTATCCCTGATTACTCAACGACTTCATTTCCCTTACGAAATTTGCAAACTAAAGGACACCGTTTCAAGTGGACCAAGCAATGTGAAAATGCCTTCCTTAAACTGAAAGCAGAAATGTGCAGTGACAGAATTTTAGTTCCTTTCGATCCAGCACTGCCTGTTATTTTAACCACAGATGCTAGTCCGGTGGGAGTTGCAGCAATTCTTAGCCATTCTGTAGACCGACATGAAAAACCCATAGCCTATGCATCCCGTGCCCTCACACCGTCAGAAATGAACTACAGTCAACTTGACCGGGAAGCACTAGCTATTGTGTTTGGAGTCTCACGATTCTATAACTATATCTACGGGAAACATTTCTTTTTGGTTACTGATAATCAGCCACTTTCCCGGATTTTTGGACAGAACCGAGCTTTACCACAGATGACTTCAGCCAGACTACTTAGATACGCCTCATTCCTTTTAGGTTTTGACTACACAGTTCTATGCAAGAAGAGCAAGGAAAATCAGAATGTGGATTGTTTATCAAGGGCTCCTCTCCCGAATTCGAGTAAGACTGCAGATATTTCAATCAATGATGAGGTGAACCTTATTCATTTTGAATCAGTTTTCCATGTTTCCAGCACTTCAATAACAGCTGAGACCATCGCTGAGGCGACATCGTTGGACTCGGATCTCCAGAAAATCATCAAGGATCTGCAAACGGCATGCCAAGACTCCCCTTACTCTATTTCACATGGAATCCTATTCAGGTTGGATAGAGTGGTTATTCCAAAGCTTCTTAGACCCGCCATATTGAAAGAACTCCATGCCACTCACGTTGGCATTACAAAAATGAAGCAACTGGCTAGAAGGTATGTGTATTGGGAAGGGTTAGATAAGGAAATAGAACACACCGTCCGAGGGTGTTTGGAATGTGCGCCATTAAGAAACAACCCACCAAAAGTCACAGTACACCCATGGGACGATCCGAATGCCAACTGGGAACGCCTTCACGTAGATTACGCTGGGCCAATGAACGGTTTCTACTTTTTCCTTTGCATTGATGCGAAGTCCAAATGGCTGGAAGTTCGCGTGGTTCGAGACGCTCCGACTACTCAAGTGACCATAACCTTATTGGACGATATATTCTCCAATCATGGATTCCCTAACCAGATTGTATCGGACAACGCTTCTATTTTCACGTTTAGTGCTTTCGAACAGTATTGTAAAGATCGAGGGATATCACAACGCCTCATTGCTTCTGGACACCCAGCAACCAACGGACTCGCAGAGCGAAGTGTCCAAACTCTGAAGAGAAGGCTAAAAGCCACAGCAAGCGAACCTGGAACTATGTCTGAGAAAGTGAAAAGAATCCTTTTCCGTTACAGAGCAACTCCCCTTTCATGTGGGTTTTCACCGGCAGAGTTATATCTAAACAGGAAAATGAAGATTAAACTAGACCTTGTTTTTCCAACCAGACAGCAGAAATCGACCAGCTCTACTGATTGCAGGCGATCGTTGAAAAAGGGAGCTAGAGTTCAAGCTCGCCTTTATCAGAACAATAGGGATACCTGGTGTTTTGGAACAATCGTCCAGTGTTTGGGCTCTCGGCATTATTTAATTAAACTTGACTCTGGGCGCACCCTAAAACGCCATATCAATCAACTGATTTCTACCGATGTGCCTGAACCACAGGATATTCCTCAATCTCAGGGAAACAGTGTTACGTCAGAAAGAAGGAACCGCACAACTCGCCATGTTACGTTCGACGTACCTCAGCAATTGCGTAAAATGCCACCAATCCTGGACAAATTCAAAAAATCAATTGATGCGACGTGGGAGCAGAACCAAACCCCTACTGCAGACTGGCTACCACCTACACCACAACTGATCCTGGATCGGACTACCTCTGTGAATGAACCACCCGAAGACTTAGGTGTTGTTTTGGACCCGGAACAGAATTTAACTCCAACCACCCAGACTACAGGTAGAAATGAATTAATGCAGCCTTCGCTAGAACATCGCAATGTGACTCCTCGAATTAAAGCTCGCCCTCAAAGAGAAAGACGTCGACCAGCATACCTCAAGGATTATGACTGCAACAACCAAGATAAAGCTGAAGATATTGAATAGTACCTTGCATCATGGCTTTTATATATACATATATATATATTTTATTTTTATTTTTTTGTATGACACCTTCCTCCCTATTTTTTTTTACTTCTCTATCTTAGTTTGTTTTTTCTTTTCAAGTGGCGGACGCCTGCCTTACAGTTTATAAATTTGTTGTACTATTTTGCAGGACATTATCATAGAATGTTCCTTTTTAAAGTGGCGGACGACTGTTGTATCTTGATCTCGTTTTCCGCCATGTGTTTAGGAATAGAGAGAATAGAAGGTGATATAAAGGTTATATATTCTATGTGTTATGTATTAATTCCAATTGAAATAAAGTATGTTTTCTTGTTTTGCCAAAGTGCGTGTGTTATTTTTCAAATACCGGACATTCCAAACATATTAGATGTGAACCTTTTTTATTTATTAAAAAGAATGTAGTGAAAAAATAAGACATCTGGCAGAAGATACAAAACCCTGAAAGGCAAGAAATGCGAGGACATAAGAAATATGAAAGATACAGTAAAACACTGACAAAGGAGAAGTATATTCAGAAGAGATGGTGAGAGAGAGCTTCTTATTTTTAAGGATGCAAGAAGACAGATAAATTAATTACTTAAAAGGGAGAAAGGAATGATGACATTGAATGGAAAAAATAAATTATGATGGTTAAAAAGAAGCATAGACAAAAAGACAGTGAAGAAGATGCAGTGCTTGCCTAGAACTTATTGAATAACATGGGCAAGAAATGATTATGATGCTTCGGGTTTTCATTCAAAGAATAAAAAATGATAAAAAAATATTAGATTATAACAAAAATAATTTTTTTTTTTTAAAAAGTGTTGATTACCGAGGGAAGCATAATAATCACTAAATGTCGATAAATGGTCTCGGAACTCGGCTGCTGTTGAAAGAGCTAAGAAAATTTGACTCCGCCTTCCATCTGCTGCAATCTGAAAATCAGAACTATCATTAGAATAACTTCTTTATTCAGGTTAAAAATCATGTTTAAAGGATATAAGAAATGCATAATAATAAAACAAGGATTATTTTCAAGAAACTGTTTCTACATAATTAAAGTCAAATAAACACCATAATTTAAAAAATTGAGAATGAAAACTGAGACTAATGGTAAAATATAACCCTTACCTAAGGAAAGTGATAAAATCAATCTGTTTTACAAACAATATTAAAGAAAATATTAATTTTTGTTAATAGTCTGATTTAATTACAATTTTCCAGCTGGATTATCATAGTAATTCAAAATAGAATTCAATTATTAGGGTAAGAGAAAAAAAATAACAAACATTTTCCAGTCAATGTATATTCCTGATATTCAAGACATTTAGACACTATGGTGTCATTTTCAATCTTTTTCTCTAAATTTTTTTTTTATAAGAATGAGAGAATTCAACTGAACCACAATGTTCTATTAAACTGTGTCGTTTTTATTGCAATAATAAAACAACAGTTAGTTTCTGTCAGCCGGATATCAAAATAACATTTAAAAAATAAATAAACACATATATAATATACTTACATCAGGATCAGATAATATATTTATTACACAAACAATTTAAATTCTGCTCAAGACAGAACAGTGGTTTCAATGTTGTTAGCATATTCATTAAGCAAATTATAAAAAATATTTATTCACTAACTTACCCTGAATTTGATTCCTTTAAAAATGTTTTTATTTGTTTATTCATATATTTTTTTCTTTTTTACATACACATCTAATAAACCAAATATAACATTTTCTGATGGACAAATACTGTATCAAATTTTTCATTTCACCAGTTGACTGATCTAAACTATCTTAGGTCACTTCCTTTTTCCACCTAACAACATAACACTACATTGACTTGCTTGTCTTCTGCTTTGCAAAGTAATTCCAAAATAAAACAATATGGTACAAAATGTTATCTCCAATACGATGATCACTAACAAAGTTCACAATCAAACTCTAAAGACTAAGTGATTAATGATGTGACATTAACAGTGAGTTATCCTTCTATATTTTACCTAACAATATCCTGATTACTACACAATACTATAAAACTGTAATATTACTATACATAACAGCCCCATGTGACCTCGAGGGAATCCTCTATTTATAATCAATAAAACAATACTAAGCTGCAATAAAATAAAATCAAATCTAAAAATAACACATAACCTACAATTAAAATTAAAACAAAGAAAACCACTGTGACTTAATATAACTAAAAATATTTAAAAAAAGTTAATAAAGGTATCACTAATTTTTATTAACAAGTAGTTATCATTTGTGACTTAGAAACAAATTTACTCACTTCGGCAACTTTTATAAAACGGCCTCTCCTATTTTGTTTAACATCTAGATAAAACCTTTTAGATTGGATTTGTATCATTTTAGTGGCGAGTTCCGTTTCCCCAGACTGTTGCTGTCCTGTAACAGAATCAAAACCTTTATGTATAAATGATAAAATGAAAACCTTTCAATTTATTTTTAAATTCGTATTAAGAATATTAAAAATTTGAAGGTATTACGAATTTCTAATGTTACAAGACTTTAGTAACCATTTTATAGATACTAGATGAGGTTTCGCAGATCCCACAGGGTTGAACAGAAAAAATAATTTGTATGTCATAGCTGAATTCGAACATCAAACCAACTAAGCTAAGCAACTCATCGCTCAAAACACTGAGCTCTTTAAATTGAATAAATAAAAAAAAAAGAAGGAAAAAATGGATCATTCTTATTTTGTCTTCCTTTTTAGGGCAAATAAAAGATTTATTTTTAATATTTCTCTAGTGTGCATGATTTATACATAAACCTAATCATATAAGAGAAAGAGAAAAAAAGAAAAGACTGAACGTGAAATACTCTTTTATTCATCATAAATTAATTAATTAGAAGTTGAACAAAAAGGAAAAATTAAATATTATTGCACTGATAGAGTAGCATTACTTCAAATGTTAAAGTGAGTAGAACATTCAGTAGGAATGTTAACATTTATGGGGCTAGAGGTACAGTTAAGAGTGTTAAATAGAATTATGACCTTAATAATTAAAATGGCCTATGATGGAGAAAATAAAAAAAATATTAATAATCATTGTAGTTTCTGGGTTTATCTTATCATTTTTATAACCAGCCAGAATCAATTCTGAAATCCACAGTTTGTTTAAACTTAATAGGGAGGAAATAAGTTTTAAATTATAAGACAATAACTTTTAAGACAAAAATACTGTTACTACTTCAACAAAAATGACTGTTACTACAAGAATGACTGTTACTACTTCTGGGACGAATGTACATTTCTGTCTCTCAGTTACTCTCCACTCTCTTTTTTAATTTTTAATACAGCCATTAATCAAATAACTATAGGAAACAATTATGTCTTTAGATAATTCAGTATTTGATTCCACTACATATGAAGTAACTATTATGAATATACAAAACAAATTAAACAGATTACGAATTTTTTTTAGTAAATAAATGATAGCAAAATTAGAAGTATATATGCCTAAAATAAATTCTTGTTCCGTATTTGTTTCTTCTAAAGAATACACTTTATGTTAACCACGGTCTATTGGATTACAAAATTGACTACAGCAATTATTCAATAGAAGGAAGGGAAGGTCCAAGGCAACATAGATCCGATCTCAATTGCTTCTTGATTATTTGCTACTGAGAGAGTAAATCAAGAAGCAACTTTAAACAAATTAAGAATATATAATTTTGCGATATATTAGAGTTTACTTTATTATTTGTGAGGGGAGATATTTTTTTATTTGCTAAATAATTGAAACAATGATATTGGTTATACCAATCTGATCCAATGAGATGTTGAATTGGTTGGTTCAATTGTGAGTAGTTGAGAAAGAAAAACAAACACATTTCACATTTATATACTTAATCATTTAAGAATTATAATGGATTTTTTTATTAAAATAATAAATTTGAGTCTTTAAACAAAGCAGCTGGAGAGGGTTAATTAGGAAATTAAATATGGCAGTGCATCTTAATTGTTAGTTTTTAACTATCACAGGGGAAATTATTGAATACAATTTTGAAATAAACTTTTTTTTTTTTTTATTTATATTGTTTTGAAATATCAAAGGTACAAAAGTATTACTTATATTACAGGGTATTCTCATTTGTTTGAAACAGAATGAGAATATACAGATGAACCATCAAGACAAATAAAGTCAGATGTACCCCCTAATCATTCTATAGTAAACATATATTTTTTATTATATGGGAATAGTAAATTGAAGCTCATTAAAACATAAGAGAGATGTCATACATAGCACGGGCCATTGACCTAGGACCTGGGAGAAGGCTAGCCAGTAATCAATAGAAGCAGACACCTCCTCAAAGCCAGCTTGCCTACCTACCCCACCTTTCTGTACAGTGACCTTGTATTAACTAGCATTAAATTTATTTTACGGCTCCTGGGGTACAAATAACAAAAAAAATAATAAGGAAATTTTAAGTTGTGTTGTTTCAACATGTTTGCTGACGGCAGAGCAAAATTTAGAAGATACCAAATGACGAGAATTTAAAGCTCGTAATTTAAATGACAAATGCCAAATATTTATTATCATTTCATATTTGAAAAAAAAAATATGCCAGTTTTGTAACATTTTTGAGGATAAATAGATCGTATTGGCGCAGCACTTAGGCATCCTAAACCCAAAAAGGAACGCCATTTAGATCCAAGACTGTAAGGATTGACGACTTTTATTTCGTAACAGGCCTGATGGATAACTCATCAACCTCTCATATAAATAAATATATTAAAACGTGACATTATTAACTGTTAGCAATATTCTAATATATATTTATAATGTAAGAGATGTTTTTAATATCTAAATTACGTAGTGATAAACGATAATTCCTTCTTTTATTAAATTTTCTCGTTTAATTGTTTTTTATCGGTAACTGACTGGATAGACAACACTGTTCGCATTAGATGAAATATATTGTATTAAACATCAATAATTTTACAAAGCAACGACATTTTTGTCCGGAATTTTATAACTTATTATATAATAAATATCAGCGATATTATACGAAAAAGTAAATAATTCTGAAGCGAAATTGAAATTTACAGAGTATGCTTTTACTGATCCACTTAAGAATAGCGCATCGCTAACATATTCCCCTTAATTCTCTACCGGAATAAAAATTGTGGCATTTCTACCAAAAGAAGACTTCGGATCAAATATTCCTTACTTCTTTTTTAAAAATCAAAATTAGAAAGAACTAGACTGTATAAAAATATCCATATTGTAGCAATATAAATAAACCGATTAACAGGTAATTGAGATAGGAAAAAGTAATAATGGGTCTAATGCTAAACTTAAAGAATGGATAAATAAAAGGGACATTTCATTAAATTAGTGAATGAAACCTTGATTTATATCTAGAAATATCGAGCATTTATTGGATCGACTTGAAGTTCGAAAATCTTTTATCATATTGCAATTATAAGGGAAAAAACTTTTAACCATTTCTTATTGATCGCCGCAATATTGTAATGCCTCTCTAATCACTGCAAAATAAAATAACTTTATTGTAAAACGAGATAAACGAAAAAAGGGTTGTTTAAACTTAAAGAAATATTAATAACTATAATCGATTGCAGGATTCTAGTGTAGAATTTATATAGCACAGTAAGATAAGACTAATAAGTCTTGAATATATTCCTTGATTTAACAGAAAGAAAGATGAGTGTAATAATGTCAGGAAGATGATGTATCGCTAAAAAATTATGTAATACTATACTGCACACAAAGCAGTAAGGTTGACAGTGACAGAACTTGAGAGATCGGGAAAACAAATCGATTTAAAGTATCGATTATTACTATGAATATTGAATTATTACTGACCGAGAGAATGAATGAATGCTGAGGACGGAGGGTCTAACATGGTCCGGCCTGCCCTATCCCCATCGCTCCCCCTGGCCGCTACCCCATCCCTCCGCCGCCGCACGACCTCCACACACTTCGCTTCGCTCGATACTGAACCTATCCGAGCCCTCTCTACCCCCACCACTACCGAACAGCTGATTCCGACATCAAGCTCCCCACTAATCATACAACACATGTATAGCCACGTTCGAAAAATATAGCAGCATTTAGAATTTTTCATTAAAATACTCTCCAAATATAAAAATCCTTACATTTGACAGACTTCAGGAAATGTAAACACTTATTAAACATCTCGAGACTTGAAGACAAGGAAGGGCGAGGAAGAAATTCCCAGAACAACTGTTAGAGAACTGGCAGGAAAACTCAACAAATCTAGACCACTACAACCCATGAAGGATTACATTCAGTGCATGGAAGAGACTGTGCTGTTTCAAGGGCAACATGTGCTGAGAGGAGATTTGTACAGATACTAAATAAAATTCGCCACGACAGCCAGATTTGGACCCAGGACCTTCCGCACGGCAAGTCAAGTGCGCTGCCACTTAGCCACTCCGCCACCCGCAGGAAAACTAGAAGTCAGCAAACCGACCGTCGATAAGCATCTCAAGGCGATTAGGAAGGTGAAAAAGCTTGAAAGTTGTCAAAACTTCTTCCACGAACTTCTTTCAAAGCTCAACTCTTCCTCTCGAAATCTTTGGAACCACCATTGAACAAAGCACTCACTTATACTGGTTTCGTTCCAGACTTCGTTAATATTTCTGGCCGTTTGAACTCTTAACACAATATTATGCTCAAATCACGTTTTGACATCTTAGTAAAGACTGAATTATTTCCAAGTAGCAAAATATTACAGAGGTAAACAAAAAAAATTTTTTTTTTTTTTTAAAATTGTGTTACCATTTATAAAAGTAAAAAATCCAACAGATATAAACAGTTCACGATGTGGAGAGGTATTTTAACATAAAGGCTGCATTATTTTCCGGACTAGCCAATAAAAATGTATATGTGTGAAGTGGTGGTAAAATTAAGACATATAACTTACGAAACTAGTTATATTAGGTATGCGTATGTGAGAAAGACTTATTTTAGGATAACACTTATGTAAGTTGGCGTATGTAAATTGAAGTATCATGCAACTTTGTAGAGCCTGTGTGAACTGTGGTTGACGTGACATACCTAAAAAAGTCCAATGGGCCTATGTATTGGGTCGTTTCATATTAAACGTCAGTACTTACAGGAAAGTTTATTTAGTAAAATTTAAATAAAATAAAATATTTTATAAAATAAAAACATTTTTGTTCAAAATATCTGCCCTCATTTTTCATACAGTTTTCCCAACGTTCCCAAAATGTTATCACATTTTCAATTCCAGAATGAAAAAGTCAGGGTTTTGTGATTGGAGAATGGGTTTTTGACTTCAGAAGAATCACTTTTAAAAAAATTACCGTGAAGGAAGTGTTCGTAACCCAGTTTAGTTTCTTCACTGTCTGTGGTGAAACATGAGATCTGGTGTTGTGTAAGAGAGTAGGTCACTTCCGAATAACATATGCAGGTTTTTAAAAAAAAAAGTTATTGCTGCATTATGTCAATATCCCTGCAGTATGGTGTGAATGTGATGATGTTTCACCTCTGGGTAGAAAGGATAGATGAATTATTCCTGGCATTGACCACTAAACGGAAACCAATAATTGTTTTGGATGCCAATTTTGTTTTGGCGTCGGCGTATGGTCCGTTCGTTACAACACCCTTCCCCGAGCATGGTGATAATGTTTATTGCAGCTTGGGCAGTCGAGTGCCACCCAAGTTAAAACTCTAAAATATTAAAAATATTAACGATACTCCTATCGCGTGTTTTCACGGTCAAATTTGATGGCAACGTTCGTTCAAATTAGTTATAGTAAATAACATAAAAAAAAGAAAAGATTAAAAACAGCTAATTACGATATGTAAACATAAACATAGTGAACTTCTAATTCGACTTTGAATTTTAGATATAATAAAAATGGACATTTCATATAAAACAACCTAATAGCAGGTTTTTATCCGCAGGCGTCTTATGTAGCAGTAATTTTGTAGAGAGAGCGAAGAGAGTGAAATTTATGCTTAAGTATTCACGTTCAATTTCAAGGTCAGTAAGCTGTCCACTGCGAGTCTTAAGTACTTAATTTTGGGATGGGATAGTGTAAAATGTTATAATGGGCATTCTGAACGTTTAAGTACATCAATTAATGTGCTAATGTAAATCCCTTTCCTGCATCCTTTATTAGATCAATTTTAATGGTTTTGTACGTTTGTAAAAAAATGTGTACCCATTAGTTGTGAAAACTGTATCTGGTGACAAAGCCTAAATATCTGGAAATTGACATAGCCTAGGGGGGGACCAATTTTATTTTATAACGTAAATCATCATGGCAAACTATAAAATAATTCTTAAGCAATATCCAGGTTCCAGGCCCATTCCCGTGCACTATGTACTGGTATTTCAGAAATTATTAAAAATCGGCCAAAAGAACGCTTGTCTGGGACTTTTTACAGAGAGTATAACATAGCAGAGATGAAGCCACATTAGCAGAATTGGTGGAGCCGGGTGAACAAATAGTGAAGTACTACTTTCATACTTGAAATCTGAAGCTCAAAATGCTGTACACTCCCATCAATTGTATTTCAGCTCCCACTTAAACAACACCCTTGTCTAAAAATCAACAGTGGACCTTGAATGATTTATTGGACTGTTTCTCAAAATTCAAAGAGATAGCCATTTTCTGAACTTTATGTTATATCAGCAATGAGCTGTGTATAATCAGGTAGGTCCTGTATTGTTTTTAAGCCTACTGTTGTACAAGGTTGGTATATCACGCTCAACCGCAAGGTTTTCCCCAAACTAAAATTAACCGCTTGAAAGAGGATGGGCTCCAGGAGGACCTCCAGAAAATCGACCAAAGGATCGATTCACGACTGCAAAATAAATAAATAATTTATCTTCCGAAGCAGGTCTCGAATTAGGAATCTGGAGATCAGTAACATACCAACTCTAAATTTCAGTGTGTAAATGTTACTCCGAAGAAATAGGAAATAATAGGAAATCTTGCAGGAAAATGATCGTGACTTTAAAACAAAATGATTCACTTTCACTAGTACGTTTTAATTTATCACTAGAGTATGTCATCAGTTTGTTTGTTTATTGATTTAACGTCACTTTTTGCTACCGAGGCTAATCGGACGATGCTAAAGTGGGAGTCCTTTATTTTGCCTATCCAGGTATAATTAGGATAGGGATCTTCATCTTAAATGAGTACCAGACATCGCGCTCGGGAGCGACATTTTACGTCCCCTTTTAAGGACAGCATAGCTAAAGGATTTGTAACTACTTTGAAAAATCCCAAGACAACCTGTCAAGCTGCAAGTTCGCGATCATGGACAAAGTCATAAGCCTAGTATGTCATTAGTTTTAATTTTAATCTGGGTAGTAACATATCTATGCTTGGGTTAGCCGATGATTTGGTTCTGTTGGGAAAACTATAAAACTAAATGCTGTGAAGAATGGCGTTAATGTAATAGGGCTCGAAGCTAACTAAAAATCGGTGAGTGGTGGTTTAAGTGAAACTGAAAAAAAAAAAAACTGTACCCCTACAACTGTCTGAGTTTCAGTACATGGTAGAGACTGTACTGTTACATGGACAACGGTTCTGCAAGGAACTGACTTGTCCTAGGTCACGTTCAGATTTGCCCCTCTTATTTTGAGTACAATATTTTAATAATATTTTATAGAGACTGGGTGAGTCACAGGAGGGTCCTAGATCCCGTATGATCCATCTCCGACTGCAAACAGGCTAAATAAAAGTCTTGCCAGCAGCGGGATTTGAACCAGGATTTCCGGCATGGCAACTCAGTGCTCTACCACGGAGCCACTCCGCTCTCAATTAAATGAAACTGATACCTCAATATTTAGAACAATGTTAATAGATAATGTAAAACGGGGATAGTTGTGGGGTGCAGTAAAAAAAAACACTGAATAAGTACTAGACTTATATTTATGTGCCGACGTTTCGACCTACATACAAGCCATTTTTGAAATCTAAATAGAAAATATTGATTAAAAATTGATGTCACTAAAGTATTTAAATGAAATCAACATGATTCTATAGTCAATAATTCGATTTCAGGCATTAATATACATTTAAATAAATAATAAACAAGGCTTAGTATGTCCAAAAATTCGATAACAATAATCCCCATCATTTTTTTTTTCAAACCATGGATGATTATTGCCCCATCCGAAATTAGTTTATATTAACGCAATATAATCAATAAATAAAAGGCTTAACGAAACCTAAGGCTCGATACCGATACCACCAATCTATATTTACAAACATGGAGCACCAGCTAAACAAAAACCCGCTAGATAGTCTGCTTGACGCTATCCTCCCATCTACGCCTAGGTCTACCCCTCAGATGCTTCCCTGTCGGTATAGCGCCTATTAACATCTTCGGAATACATTCGTTACCAAGCCCAGCAACTTAATCTTCGCGACGCTATCACCTGAATAATATTTACCGGATTCATGCCTAGCAATTCTGCGTTATGTTATCTGCTATATTTCCCTCTGGTAGTCTCATCATTTTTTGGACTGAATAATTCACGTAACACCTTATTTTCGAATACCTGAAGATGTTGATCCTTAAGTGGCCAAAGTTCACATCCGTTGAGAAAAGATGGAAGAAGGATTGTTTTATAAATTCTGATTTTTAGATTTCGGGACAAAAGACGCGAGCTTAGTAATTTCGAGACCGAATAATAACAAGCATTTTCTGTCTTTATTTCAGACAGTGAAGATAAAATTAAACGAATTTTATAAAAAAAAAAAAAAAAAAAAGAGATCGGGTAAACAATAAACCATCGCTAAATTATTAAAACAATTTTAAAGGATGTTCCACTAAGGACGTTGGAAGGGAGAAGTTTATCCGACGATCGGATAATAAATCAGTAATGAATGTTTGCCCGAATTAAATATCGCCTATTGAATCCGGCTAATAAACTTTGCATTCTCGAAAAACTTTATAATCTAAAGTAATACTATCAAACATACTAATTATTTATAACATGCCTTATTTTAGGTCGGCACTTCGTTTCTTGAAGGTGTATACAGAGCATCACCTTGCTTGATACTGGCCTTTTAAATGTATTCCAATAACAAAATGTCAAGAAAAAAAAAGTGAAGACAATTATTTAAATTAGTTAGTTATAGCGTATTCTATTTTTTTATTTTTAAAGAGTTTTAACGTTTCATTTTTAATGTTTCGGAAATCGACTAGTGTTATCGACATGATTATTAAGAACTTTCATTTTTGCGGCTTTTTTTCTCACATATTTTGACATTAATCGTCGAACCATGGTTTATTCTTTTTACTATCCTTTTTCCCAATACACAAGTTACCAACTTCTTGTAGGTTTTATCAACACAACTTCGAATTATCGAGAACCGATATCCTTTCACTTTAAAACTGTACATTATAACGAATCAAAATTAAATAAATAATAATGATGAGCGTCGAGCTGAAAGGTAGTTTGAAACGTTGATGGGATGATTCCGTAAGGTTGATCATACTAATTTGAATTAATGGCTTGTATGTACATGAAAAGTTTGTAAAAAGTGATTGGTGATGACTGCTTAACTTTACTTGAAGATCCTATGATATGCTATAATTAAAACAACCATGTGATATGATGCCATCTTATTTTTTGTTAGTTTTACATCAGATATTTAATGCACATCCATCCATAAATATCGTTCTAAAAATTTATTGAGTTGGAATAATTTGTGGAAGAGGTCTCCAAAATTAATATGAATGGTGTATGATGAGACGAGGTGCTGGGTGTTTGTGATTAAAATAATACATATTAATGTAACTAAGAAAAACAATCTTGATTTTATATATTTCGAGATCGTTCATGAATGACCGAGTGCGAGTTATTCAGCGAATAGTTGAAATGCTGAAGTTTTCGGGTTCAAATCCAGACATGGAAAATTATTCAATATATTAACAGCCACAGGTGTGGTGTCTGTAGACCCTTATGGGGCTCATCCAGGCTCTATAAAGTATCCGGAATACGGAGAAAAGCCTGGCGGTCGAAAGACCCTTCATGGGTTGATTGTGTTTTTTTTTTAACGAATAACCGAACATTTATAACCGAGCGGTTGGTAACGATATAGAAACGAAATAATTGAAAGAAAACTTGAAGCCTATAAACAGAACAATGAGTAGAAATCAGCTGTCTCCCTACCCCCACTTCATACTCGGCGGGATAGCCGGCACGGCATGACGTCACTTCTGACTCAGCTTGAGGAATCCCCGACTACCAGGAATTGGTAAGAGTCCGCTACTGAGTCATCTCTCATAGCATCACTGCCAGGAAAGAAACCTTTATCAGTGTTGTTACGTCATGAGTATTTGAACGGGAACCTGAGTAATAGCTATGAATAATTGTGTTATTAAGTGAAACTTTTTTTCAAAAACTCGAAGAGACATCAAAACTTTAAACTGACAACAACAGAGCAAGCAACAGGTGGTCGGCCCATGGAGCAAGAGATGTTTCGAGCCCAACATATTGTTCAGTTATGATTAGAGATGAGAGAAAAATATATATAGAATATCACAAATCAGGCTTAAATGGTCTCAGAAAAAATTACTTTCATCAATCCATTAAAATAAAAACCTAATCTTTCCACCGTAAATATTTCGTTCTGACAATTTCTAATAATACTATTAATGCAAAAATAAGTTATAAAATATTTAAATACGAAGACTAATATTCAATTATCAACCACTAATAATTATAAATTAAACAATTAATTAATATGTCAAAAGATATAATTAATATATGGTATATACCTATAAAAAAATAATCCCATCATGTAATTAAAAGCAGGACCCGACAACATAATATGTATCAATAACTACAATAATTTATTCATAACACAATGAACAACATTGTCCTTCAGGTCACTACATAAGTTTTAAAATTCTCTTAGGCCGTTTTTCACTGTCACTAACCTACACGTATAAATGAGCGCTAAACACCAGATAAATCGAAAGAAAAATTAATAATTTAAAGGGACGTTATAAACACTTCGTGGATATTTACAGAAATATTTTTATAAAATAAGAACTAGCTTACCAGGGGGTTGCCAGTAGGGTATCCTCCCCTGAACCCAGTTGGTGTTGTCATTAGTTTCCATCAAAAAGGTGGGAACGGATACGAACTACACAGACATGGGTGCATTAGACCCGGACCGTCGCGTACGAACCACTGAGAGTAGGTTTCATTCATGTTTTCAAAGAATGCTGCTACGCGCTAACGTCATTAGTAGAGGGGGTCGGCCAACCTTCCTGGAATACCCCTCCTCTTCCACGTACATCATATACCAATATTTCTTTCTATCAAAACTATTTTTAGCGACTTAAAACTAACAAATATTACATTACATTACATGAGTACCTGCTAGCCGTTAAATCCAACGGCCACGCTATCCATAATCGCCCTGAAGATGACCTACACTGTAGGTCGAAACGTCGGCACATAATATAACTTCATCACTTATTCTGTGTACTTATTGACTGCACCCCCCAACTATCTCCTTTACAAAAATTACATTAATTTGGCTGACCTTCGACGTCAACTATTTTGGTACCGTTTTCTCCAATGCCCAATTTATGTAGAACCAATTTCGGTAATTATTCCGGAGGTTATCGCTTCGAGTTTTAACTTCTCATTCGGTTTTCTTTTAATATTTTCCGAAAATACAAGTTATCATGAACTTTAGGATGGAAAAAAAACAACATAATCATGGGAAGAGTTATACTTCAGTAATAATTTAATCTATAAATGAATACAGTAATCTACTAATTACCCATAATTACATCCTTTTGTCCATACTAAAGCTCAAGATAACTTGTATTATAGGAATATATTAAAAATGAAACGAATAAAAAGCCTGTGGAGCAGATACTCCAATGTCTACTATATTCCTTAACAAACCTGATGAGCACCAATTCACATGAGTTCGCCATTCACCTGTGTTGTCAAAACCAAAACAAAAATTGTTTGCTACATCGTTGCTGATTGCGAGTCCGATCATGATTTTTTTTTAAATTTACAACTGTATAATAATAATAATACATCAAGTGAAAATAATCAATGATACATAATGGCATGATATTAAGGAAATTATAGAAACTAACTACTGATGGTACTCGAATAATAAATTCAACTCAGGTCACGAGGCCACCTTCATTTCAGACGCCTCCCACGATTATCGGGATTTCAAGAGATTGCTAGGTTGGAAACTAGTGGGAATAAAGTTTGTCATAAAAGAGTTCATATCGGGTTCGGATGAAATCAGTGACAACTGGGACATACAGGTCATAATGGATGGATGACTTAACTCATAACAAAGTTAGGAGCATTAGGATTTAGATTGTAAGGATTGGATATGAGAGGAATTTAAAGGCTTAGTGAGCCGAGATTTAAAATAAATAATCTGGTTTATTATTTGATTGATTTAAATAATGAATTTATTTCTTTATTGAGTTTTCCTAAACTTGAGATTTACTCCAACCAAATTTTACGACAGTATTTTTCCCAGGTCTCCCTGTCAAGAGCAACTTATTCATTGTTACCGTACCCTGCCATGTTTCTCTGAACTCGATTAATCCATGAGATTTTTGGTCGGCCTCTTCTTTTTCATTCAGGACACAAGTTTAGGATTATTTTTTGTATTCTTCTATCTTAATTTAATTTTCTCTCAAAAAATCATTTGAATCTCTCGTGCATTGTATAGTTCTCAAATTATTCGCTAAGTTAATATAATATTTATTACAATTTAATAAAAGGGTGCAAAAACTAAAAAAAAAAAAGAGAAAAGAAAGACATAAATAGGATGCAATAGGAAAATTCCCAAAACAAAAAAAGCCTTAAATCTCTAAAATACTGCAAAAACCAACCAGTCGTAGTTTCGCCAATTCGGACATCATCAGGATACACATCAAAGAAGAAAAGGTGCAGTACATCTAACACCAACACAGTCCAAACAGAATAGGCTCATCACAAAGAGACAGCTACCTTGATCCCAGACGCTCCACTAACAACTCAAGTTCATCCAATAAATAATCTATATAAATATGTATTACCAATGTAAATAAATATGCATTATTATTCGATGAATAATTATTGGTTTTGAACAGAATCTAGTTGCCTTTCAACTGACACAGTTTTCCATAAAATACATACTTATAATTTATTAAAACAAGTTATTGCTCAATTAATATTTTATTTTCTTCAATCTTTTTTTTCCTGATTTTTCTGGTCGACGAACTTTGATATATGAACAGTTAAAAGTTCAAATATAAGACATTTTTAATGGAGAATGGAGATAGTTAAGGGGGTGCAGTCAAAAAAACAAAACCAAATAAGTACAAGACTTATATTTAATGTGTGCCGACGTTTCGACCAAGCTTGTAGGGGCTATGAGAGAGAAACAAACATTTTTGTTTGCTTGATTAGAATTAAAAATTGTATTCGCCCTTCCTTCTTCCTAATTCCGTTGACGCAGTATAATAGGTATATATGGAAGCTACAGCTTGGTAGAAAACCATGTTTATCGGCTCATGTGAAGCCACAATAACATGCAGGGTGCAAGAATTAGCACACAGGCAACAGGGACCCAATTTTTAATAGTGAAATATTTTAATTTTAGAATAATCATAAGTTTTAGCCTACTTTGTAATACCCTGGATCAATCATTGGTGCCTGCTACGTGAAATTCTCTCCAATCTCCTACTCCTTACATCGTCGGAGATTTTGATAGTCCACCTTGTTCTCGCCTACAACCTCATTCTCTCGTACGGGATATACTCTAGGCAGTTCCATAAATGGTACTCCGTAACCCTAAGTTCTTTCAGTCTCTTTCTTCTTCCTTTTTTTATTTCGAAGAAATACAAATATTCTTTTCGTAAGCCTACTCTCATTCTATTGCAGAATATGTCCATAGAAACCAACCCTTATTTTCTTCATTGTATCGGAGGTTATTTCTGCTCCCATTGTTATTATTTGGACAAATTCTTTTTTTCTTAATGTTTACGATGATCATTGTGTTTGGGACTGCTATTTCTAAGATTCTACCAATTTTATTAGCTTTATGCATCAACCAAATATCCGGACAGTTATGTATTACCCTGTGGTTCGTGATTATTTACTCATCTCAGTAAATTTGTATTTCATTATTTTCTAAAAGTTTTTCCGACTGATATCGATAGTAAGGCAACTCATCTCCGCCCAAAAATTCTAATAGCCTGCATATACTTTGGTGATATATTTTCGCCACATTGTTATGCCTGATCATGTAGTCCGTCCCAGCCAGTGCTTCGCACCCATTTGCCACATGTTGTATACTCATGAGTTTTCGAGCAGAAGCGACATGTGCTTATCCTAATTGCTCTTGTAGCAATTACCTGGCTCTGTATGGCTACGGTAAACCCTTCAGTCGTTCCAAACAGTTGCCCTATCTTTAACCATTCAACTGAGAGTTCACTGTCAATCTCAGACTGTTGCAGCTGATGGTATAATCTACCATGCAGTTCATTCTCCTTCCAAATCGTCTCGTCGTGATACTCATCAGTAATATCATGAAGGATATGGATACTACAAATATTATTATTATTAAAACCGAGATTTAAGAAAACTCAGTTTACACTATGTTTATGTCACTCCCCCTTATTATGTTGGTCTTAATCCATTGAAGGTTCACTAATCCTGGCAGATTTATTGAGCATCGATGTAATTTCAGGATGGAGGACCAATAGTAAGGGATTTGCAATATCAATTAATAGGTATGATTTTATTTTCTCTTTATTCCTAATATATATATATATATATATATATATATATATATATATATATATATATATATATATATATATATATATATATATATAAAATACTAAATGATATTAAGAAATACATATAACCTCATTTAACTGTACTCAAATCAGAGTCTGATTATCAGACTAACTGACAAAATTGAGTATAACACTGTAAAGCTGATGAAATGAACTAAATTTAATTTTAAATTTTCCCAAAACGCCCTGATATCCTGGATATATTTGTCACATCCCAGATTTCTCCTTCCCATGTATTAATCAAATCCCTGGATGACCTCTCCTCAGACCACTGTCCAGTTCTGCTCTCATTACACTCAACCTTCATTCCTTAGCCCTCCTCTCCTTCATTGATTACAGGACGAATTAACTGGGAGCAATTTAATAACGATTTGGAAAACAAACTAGACTTACGGATTCCACTCAAAACTAAACAAGACATTGACAGCGCAATAGAAATACTTACAGCAACAATAACACAAAGAATAAGAGATAACACTACCATAAACAGAAATAATATCCACACAACAGACTAACCTGCCACAGCACCTTCGCATCTTGCTAAGCGAAAAACGCAGAGCAAGATCTAAGTGGCATAAGACTCGTTATCCATCAGATAAAACGTATTACACCCAACTGACTAACAAACTGAAAACGGAGATTAGAAACTTCAAAATCCAAAATTTACTTAGTGTGACTGAAAATCTTACGACTACTAACAAATCACTATGGACGACCGCAAAAAGATCCTTAAATTCAAAGATTTTAATCTCCCTCTCCTTACTGAAAATCAAACTTGGTCCAGATCTGATGAAGAAAAATCTCACATATACGCCCAACACCTCTTCAAATTTTTAAGAGCCTTTAATCCACACCCTGATATCCTCAACCCTATTCACATTGAGCGTATTGAAGCAGAACTGGATATCCCACTTCAAATGTCTCTCCCACCTAAGGCTTTTCATCCGTCAGAAATATCCAATATTATTCATAGTTTACCTTCCCGTAAAGCTCCTGGACATGACTTTATTACAGCTCACATCCTAAAATCCCTTCCTCAAAAAGCTATCCTATTCCTCACATACATATATAATTCTGTAATCCGTACTACCTATTTTCCTAATACATGGAAACTATTTATAGTAAAAATGATCCCAAAATCCAAAAAGCCTCCAGAACTCCCATCCTCTTATCGTCCTCTCTCCCTCTTACCCATAATGGGCAAATCCTCGAAAAACTCATTTTAAAACGTATTTATCCCATCCTAGATAGTAACAGCATAATCCCAGACCACCAGTTTGGTTTCCGAACATCCCACTCCACTCTCCAGCAATGCCATCGTGTGGTGGATGTTGTCTCATCTGCATTGGAGCGTAGATTGTACTGCACGGGAGCCTTTCTCGATGTAGAACAGGCTTTTGATCGAGTCTGGCACCCAGGTTTCCTTTACAAAATCCGACAATTCCTTCCTCCTACATACTTTTTAATCATTCGCTCCTTTCTAACTGGCAGAACATTTAAAGTAAGTCATAAAGGTTCCTACTCATCCCTCTATTCCCAGTCTGCTGGCGTTCCTCAACGTAGCATCCTCGGTCCTATCCTTTACACAGTATATACAGCTGACATTCCAACCCATCCTAACACCTTCATCTCCACGTATGCTGATGACACATGTGTGTTATCAGTTAATAACGACCCATATATTGCATCCCAATCCCTTCAATTACACCTATCAAGCCTCGATGAATGGTGTCGGAATTGGAGAATTAAAATCAATCCCAGCAAGTCCCATAAAATTACCTTTGCCCTTCGTCGAAAACCCATGACTTCCTGTCCTACTGTATTCTTTAATAGTACTCCACTTATCCCTGTTGAACAGATTCGCTACCTGGGACTAAACTTAGACAAGCGTCTTACTTGGAACCCTCACACAAGACTGAAAAGACAAGAAACAGCTAGACGCTTCCGACTACTTCAACACATACTAGATAAACGCTCAAAGCTTTAGATCAATTACAAAAGACTTATTTGTGTGACTGTTATAAGGCCTATATGGACTTATGGAATGGAACAATGGGGCTCCACCAAACCATCGAATTCCTCTCGTATCCAATCCTTGCGATCCAAAATCCTTCGCAAAATCCTAAACGATCCTTATTTTGTCACAAATAAAACCATCCATAATGACCTTAACGTTCCATATGTTACCGATTTAGCCCATTCCAGATACCTAGCATTCCACAATAACCTTCAAACCCATCCAAACCCTTTAGTTTCCATCCTTGCATCCAATTCCATCCCGGACAATCCTCGTAGGCGTCTGAAGAGAAGATGGCCTCGGGACCTTCTATTATAGAACTTTATTAGAGTGCTGCCAGTGGGTAGTATCTCTACATGTCCTATCATGTATTATTTACTCTTATAGCAATTATACTAGATGTATGTATTACAGTTGTACAACTCAATAAAATAATCAAATAAAAAAAAAAAAATTTCCCAAGGTCGTTACTACTCAATTAATTGTATGAAATTTGAGAAACACTTTAGAGATAACACAAGGGAACAAATTTTTTGTTGCATGGAGTTTTAGGCCTGTTGTTTACTAATTAGAGGTTGGTGATTACAAATCTAGCCTCAGTTTTTCTCCAGCACCTTTTGTTTTTGGCAAACAGCTGATAGACATATATTTGTACTAGTCACATTCAAACTTCAATTCAACTGAGTTGTTTAGTGAAAAAGTTTGTGCTCTTGTGTTAAATAACAATGTCCAAGTTAAGAAATATCTGTAGAAACGATCCAAACTATTTCTGTAACATTTGTGGTGAATATACATTCAAAAATTGTAGGCTAAGTGTGTCAGAGTTTATAACACAGGTATATTTTGATTACTTTGGATTCGCTTTGGACATCCGTGACAAGTACTGGATCCCTCATATGGTATGTAAAACATGTGTTGAGTCTTTGAGATTATGGGCAAATAAGAAAAGACCCCATTTTAAGTATCAAACACCAATGATTTGGCGGGAACCTAATAATCATCAAGATGATTGTTATTTTTGTGTGATTGATATTAATGGAATTAATAAAAATAACCGGTCGAAATGGTCTTATCCAAACTTGTTATCTGTTACTCGACCAGTCTTGTTCTCTGGCGATGCACCAGTACCCCAAGCTTCTTCATCTGTACAAAATGATCATGATATAGAAAAACAAAACTATTCTTCAAGTGATGAAAGTCGGACAAGTGATTCTTACCCTGATTTTACTTCTGAGCCCCAGCTCTTTAATCAGGAAGACCTCAATGCATTAATCAGAGATCTTGGTCTTTCTAAAAAGACATCGGAGATTCTAGCTTCTCGATTAAAGCAAAGAAATCTTTTAACCCCAGAAACAAGAATTTCATACTATCGTAACCGAGAGGCAGAATTGCTGTCATTCTTTTCTAAAGATGACGACTTTGCTTTTTGTTCAGATGTTCCTGGTTTATTGAAAGCAATGGGAGTACAGAAGTATGATCCAAATGAATGGCGTTTATTTATTGACTCCTCTAAACGTAGCCTGAAATGTGTACTTATGCATAACGGCAATAAGCTGGGTTCGATACCGATTGCACATTCAACTACAGTCAAAGAAGAATATGCTACTGTAGCTTCTGTAATGGATAGAATCAAATACAACGAACAAAAGTGGTTGATAAGTGTTGATCTAAAAATGGTGAATTTTCTTCTTGGACAACAAGGTGGATATACAAAATATCCATGTTTTATTTGTTTATGGGACAGCAGAGCTAGGTCTGAGCACTGGATTAGAAAAGATTGGCCTTCCAGGCAATCTATGGTTCCGGGACAACTGAATGTAATAAATGAGCCCCTTGTGCCCACGGATCGAATAATACTGCCACCTTTGCATATTAAACTAGGGCTCATGAAACAATTTGTCAAAGCTTTGAACAAGGGTGGTGATTGCTATAAATACATCTCTAAGAACTTCTTTAATTTGAGCCAAGAAAAAATTAAAAATGGAATTTTTGATGGTCCCCAAATAAGAAGGTTGATAAAGGATGAAAACTTTATTAGTTACATGACTGATATTGAAAAAAATGCCTGGAATGAATTCGTTTGGACTGCTCAAAATTTTCTGGGAAACAAAAGGGAAGAAAGCTATGCGGAGCATATTGAACTAATGTTGTTACACTTCCAGCAGCTTGGTTGTAATATGAGCATCAAAGTACACTTCCTCCACAGCCATTTGGACCGTTTCCCTGAAAATCTTGGTGATCTGAGTGAAGAACAAAGGGAACGGTTCCATCAGGACATTCGAACTATGGAGGAACGTTACCAAGGTCACTGGAATGCTCACATGATGGCGGACTATTGTTGGAGCATTAAAAACAGCCCCCGTGAACCGAATCAAGCCAGAAAATCTTACAAAAGAAAATTTTTTGATATGTAGTGGTAATTTTTTTAATAGTTTTCTTAATAAAAAATATTTTCATCTTAAAAAACAGTTTATAATTATAACCCCAAAAGTAAAGCTGATACAAACAAACTGACTTCAGATCTTAAATCAGCACCTCGAGGAAGTAGAATATTAGTCAAAATATTTCATGCAACAAAAATGTTGTTCCCTTGTGTAAGCGTTTAACTGAAAATTATCCGTTTTTGAATGAAGCAATATTAACAAATAGGTTGCTATCTAAAAGGAAATCCATCTTAAAATTCAATATACAGTTAGAGAGTAACTCACTTTTAAAAAAAATTGGGGAAAAACAACGAGATAGCAAAACGAGAATATAATATTGGGACATACATAGGAAATGTCCGTTTTCGAAATTTTCAATCCCAGAACTTAAAAATTTAGGATTTCGTAATAAAATAAAGTCTGAAGGAAATGCGTTTTAGACTTGAGAATCATTTTCAAAAATTTTATAAAGATGTCCAAATTTCTGAACAGATGGAAATCTGTTGGAGGTAAGTCTGGCGAATAAGGTGGGAGTGGAGGACTCGTAACCCAGCTCGTTTAGTTTCTTCACTGTCTGGTCTCCTGCGTTTTATCATGAAGGCTGGTTTTTTTTTATTATGTTTTGTGGTATTATGTCAATATCGCTGCAGTACGATGGGTGTTGATTATTGATTATTTATGAATTATTCTGTCACCAACTCTTTAAATTTCTTAACTCAGTGGTGAACACTATTCCCCGAACGCTCCTTGCAGCTTGGGCTGCCGAGTGTCCAAATTTGAGCTCATAAAAAAAACATTACAATCGTGTGTTTCCAGGGTCATGTTTGATGGCATACTGAACTATGTTCGTTCAATTGTTGTGATAGTGATAGAAAGTTAGGTACAACTCTGGAAAGCCAATTGAATAAAGAAATCTTTGCCAATTCCTCAAGGTCGTAGCTCTAAAATTCAATGTTTGTGAGATTTGGGAATATTCTATGTGACGAGAGTATTTCTGAAACTCCTCCATTTATACTACTTCAATTTGCTTTGGTTGCTATAATAACTTAACGAAGCAAAATTTTTGTACAGATCGAATTCAATTCAAAATTCATCTAAGATTCAACAAATGGTTATATAAACTAGAAGTGGTGAATTAAAGAAAATAATTTAGTACTATTATTGGGAAAAACATTTTAAAAAAAATCAAATCTAGAAAACGGATTGAGATAAAATTCATGGTTTGTGGCACTTGACATTTCTAATAGACCATAACCCTTTTAATTATTAACATTTCGAAATAAGTAGTTTTTTTAAGGCCCTTAATTATAATAAATATTTTAGTTTGAAAAATTATTAAAACAGCTTAATAACCATCAAAAGACTTAGTAACTAATGAAAGGTCCGATTAAGGCCCAAACTAACAAACGCCTGAGGCGTAGGTGGGAGGATTGCAGTATGATGATCATTAATTGATATGACTTTCACATTTAAGTGAAAATTATCGGTACATGTGTATTATAAGGTCTGCATGAAACCTTCCTCTTTATCATATCTTATTACCTATAATCTCTTCATGCCACTGGTCTTATTTGAAATACTTCTATAAGCGTTATTATTAAATTGTTTTCCGTACTGTTTTTGCCTAGTTAATTTTTTTTTTTTTTTATTAAATAGTTTTCCGTATTATTTTTTTACTGTATAGTGTTTGTTATTTCTGATTTCTTATTGACTGAAATATAGTTATTGATTATTTGAAATGAACCGAGTGACATTTTGGAAATTTCCGTCTCCTGAAAAAGGTATTAAATACTTCCAGAAGTTCGGAATAATTCCAAGGATATAATTATGTCAATAAGGATGATGAATGAAACGGATTTTGACAAGAACATGAAATGGAGATATTTTAGTCCAACAGTATGGAAAAAAATGGCTATTAGAAAAGTAACATGGTTACAGGAGTCTTGATAACAATCTCAACAGCTTTATAGTTTATTTATAGCTGGTCTTTGAGCTATTTTGTCTTCACAAATATAGTAAACAAAATGTTGTAAAATAAAAGTTGTTTGTAATTATATTTTCATGTTCATATTATATACTAGCTTTTGCCCACGGCCTCGCTGGCGTGGAATTTGGTCTACCACATAAAGTTTCATGAAAGATCATTTTAAATAAATAATTTAGTTTTTTTTTTTTTTTTAGAGTGCTGCCAGTGGGTAGTATCTCTACATGTCCTATCATGTATTATTTACTCTCATAGCAATTGTACTAGATGTATGTATTACAGTTGTACAACTCAATAAAATAATAAAAAAAAAAAAAGTTTTTTTTTAACTATAAGTTACTCGTACATCCAAAATTTCAGATGTCTAACTTCAAAACTGATGGATTCTAAACAATCTTTGAACCCCTATTATATTAATGCGGAAATCCTTGGGGTGGAATTATAAGTATCCAAATTTCTTTCTTAAATTATACAAAGAACCTATCTGCAAATTTCAAGATGCTAAGTTCCTGATTTGCCTTTAATTATGTACTATAATGGATTCTCCAAAGAACACAAAAAAACTGCCAAGGGAGCACGTGCCCCCCCCATAAATCTGCTCTTGCTGTAGCCTATGTGTTATTCTGATGTATAACCTATATTAAAGTAAAGTTTCATCCAAATCAGTTTAGTAGTTTTTGTGTGAAACAGAGACAAACATACAAACTTTCGCATTTATAATATTAGTGGGATTAATATGAGTAATCAGGAAGCTGTTATAAGTGTACAGGTTATAAACAATGTCAATCAGTCCCTGCAGGCTGGCTAATACACAAGCATATATCTATCTATAACTTTGCTAATACCTTTTTTTGGTATCTGTTCTGCAGGTTGTCGCTTCCAGTTGAGTCACAACAAGTTTTAACAGTTTATACTTTTCATTTTTAATATTTTCCAAAAATAAAGGTTATAAGGAGAAGGAACTTCAGTATGGTAAAAAGAATGTAATTATGGCTTATGAGTAGATTTTGGTAATCATTGTATCAAGAAATAAAAGAGTCAACTAACCTTTCGAAGTATAGATGATATATGTTTGCCGATAAGTTCATTTCTAGATGAAATGATTACCGAAGTATAAATATTTCCCATAATTACATTCTCTTTTCCTCTCATGATAGCTTATATTTTTAGAAAATATTAAAAGGGAAGCTAATTAAAAGTAAAAACTCAAAGTGAAGCAACAACCTGTGGAATAATTACCAATCTTTTTTTTACTACATAAATGTTTCATGTATGATATTAGTTATTATGTCTACCCTACGTGATAATGATTTTAATAATGAATTAGAACATATAGCAACTAATTAAATCTTAAAGATTCAAAAGTTTAGAAAATCTTGCTGATAAGAAAATCGTAGGAAGTATGAATAAAATAAGTAAGAAGTACATTAAATTCTACCAAGCCAGTATATTAAAAAAGAAACAACAAAAATTCAGTATACAAAGACAAATCTGCAGATGAAAAATGCTAAGTTATTACAATCCAACATTAATAAAAATTTCAGGAACGGTTCGAGTTGGTGTAGCTAAATAAATAGTAATTTTTATGTGTTACCAAATATTAAGAATTACAGGACAGATTTCCATGTTATTGAAAATTCCATCTGTTTAGGTGAAATAGTGTTGATCTCATTTCATTATCTAATAAATTACATAATATAAAAATGGCAATTAATTACTTTTTTGGTTAAATTTAGTGATTTGTATTTTAATAGCATTATTAACTGATCATTTGAAACTAATGTTCTGTTTTATATAGAAATATGGATAGTATGTAAATATTTATCTCTTTCATGTTAGAGAAGAATTAGTCGACTGTATCTTCTAATGTAAGGAAGAAATAGTTGGGGGTGCAGTCAATAAAAACACCTAAATAAGCGTACAATGTAGGCCGAAACGTCGGCACATAATAAATAAGTTACGCTTATTTAGGTGTTTTTATTGACTGCACCCCCAACTATTTCTTCCTTACATTTATCTATTTCAGGACTTTTTCTTTTTTTTTTTACAATATCTGAACATAATTGCATTTATAGTTTAAGGTAGAAAAATATGACATAAAGGAGGAAATAATGGTTAAACGAGTGATAAGTATTTAAAGGAAATAATAGATTAACCAGCACCTAAAATTCTAGAAATAATATTTCTCATTGGTCTTTGGTAACTATGGTAAAAATATCTCCATAAAATAAGACTTTATTGTGTTGGAATTGGACTTCCATTTGGCCTTGAGCCTATCAATGTTCTGCCTCACTATGCAGGAGGGTTGTATTTTATATATTGTATATTAGTAGTAATTTCATCATAATAAAAAGAAGTTATTAAGTTTTCTAATTAGAATTTCAAAATCTGAAACCAGTACTAGTAAACCATTAAAGTTAAGAAATAATATTACCACAAGTTAAAATTTGATGGAAAGTTATCTTATGCACTTCATATAAAACATTAAAACTTTTGTGGTTTGTATCTCTATAGAACAAACTTTAAAAACCTGAAACAGAAACACTTCTATAGTATCTCGTCATAAATTTGATGTTTACAAATCAAGTTTTATATTCATTGAATTATTATTGGATTTTTAGAAATAAATTCATATTTTTAAACATTTTATCCCTTTTTGAACAAACTTTAAGGAGTTTATTATTAAATAGATGCCGTATTTTATTTGTTGTCAATTTATAAGTGACACAAAATCACATTTTTGTATGTAATGTGTAATTGTGATTATGTGGGTATTGAGGGCCTATTACATACTATTCTAACTACATTGAGAGATCCTCTATTAGGGCAGAGTTAGCTGAAAAGGGGAGGGGGGATTAGTAGGGACTGGTTTTAAAGTGATATGATGACTAAAACATGAATTTTAAGCAACATTATAATGCACAATACTACTACTAAAGTGCCATAATTTGAATATTTTAATTTCCAATATTTAAGGTATATTCACAATGTGAAGGTTGATCTTTAAAACAATATTTTAAAAGGTTTTGCAATGATATGATACAGGATTTATGAATTGTTTAAAATTTTAATTTTTCGAAAAATCATTAAAATAAAACCAAGCTAAGGGTATTCATTTTTTAATACAGACAGAGAACACTGGTAGTAAATTTCAATACACTTAAAATATTAAGCCCGAGATAAGATCATTCTTGGTGTTATAGGCCTAGTAAAATATATAAAAATTTCTTAATGTAGATGTCTCATTTTTCAATGAATTTTGAATCTAAATTTCATTACACCTTTACAGAATATAATATTTTTCAAACAAAAATTTACTTTTTCCCTCCATAACCTGAAATGGTTGGAACCTTGATCATAATATATTGTTAAATTACCATCAAGTTTTTTCTCATGGAACGACTTGTTAGTTTGTTATAATAAATTTGTTAATATTTAATTTATTTCTATTACTATATTTATGTTAAATTAATTAAAATGAGGAACCCCATATTATGGACCGATAAACAATGTTTTTTTCCTTCCTTGTTAAATCTTCCATACTTTTCTATATTTAATATTTACTGAAGCTTTATCTTCCTTGATTCAGTCCATCTTGGATCCATTTTAGTTCGCCTTGGGAATCTCTATTCTGAAAACCTTCTCTTTCCTTAGATCCCTTCTCTGTTATTATTTATCAATTTTCATTTTTTACTGTGGCCATATATTTTTACATCATTGTATTTTGTTAGTTGAAATACTAAAGGAAGCCTGAGAAATGGGCTCAAATGCCTACATTCAATGTTAGTTAGGTTGCCATTTTTAGTGGACTAGTTTTTTTTTCACTTTCTTCAAAAAAATTGATTATTATTTGAAGCATCTGTTATAAAAATATAAACTATGATTTTAAGTTTCACATCATTCCCAAATTTATTTCGCCTACTTTAAAATTACAATAGAAAATCAAATAATTTTTTTTTTTTTAGTGTATTTTAATTTTATAATAATAATCCATAAGTTTTAAAGGTTGACTGTGTCTATATTGTGAAATGAGTAATCAAAATGCAGCCAATGCAAAATGTTCTTTTCTGAAATCCAACATTTTAATAAAAAATGTAAGACATGCTTAATAAAATTACAAAATTCTTCATGGACTTACAGCTGAATAACAATAAGAATTGAAAATAAATCAAGGATGTCAGTAACATCGAAGTACCAATAATAATGGTGCAGAAACAGCTGAAAAATAAGTTACATAATTACAACCATTATATCCTCATGTAGAGCAAAGTAATCTTGCGGGTCAAAATGTGGAGAAGAAAAACTTAGCTTAAGCAGGAATGACATTACTCACCAAATCTTAAGTTTTAAACAGAAATTGTTAGAAATTAAATATAATTGCGGCATCTTTTGAATCTACGATTTAATTTCAGCACTGATTAAGGCATAAGTTGGGGCCAAAACATTGGCTTTCAGAATAGCACATACCACATTGATTGCAACCTTCAAATTTGTTTAATAATAATAATAATTACTCTATAATAATAATTTCAAAAATGTTTCTGGTTATATGCTGTCATAACAATTATAAGATGGAGTATTATAATTAGTACAGAGTTTCAAAATTAAATCTTACATTCAACATAGGTAATAAGTTATTATTTGTCCACAGCACATTACAGGTATTAACTAACACACTCGACATAAAAAAAAGAAAAGAAAAAACATATTTATTGAAGAGAAAAAAATATCCTAAATCTGATATGACTTTTGAGAAAAGAAGATGAAATTATTTTAATTTTTAGCGTTCCATTTATGAATACAGATGGGGTTTCAAAAAAAAAACCTCAGTAATGGGATGCAATTAAAACATGTAAATGTAAATATTGTTTGAATTTTAAAATAAATGTATTAATAGATTGTTAATGTTGGTTTAGTTAAACTCATTAGGCCTACACAACATATTAAATATCAAACAATATATGTAATCAATTTTTATTATTCTTTTTAAAAACATATAAATGAGATAGTTAAGTGAAACAAAAAAATTGAAGCAATGCATTGATATATCATCACCTTGAGATACAAGCCTTTAGTGGATGAGAAAAAAACAGATTTATATATCCAAATAGTAATTAGCTCTGAACATAATTTTTTTAAACTAATATTGATGTCACGAATCCTTAAATACAATAAAAAGTAATAAAAAAAAGTGGCATCTACTAGCACAGAAAAGTTACCTGAATCGAATACCGGATTGCCAGAACCTTCGAGCCCACTTCCTTGGCCATGGTATTTATCTGTAAAAATAATATTAATTTTTAAATCTGAGTATAGAACATTATCAGTGCTAATAAGAGGCAACATAAAATGAAATTTCAATCAAGCAATTACATCATAAGCATTAAAAATTAGAACTACGAATGGAGGTAGTATGATAATGGACCATACTTGAAAAGTATAGTAAGACTAAGAACATATATAAATACATCTTAAAAGTAAAACATAAAATTAATAAAAAAAACACAAGTCTCAGTTCATATATAAATCATGGTCGAAGAAAGGTAGATAGTTATCATTATCAAAATAAATGTAAAAAATCCACAGAGCAAATCATTTTATAAGCACTTATCATATATTTGAATTGTGAACATTGAAAGTAAATATCAGTAAAGCTTAAGCACTAAGGAGCAAGGTTACAAATTTATTAGGACAATAAATTTATCTAAACTGATTTCTTAATCCCTTGAAAAAGGCCAGTTGAAGAGCACGCAATCAGAAAATAGCACAATTTGAATAACAATGAAAAATGATTAGTGCAAGTAAAAAATCTCAGGAAACTATTAGTAATAAGGTACTATATTCCTTAACCTACCAGAAATAAATCATTGAAAATTATTAAAACGAACTGATAAAAGACCTTATTGACCATATAAGGCATTTTTTCTATTAAAAAAAATAATTTTCAAAAAAATAGCCAACCAGTTCAAACACAATGAACTTGTGTGTTTTTCACAATTGGACTAAATAGTACATATGTGAACCATATATGATAGTAAAACAAGAATGTAAAAGGACAAACTGAAACATTATCATTAAATTTAAATGAAATAGAATATAGAACGCCATCTTGAAACTGATGGAGGATTTTCAAAGTCCTAAATCAGTGCATTAAGAAATGTGCTGAATAACCTAAAACTGTCATCAGTGCAAAACCAGATCAACAAAAAATATGAAACTAGCTTCTTACTTTGACCCTGAGGTTGATCATCTCCGCTCTCTCGGTCCGACATATCCTTTCCTTACTCACGAAATAAACCGTTTTCCCTAAATGGAAATTATTCCTTGATCGGAAAATGCTATTTAAGTAAATTATAAAAATATACTAAGGTCAGTCAAATTGGTGAGGAAACGTCCTTTTAGAACTATTCACCGAAATATTAAAAACACAACTTTATAAACAGCAACCCATAGCTTAACCACCAGCACAGAACCATGTCATGAGATTTGCGATAAACCCCACTGAGTTTGACACATTCGAGGAAGTGACGTCATGGTACAGCAGTGGTAGGTAAATTTTTTGACACTAGGAATAAATTGTCTTATAGGACCTGCATTCAGTGTTCATGAAAAATGGCGGCAAATACAAAAACTAGGTTAAAATTTTTAGTAAATATATTATGAAATGTAATGGTACTTACGATATTAATACTTAACAATAATGGAAGAGGTAACTGGAAGAGAAAAACAACATGAAAGATACGGGTCAAAATTTGGTGTAAGGTAAATTAAAATATGTAATTTGTCTTTGCCAATGATTGACAACTTTGTATCTTTTAACTTTTCAGCATTTTAGCTGAAAATTCCCGTAAGTTTATTACAGAATGCTTTTCACCATTTACTCCATATACAAATTCTAAAATAAAATCCAGCAAAACTAACCAATATCAATGGTAAATATGTTATTATAACATTATTCATACCTATTCTACATTATCTGTTGAACTATTCTATTAGAATTACTATGAAATCATTGTTTTAGTTTAAAGCAATTTGAAAGATGTGAGTATAGAATTGCTTGTAGACCTCCTATTCAAGTATTTAAGTCCTACCATGATGATAAAATAAAAAAAATTGAAGAGAATCCATCACTACTTCAAAAAAAGTATTTACCTTTATTTTCTTCCTATGGCAGCTGCTTAATTTTGAACTATAATTAATAAATTATAAATTACAAGTATATTTTTTGTTTTAGAGTAATGAAAACAAATAAAATGACCAATAAAATATTTCAACATAATCTGAACGATTCTGAATCTCTAAAAGTTTATAGAGATTTGTACATATACAAGAGGTGCGTAGAGATAATATAATGATCAATGTTTTACATATGCTTATTTCATTCTTAGCAGTTTGCAATTCGAAGTTTAAAATTTGACCTATAATAAAATAACTCCAGATTTTAATTTTATACTTTTAAGTTATTCATTTAATATTTGGTCTTTAATGATTTACATAATTTATTTCTCCACAATTACTAATACAACTAGATACAAACTTTGCTACTCCCACAATTAACAGTCGATCAGGCAAAAATAATATCTATTATTAATGCTTTGCTTACAGTCTGTACCAAGAACGTAAAAGTGAAAAAACAATCAGTATAAACCAACTATGTATTTGTTTAGTTTATCAATTTTGTTTTTACAAGATCATTAGATTTTAGATTTATTTAGCCCTAAATAAAAAAAAAAGGAATCAAATATGTGTGCATATGATTGATTAGCTATATCTTCCTTCAACATTTATGTGTCATGTCATCCGTTTGACCTTTAATAGTAATATTTGTCTTTTTGTAAAATTTCATTTTATTTTTGTTGATAAACCATCAATGAATAATATTTCTTGACTTGGATTTTCCATGTCCTTTCCCTGATTCTCATAGTCCACAGCTTTCATTCTGAATTACTTTTTTAAAATATTACCTGTTTTGTTTTTTTACCAGACCCTATGTTTATAGTAAATTTATCTATTAGCATATTTTTAACAGCTCGGTTTTTGAGATAAGGGAAGATAGAGAGAGTGGTTGGTAAGTGTTTATTAATTCAAGATCTTGGAATAGAAACAAGTTTTTTCCGTCTGTCATTGGCCTTAAACCTATTTATTATAGCTGCTTGATTTTTGTTCATCACATTAGGTTACTACTATCAGAGTGGTGAAGGTTTGATTAATGCTCACATTATTTTCATTGTCATGTTTCTGGTAGAATTTTAAATTAATTGTCATTAGTTTACCCGCTAACATGTATGTTATAACGTTGTAAACTGGGAGTTACAATTTAACCAGAAATATTTTAGTAGTATCAAACTAATTGATGTTCCCTATCTTTTGATCAATCTAACAATTGCATTTATAATGACTGGAATTAAATTATTTAGACAATCGCATGTTTAACATTTTATGAATTATATTATAGCTTCTTTATTATTGCCTATAAATAATTATTGTCTGGAAGTAATTCAACAAATTCATTTTTGTTGAATACTTAATATACATATATATATATATTTTTTTTCTTCTATTTTCTATTGTATTTTCAAATTAAGATGTTCTGAAAGCATTAAGAGAATTTTTGAAAGTTCATTTAGCCTAAAATGCAATTCTGAACACAGAAAAAGTAAATTTAAATAAACATTTTTTTTTTTTTTAAAGAATCCATGGGATATTTCTGAATTTCCAAAGCGATCTTATTATTAGTTTAGTTGTCATTGTTAATTCCTGTTTCGTGAACAAGAAATTTCTTTTCACTGGTTATTATTGAAAAATAACTTTTAATATAGTTGTAAAAACTTGGCTATTTATTACTTTTAAAAGAAAAATTAGAACAACAGAAACCAGATATTTTCAAATAATGGTTAACTGTGGATAATAAAGATGGAGTATAGCAGGAGTAGGTCTTGAAAATGGTGTTTCCTACTTAATGTTATAATTCTAACTAGTATGATCTAATAAATAAAATTTCATGAAAAATTACCATTCACTATCCTCTACTTAAAGTACAACTCAATTACTTGGAAAGTATAATATTTTATTTATTTTTTTATTTCTCATCAAGGTTCTGAATTATAAAACTTCTTATCTTGGTTTTAGGAGTTGAACTATTTTTTTTTCTTTATATATATTTTAATGACAAGTTTTTTCAAGGTAATTCTTTTTTCTATTCATTAGTAAGAATAAGAATACAGCTAGGTGAACTTAAAGGCTTGATCCCGATACCACCAATCTCTACTTACAAACTTCAGTCCACAAATGACCATCCAAACCCGCTAGATAACTCTTATAGTTTTCTTCATTAGTAACTCTATTATAATGTTGCACAAGAATTAATTTCTTTTTTTCTATTATTTGGGATTTTATTTGTTTATTTCAACAAGTATGTTTCTGCCTAGAAACCTTGTCTTTGATAAATTCATTTAATTTTGTTTTATAACTTTATTGTTCTTAAGAGAAATTGTCCCAGAATAAAGATCTTTTCTATTCTAAAATAATTTGTTCTTTCAAGGACTAGAAATACTTCTTGAATCCGGGGTGGTCAAAGTCAAATCCTTAAAGTCCTGTAGGATGGAGCAAACATTTTGAAAACATTTTTTTAGTTAGGTGTATAATAAAATAGTTTGTCCCTCTACATGCAGTACGAGATTTTCTGTTCCGAGCCTAATAAAGAAGCAGAAATTCTTATAAGAACCACATAATAGCTTAGCTGTGATAAGTTAATTAATAATTAATGATCATAATTAATGAAATAAAATTATGAACATATATCTCATGTGTTCATAACATTACTTAAAGATATTCATTCATAACAATATAAGAATAACAATAATATAAAAATTTCTTTTTTTTATATCAGCTTATAATACAAATAATTATTGTTACAAACAAGAGAAAATCCAAATAAGTAAATAAATTAATAATTAAGTTCAAAACATATCAATAAACATTTAATGATCAAATAACAATAATTACATATATATGTACAAGTATCGTAAACATAAATTTATTAATAACAAAGTGAACAACAGATGTCTGTAAATTTTCCATTTAATGGCACTACCCGATTCTTGTTTATGAGGCCACTTGTCAGTCTAAAAACAGTAACTGTTTTAACGTCTTAAAAACTTCTTTTTACCATTGCCTGAAAAATATGATTTAATTAAATTATTTATTTAAAAAAAAAACCATTCTTAATAAGAAATATTGTCAGATTAACTTAGACATTTCAAATAAGTATTGGACTGTTAATATAACAAATTTAATAAAGTGAATGATTTTTTTTTTCAACCTCTCTTCTATTCTTCTGCAGTTGGGTATTCATTAAAAATATTCTTGTGAAAAATACACATCAAATGCTTCCACAAAGTCTGATCATTATTAAAATATTTATGAATCAATAAAACTACATTACAAACAGACAAAGCAGAACTTTTTTCTCCTAAACTTTACCACATTAAAATAGAAAAAGATAAAATAAATGTTATCAATGATATATTGACATGACATGGGATATATGGAACTAATGGTGGGGATAGCTTTTGTCCTGAAATGATAGATGCCAAGTTTTGGCCCAAGGGTTTACTAATGGACTGTTATGGGCATTGTGGAGAATTTAAGTTAAATTAAGGAGGGAATTGAGGATTTTGGATTAAATACGAGAGGCATTCAGAGTTAAAATGGTCAATTCCATAGATGCTAATGAGTTCTGTAATTAATTGGAAGCTTAAAGTTTTTTTTAGTAAGCATTGAAGTAGCTAAACGGCAAATAATTTATTGTTTCATTCTAGTATGAAAATACCAAAACAAATGTTTGTCAAGATGGAGTTCTAGGCATCGAATCTGTCTTAAGAGGATAAGTGGGACATTATTGGAGCATACACTAGTAGGTCAGGAAGTCATAGGCTTGGAGCGGATAGTTGTGGTGATTTGATAGAATTTATTTTAGCTCTTCAGTTCTGACACAAGTCAAGATATTCGAAATGTGATTTAAGAATTTGTGGCTTAGTAACTGATTGAACACATGGGTCTTTAGTATTGTGGTAATGTATGTAGTGTTAGGACGGATTGGGATGTCAGATATATAAACAATGTACAAGATCAGACTAAAGATACCTTAGGGAAGGTCAACAGATGAAGAAAAGAGGGATGAAGATGCATTATGCCGAGGTTGCAAGCATTTTTTTTTTTTAATGTCAAAATCATTACATTGAATATGATATAATAATTTTTATAATTTATATTTTCCTTTTTTTATGTTTTGTTCCTGGAAGTATATAAGTGATATATATATATATATATATATATATATATATTTCTATTTCTATTTAATCATAAGAAACCATTAAAAAATAAACAATCACAATTTTACAGTCTTGGAAGTGTAGCACGAAAAACCCTTGAAAGAGCAGTTGCAATATATAATGCAAATAAGGATGAAATTGAGCTGACAAGAAGGTTTACAACAAAGAAAAACTCTAATTCTTACAAAAGGGTATCTGACTAGCTATAAGTATTTTGTTTATTTATTAGCCAAAACTTATTTCTTTTGATTAAGCCATTTAGTTTCTCACTTTACTGTATTAACATTAAGGTTGATGTAGTCATGAGATATACTATTGATTCCAGTGTTCAGGAGAAATTATTTAATATTAAATGGTCAAAACTGGTCTTACTGGACTTAAGATATTGGTGAGAAGTGGGTAAAAGTTTGTTTTAGTGTACCCTCACGAGGTGGCAACCATATATATCAATCAAAAGCTCTTTCGATTTGTAGTCGAATGACATAACTTCCAGTGTCCGCAAAGGTGAAATAAAAAAGTTTCTTAAAAACGTTCAAAACGCTAGATACCCTGTGTAACCACCCCTAACCATCTAATCACCAAGAAAACTTAACCTAATCTAACCTAACCATACCATGAAAAATCATTAAAAAATCCACCTAACCACCCCTAACCAAACAACCAAAAAACCACCTAACCAACCCTTACCAAACAACCAAAAAACCACCTAACCACCCCAAATAGCTCCCAGCGTCCGCAAAGTTCAAATAAAAAAGCTAGGCATCCAGGAAGGCCAAATAAAAAAGCTAGGCGTCCAGGAAGGTCAAATAAAAAAGTTTCTTAAAAACGTTCGTAATGCGAGATACCGTTACCAATCTAACCACCCCTAACCTTTTTTTTCCCCCCTTCCTGCCATTGCTGGCATACGGGGTTCGGCAGAGGCGGGTTAATACGTAACCACCCCTAACCATCAAAAACCTAACATAATCTAACCTAACCTAAACTAACCATGACCATAACCAAACTAAACCATAACCACCCCTAACCAAACCACCTAACCACTCCTAATGAAACCATAAAAAAACACCTAACCATATATATCAATCGAAAGCTCTTTCGATTTGTAGTCAAATGACATAACTCCCAGTGTCCGCAAAGGTCAAATAAAAAAGTTTCTTAAAAACGTTCAAAACGCTAGATACCCTATGTAACCACCTCTAACCATCTAATCACCAAAAAAACTTAACCTAATCTAACCTAACGGACGCGTAGCTTTTTTATTTGACCTTTGCGGACGCTGGGAGTTATGTCATTCGACTACAAATCGAAAGAGCTTTTGATTGATATATATGGTTGCCACCTCGCGAGGGTACGCTAAAACGAATGTTAGCCAAGAAGTGTACCCCAATATTTTGGCCAGGAGCCATTGAATAATTAATAATAACAGCAAATACATTTCAACTAATTAATTTGAATACATGTAATGGGGGCTCATTAAAATGAAGTTTTTATGATATTTAAAATGAGTTAAGATTTTTATGACAGAATAACCATAACAATTCTATCCTCCCTACCACCTCTTTAGGATCAGAACTAAAGAAAATTAATTTTCTTTTGGAAAATATTATTGAAACTACTATTCTTTAACTACTTTACGGAATGTTTAATAAATTTTCCTCGGGCATGCAGCACATGTATCAATAGTTAAAGAAATTGAAGAAGAAATTTTCTTCTTTCATTCAGTGCTGTTTTGAAACCAGCTATTGCTGGTATCCTATTGTACATAGGGAGCTCGATATTACACAAGCACAATAGGCCCTAACTCTGTAAAATAGACAAATAAAATAAAACCTTGAGAAAGTCTAAAACAAAGACACAGGAAAATATGTGGACATTTATTTACTGTGCAACAATAACTGTTCAACATGAAACTCCCTCTACTATGCATGTAGACAGTAATATTGCGGTACCAATAAAACTTCTTGCCTTTTAATAGGAAAATTATATTTTATTGAATTTTAGATGATAGGTGATAAACTGGAAATTATACGTTTCTTTAAACTGCTTTTTATCTCCCAACACAGGATAATGAAGGTATAGGAATCGTGCTAGAATTCATATACCTACATTTTTTATTTTGCTATATAAGTTAAAGTGATAATTTAGTAAAACTTACTGCAGTAAATGCATATGGATAGTATTAACATCATAAAAAACATTGACTGGTAAGAGCTTTTCCAGTATTTCAGAAACTTAAACACTTCAGGTTTTATGTTTAGATTTTAAAATGTATTCTAGCAGATATTTTATCAATGTTTGATTTTTTTGCTCGTTTTTATTGATGATTTACTAACTTAACAACTTTGTATTTTTTGCATTCCAATATTCTCTAGTTGTTTTTATTTTTTTAAATTCTATTTACTTTTTCTTTTTATATTTGATGGTGAAAAAATGTGCTTTATAAAAATATCAATTTTCATTAAACTTATTTTTGTATAAAGCAGTGTGCTAAGTACTGTAAGTCAACTGTTAGCATAACTTTATAATTTCTTCAGGAGGATGAGGTAATAATCGCATCTTTTACTCCTGATTTTATTATTTATAAACATTTATATTTAAAAATTTCATTATCAGTATTTTGTTTTTAGGAACAACCACAGCATAAAAAATTAATGAAAACAGAAACATACGTTAGGACAATAAAACCCAAAACAGACACGAAAGAAAAATTAAACAAAGATTTAAATCGATCATTACAAAGAATGATTTCCAACTATAAGAACACCTTACAAACTACAGATAATGAGAAGAATTCTTGTAAAAATACAAATAAAACTCTTAAACTAGAATTACATGATATTAAGAAAGATAATAACCAACCCTTAAATGAAACAGAAATATCATCGAAGGTTCAAGAGAAATTTATTAAGAAATTAGTTGTGAAAAATGATGTGAAAAGAATTCTTCCTAAGTTGCCAGTAAGACCGATAGAACGTAAAGTAAAGGAAAAGAAACAATTAACCCTCGCAGTTTTAAATATTAGTCTTCCATCACTAAATCAATTGGAAGAAGAAATAACAAAAGGCTCCAAATCACATAATCTTAAAAAGACGACACAAAATAGTGGATATACAGGTTACAACTGCAAAAAACATGGTTATTTAGGCTTAGAAGTGCCAGACGAAATTTACTGCGCCTTATCAAATAGAAAAAGAATAGTAGATGATATTAGAGGACAATCCTGTACTCCTAACCAGATTGAAACATCTAAAAAAAGACATTGTTTATTAAAGCTTCCTCTCACTGATGAAAAAAAACATGGTTTAAATATCACAAAATCTGATGATATAAATTTGCTATCTATTCAAGAACCAGATAAGATGTTTAAACTTCCTTTGCCCATTAATAACAGTTCGTCCATGTTATCACAGCAGATTATAAAAGAACAAAATTTTTATAACTCAGGTGATTATCCCCCTCTCATTAATGATCAATTCAAATACAGAGGTAATGAAAAAAGAAGAAAAAAGTATCCTGAATTATTGGAAAGAATTTTTGAAAATTCTCTTCAGAGAGGTAAAACTACAGGAACTAGTGATTATGATCGATTCGTTAATATTAATGGTGAACCAGAACTTACCACATTGAAAAATGACTTAAGTGCCATTAGGAGAACATCATTCATTTCAAAGGAAAATACTTATAATTTGAAAAGGAATAAGATAAAGATATTTAATTCAACATGAGATGATAAAAGAAACTGATTAAAGGTGGGATATTAAAGCTGTAAGGCTAATCTATGTTTTAAATGATTTTTTTAACCAAACATTTTATTTTTAAAAAATATATGAAAAGCACAATAAAATTTCTCTTACACCTCAGAAATTCAGCTCTCAATAAGACTAACTAATTTAAGCCTACCTGCTTACAGTTTTTGTTATAAATATCAAAATTGATGATAAATATGAAGCCACACTAAAGAAAAATGAATACACTCCAAAGAATCGAAAGTGAAGAACCAAATAAGGAATATTGAAGGAGTTGATACAAAAATTTTGAAGTAGGGCAGTAAAAATAAAAGTTCTAAGCAAATACATTATTTTAAGAAAAGAAAGTGGACCAAAGAGACAGTTTTGATATGTATAAATCAATTATGAACAATGCAACTGCAATGTCAAGGAGTTTTATAATAAAGTTTTAGAAAAAAAAACCCTCATTTTCACATAAACAATTAAAACAGATTTCAATATCAATGTTTTAACTACTGATACTCATCTCCAGAAGTATCAGTAATTCACCTACAATACTTAAAGCAAGTTCATTTATACGGGCAAACGTAATAAATTAAACCATTCCAATTTTTTTTAAACTATTTCTTTATTTAAGTTCTAAAAGAGAAACCATCATCGCTTATTTTATAAAAGAATTTCTCTGTTTCATACTTTAGTAGTAATATTTGTACAAATAAGTGAAAACTGGATTTAGCCAAAGGGAAGTATGGCTGACATAAATATACACAGCATAAACCTTAATTAATTTATGGGGAATATCTCCACAATTAAAAAAATATGCTTGATTCATGATGATTTCCCTGCCACAGGATGGATCCCCCCTCCCCCCGCCCACACCACTATAACCAAAATATCATTTTAACAATAACACCTAATAAAAAATATGTAAATATATAAAAATATCAAAGTAGCAAAACTATTGGTTGATGGAGGAAACATTGGCTATTGATACTCATATACTACACTTTCTTCCTCTCTTAACAGGTGATTTTGATTCATCAACGTTTACTTACAATATTACAATTAAGTAGCTTAGCTGATCATAATTACTTTAATTTATTATTGCTTTCATATTAATTATATATGAATTAATTCATCGCTGAAAGCAAATTACCTTCTGTTTTTTAATTAGAGGAATTTAAAGATATTTAAGGTTCTGCATGTATACATACGTTTATCAAGGTGATATGCTGTTTCATGCATTATATATGAAATCATAAATTGATATTGAGAAATTGGACTTTTCATTTAACTGCATCATCATTAAATCATTAATATCTGGACTCATTAGTGTGTTTCTGTTTTTCTTCTTTTTGTCTCACTCTTCTGTCCTTTTATGTTTCTATCTTTCTTTTTTCCTCCTATACTATGCTCTCTCTCTTTTTTTTTTTTTTTTTTTTTCCCATCTAGTTAATTCAGCTGCATCATGTGGGTTTCTAATAAATACACTCCCCGTCAAAAGTATCGCAACACTTAGAAATATTTGAATTTTACAAAAAGTCTGTCTTTTCGTAATAAAGAAAGGTTCTGAAGTCTGTACTAAGCATTTTTAAACTGGACATAAACAAATTTTATTAAAATAAATTATAATATCTCTTCCAATAAACAAAAAAGTTAGAAAACTTACTTTCTAAATTTTTAATTTCTGATAATTTTAACTTTTAAATCACAATTTAAATTTTTAATTTACATTTAATAAGACGTATTGCCACCTCTCGCTTGAATGACTGCTTCCACTCGTGTTGGCATACTTGTAAAAAGGTTTTGAAGAAAATCTTGGGGTATATTGTCCCACTCCTCCAATACAGCTGCCTTTAGCATTTTAAGGGTAGTAGGAGGTGAATCTCGTGACCGAACCGATCTTTGAGATAATACCAAACGTGCTCGATTGGTTTAAGGTCAGGACTTCTTGCTGGCCAATCAATGGTGTGGATATTTGTGGTGTTCAGGTACTCAGAAACACATCTTGCCTTGTGTGGGCGGGCATTATCATGCATGAGCAACGATTCAAAGCCTATGAACGGCATAAAAGACACTACATGATCTTGAAGAATCATTTCTACATACCTCAAAGCATTCAAGGCCTCTCCTTGGATTGACACTAACTTGGTACATGCCTCCTAAAATATGCCGTCCCAGAACATGATAGACCCTCCTCCGAATGGCTCAGTTTCTAATGTGCAGCATTGACTAAACCGTTCTCCAGGCCTTCTCCAAACTTCTTCACGTCCAACTTGTGTGTTAAGGGCCACTCTCGTCTCATCAGTGAATACAACTTTTTTCCACTCCCCCACAGTCCAAGATTGGTGTTGTCTTGCAAATCTCAATCTCTTTACGCGGCGTTCTGCGGTGAGAAGAGGACATTTCACTGGCCTTCTTGAGCTGAGGTTTGACTCCCTCAGTCTTCTAATGACTGTTGAATCCGAGATTGATATCCCTCAGACCCCAGCGATCAAGTTTTTAATGGAAGAAGCTGTAGAATTAGGCTTCCGAAGAGCTTGCATTTTAATGGATCGGCCATCTATGGGATTAGTAATCCTAGGACGCCCTGACGTTGGTCGCCTCGATTGACTACCAGTCTCCCTGTACCTTCTTATGGTCCCTGAAACGGAAGAATAGTGAATCCCAATGCGATTAGCGATGTAACGTAATGCATTTGCCTTCTTCAGAGAGAGTGATGATTTTGACCTAATCATCGCGGCTTAAACGATTCATTGTGGATAAAGTCAATTGTTTCAACTAGACTAAAGAGAAAAGAGGAAACAGACTTGAGACACACGAAAGATAAACTTGGACTGAAAGGAAATTTAAAATGAATAATCCAAAATCTTTTCGTTTGTTGGTAAACAGTGAATAAGAATGAAGTGTCTAGTCACTAATGTATCTCATTTAGTAAATAATATTACTGTAAATATAAACAAAGTACGGATTCAGGTCGAAACCAAGAAAATCTCGAGAATTATGGGTGTTGCAATACTTTTGACGGGGAGTTTAGTTTCTCATTATCTTAATCTCCATAATTGATATATATATATAAAGAAGATTGAAATTAATTTTGTTTAAAAGCAGTTCCTAAATGAAAATTTTTATTTTTGATACTGGTATAAATTAAAATAATATTCACTTGAGAAGAATTAATAAAAAGGTGATAAATCAGGAAAACAAAATAAATTTAGTTGATATTGACTAATCAGCTAATTTTATTTTCAAAGAAATAGTTCTTAATATAATATTAATAATTTATAAATATTAAATAATTTTTGATAAGTTACCAGCTATAACAAGTTATTTCATTCTATAAAAATCATTTAACATAATAACAATGGACTAGCGCGCAAATTTGTAACTAGTACAAAAAATATATTATTTGAACAAAAATGAAGTGATTTTAATTTTTTTTTTGGTTATTTAGATTCAGTCAATCAATAAATAAAACTATCTTTTACCATAGTTTCGAGAATTCATTGTTCCAAAATTCATGCCCTGGCAGTGAAAAAAAAGGTAATTAATAAGGTAAATTAGTGAATTACAGTAAATAGTTTCGGATATTAAGATCACAGACCAGTATGAACATAAAATTAAAACTCATATATAAATTGCAATTATACAAACTTAAAATACATCTAGCTTTTGGCGACATTTCGATAATTGCTCTCATATGAGCACATATTCATGTATATGTATGTGACACTCAGAAATAACTAAACTGGTTTATACATTTTATAAACATACATTCCACATTATTTGAAGGAATAGCAGCTTAGCCAACTTCAGTTAAAATGGAGAAACTTTATATATTCAATTTATTTCTGCCAAATGCTTTTAAGTTAATTCAATATTCTTAACCCACAGAAATAAAAAAGTAAGCACTGAAAGTTAAAAATATATAAATCAATTTCTTCTTTTAATAAAAAATTCACAATGTTCAGAATCTTGAATCCTCTCTTTATCCCACTCTTTTCTTATTTATGCAACAATAACAATCATAACTCATTTTTAATTTTTTTATTTATCATATTTATATACACAAATTTACTTCTATAATAATAATTTTTATATATGATGCTTCTACAATTTTCATATTTTTATGTAACATCCTCACCACGTTAAAATAAAGACTATGAAATGTCATATTTTTCAAATTCCTTGGTTTTATTAACTTAATTTTGCATAACTGCAAAATAAAATGTTAATAAACAGAAATCTACGGCTAGAAGAAATTAAATGATTCAAAAATAAAAAAATATTCCCAATGAGGAAGTTAAAGTAAAATGTAAGGCACTTTTTAGATATCCTGGAAAGTTGCAATATTTATTTTTGTTTTTAATTTTAAATTTTAATGTGGTGTTGACAATTTATACTATTCCACATTTTCGAATTCTGATATGTATTTAAAACTTTGTCTAATTATTCTTTGCTCAATTTAAATTTCATATCATATTTTTCATGGACTTAATTGAGGCCTACAACTTACTCAGCACTTATTAAAAGAAGTTTTAAACTTGTGTTCACTTATGTACTTTCACTATTGACCACTTCCCTGATCAACTTCTTGATTTTATCTATAGCCGGCAATAAAAAAAAAAAGAAACAAACAAGATATGTAATTAAATCATCTATAGAAATATAACAATAGTATGATTGTAATTCAATTACCAGATGTGTCAAATTATTTGAGAAGCTGAACTTTGGCTGTAATATATAACAGCAGAAGTAAAATTGATGCCTGCAGCCAGAACAAAGACCGGAAACCATCGCCCATGGGAAGTTGTAACAAGTTCTGCTGTCAAAGGCCCACATAAAATACCTGGTATAGTAGCCTAGAAATAAATACAGAGATTCTTTAGTTTAATAATAACATTAAATTCAAAGAAAGAAAAAGTTAAAATTACTTAATAGTATTTATTAAGTTGTTTGTTCATTTAACCTTAGTCTATGCTGATATGGCTAATCGGACGATGCTACTTTGGGAGCTCTAAATTTTGCCTAGGATAGGTTTAATTAGGATAGGGATTTTTAACAAGTACCTGACATTGTACAGGCTCGGAACCCCCGTTTAATGTCCCTTCCGAAGGACGGCGTAACTAAGGATTTTTTACTCCCTTTAAAAAATCCTAGGGTCACCTGCCGGGCTACGAACCCGCGATCTTGGGTTTAGTTTGTTACGCTAACCACTAGACAACAGGTCACCCCCAGATATTTATTAAGTGTGTAATTTTCTTTACACATAATAATATTTTAAATGCAAAGCAGACCTCCTGAGCAATATAGAATATCAGCAAGCATTATCAACTTTCTTTGCTTAAAAAAACAAAACAACCTTGGACCACTAAAACCCGCAAAGCATCTCAAGTGAACGATTGTGCTGTGAGATAAGCTGACCATCACACTCAACCATCAGGTTCCCCCTCCCCTCCCCTTTAAAGAATAACCACTTTACAGCAGATGGAAGAGCCCTACGATGATCTGCAGATCCCACAAGGTTGATCCACAACATATCCAACCAGCTAAGCTTTACTATCTTTAAATATCTTATTTAAATTTAATATCTTAATTTACTATCTTAATTATCTTATTTTTAGTGCTATTACTAAAACAAAAAATTGTTTTAATGATATGCCAATATTAAGAGCCTTATAAATTCTCATTACAGTCCCCCAAGGACTGTAGAGCTCAGTAATAAATAAATAAATTATAGATATAGAAAAAGAAGAGAGGTTTTTTATTTATTTAGTAAATAGTGCAAGTTCAACACCATAGGTTAGATTTTTTTTTAATACACCATAGGTTAGATTTTGAACTATTTTTAGTTCACTGAAATAATAAGAGATAACATTTTTCTAGTTGTTAATATCTCTTGTTAATAACTGAGGAAAGTTATTAAGTAACTGAAGTGCCTACGAGGTTAATTATTTCCTATTCTTTAAAAAATAAGAATAAAAAAAAAAATTATTACAATAAATCAAATGAAAGAAATAGATAAGTTTAAGGTGACTGTACTCACAAGTGTATTTGAAATTGCAAAAGTAATACCAGCATGATTCGGAGCTATATCAGCATGGTTGCTTAAATGACCTGCTGAATTACATGCACACAAACCCATTGAAATCGAAACAAATCTGGAAATATAAGTAAAAGAATATATAAATATTTATTACATAAATGAATTTAAAAAAAATTAAATAAAACATCATGATGTCTTACACAACAGCTGCAAGTAAATTATCTACGGTACAAAATGCCAACAGAAATATTCCTGGTCCAAATAATCCAATACTTGTCATTAATCTTCGAACTGAAAGGACGCTCCATTTTCTGCTGACTAATGTATCAGCAAAGTGGCCTGCAACTAAGCAAGGAAGCACAAAAAAATTAAATCTTGGTGCTGACTTAATTTTCAATTTGATTAATGAATTAAAATCATTTTTAATTAAAATAAAAATGTATTATTAACAAACATTCTACTCCAGAATAATATTATTAGAGAATTAATTTTAATTTTTTAAGCCTAGAGGCTCGGTGGATCTCATTGCCATGTAGAGAAGCATACCAAAGGTATGGGAATGGTTATAACATAGATATTATGGCACTGCAAGTGTTTCACTGGCCAGAGGAAGACACATCAAAGGGAAAGATAACAATAAAGTTCCTAAACTTTGTATAATTAGGGTTTGGAAAAGTTAGCTTAGCTCTTAGGGTGCGTTTACATGGGCCATATTTTACGGCAATGTGTAGCGGCAATAGTATTGCCGGTAATGTTGCGGCAATGTTGTCGACATATGTAAACATTGCCCGGCAATATTGCTGAGATATTAGCTTGTCAGGGGGTGTTGCTGATGTTGTCCAGAGGGATTGGAGAATATTTCATATTGCCCGGCCATAAGTGTTTCTATCTCTGTCTACAAATGCTTCTCTCCCACTCTCTCTCTTTTCCCCCTTAACATAAAGCAGGTACAAGGGCAGCACCCGCCTCTTGGCACTTCAAAAGAACCCGCTGTACAGGTTGTAAAATATTTTCATATTTACATATTTAAGTAAATAATAATATTGAGATGTGTTAAGACGCAGTCTAAACCTAGTGTAGCCTGCATTACGCAACTAATGTAATAAAACTAGTGGTATTATTGTTTAGGTTTATTAGGTATTCCCCATGTTAGCCATTTTTATTTTTATAGTTAATATTAGAAATATTAATTATAATTCAACATTACAATAACAAGTCTGGATACTCTATAACTATTGAATAATGATATTGAAATATGTTAGTAAGAATACATATAAACACTAGGTTCAAATACTCCATATATAGTTTAAGCAAAACAAGTGGTATTATTGTTCATGTAAGGGTTATTATGTATTCCTCTTGTTATCCAATTTAATGACTTAATGATCAATAGACCATTTAAATAACAAGCTTTTGTACTCTGTTACGGTAGGATTTAATATTGAAATAAGTGTTGAAAAAAACAAGGGTGACTTAGTTCTGTCTCATCCATTTTCACAACTGGCCGAGTGTGGCTCGTTTCAACACTTCTTCCCGACAATATATTGCTCGGCAATAATATCCAGATATATTGACCAAAGTGTGGCTGCATTTTGTGTTGCCGGAAATATTGCCAGATAGAATTGCTGGCAATATATTCGGCAATCTGCAATTTCTATTGCCCATGTAAACGCACCTTTAGACAATTGTTAATATTACATAAATATTACCGTTAGTTTTAAAAAAAAATTAAGTACTTACGAATTCCAACCAATGAATTTATTATATATGGAACTGCTGTAAGGCTAATGCTTTCTTTGTTTGCTCCCAAATTTCGGGCCAAATATGTAGGCAACCATTGCATTATTATATAGTTCGACCAATTCATAGCAAAATGTGCTAAATAAATTGCCCAGAGTGCCCAATGACTTAGAAACTCTGTCCATCTCACATTGGTATTAGTTACCTTAAAACAAAAAAATATTATCATTTTAATATATTTATTTAAGGATTTTTTTCAATCACTAACAAGCTACGAAAACAATAATTATTTTTTCTTTAAGATAATAAGGTATAGTGTAACAGGTTAAATAGTCATTCTATTCCATCATTGTTTCAAACGATATAGGAGAATGATAGTTAATTAGATTTATGTAGTTTATTGACAAAAAAAGATTTAGTTATTCTTAATAACTATTTTGAATTACAATAAAAAAGATTTTGAAACCTTCCCAACTTTTCATTAGCTTATATCTTCTGCAAAGTGAATAGATTTTAACCTTTCAAATGATTTTATGGTTATTTAAACGTAATACTGAGAGAAAAATACTGTGGTGGATTTATGGGCCCATGTATGACCAGGAAACATGGAGGATCTGTAATAACGCAGAACTCTGACAACTTCATGGAGAGCCAGACTTAGTTTCTTTCGTGATGAGGATGCCGGAGACAAGATTGCCCAGAAGATTGTTGTTTGGGAAGCTCGGTGGTAGAAGACCTAAAGCAAGGCCCCGTACGAGATGGCTATATGATGTGGAGGACGATCTTCACCAGCTGGGAATCAGACATAGGAGAAGACTTGCTAGGGACCGAAGTGATTGGCAGGCAGTGGTGGATGAGGCCCAGATCCTTGTAGGACCATAGTGCCAAGGAGTGAGTGAACAAACGATAATGATTATGAAACTATTCATCGATCTGCAGGGGTGAATGTTTTTTAGTGGCACATAGTGGTTATTTAGAGGTTTGGCAATTGGAAAACAATTAGGAAATTTTTCTGACTGATTTTTATACTTGGTACCTTTTATAGTAACAAAAGAGATATTGTAAATGAATTTGAATGGTTCGGACAATTATTAGCTGTAAAAAATAACAAAAAAATGTGAAAACATCTCATCCACTTCTGTCAGTGTTTCTATCATTTGCCAATTGCAATCATACAATTATAGCGCAAAAATATTTTATCAGAATAAAAGAGCTAGACATGCCTGAGTGCAGGCAATATAGTTCTAGAAACTAGCAGCTGAATCACATACAGATGATAAAAATTTTTTTTTGTTTACTTCCTCCATAAAGAAGGTATCCTGATAGGCATTGATGAAACTGATTAAAGGGACAGATAACAGCAGTGTTCTTATAGGCTTGCTAGATACTAATTCTCATTTTAAGCATTAATCATATCATTATAATTATATCATTTTTTAATCATAAAAAAAATTGAAGTCTGCTAATGACATAAATTCTATACATTGTGACAATAATAGTAAAAATATATCCTTAATACATTACCTTAGGCATGAATAAAGGTATTTCATCTTGTAACATTTTTTTTTCACTGTAGAACATTATCCAAATAAGAACCCAAACGATACCAAGAGTACCAAACAAATAGAATCCAGTTTGCCAAGCAAGATGAGGGCATATCTGTAAATAATCAATGCAACAATTATCAATTTCAAATATGAACTGTAAATTCTACTAATAGCAACCAGGCTTATAATATCCTTAACATAAACATACTAAAAATTATTAACAAAGATTTAATTCAAGAAACTATAAACCGAAAGATGCAAACATAGCACTGAGCCTGAATAAAAAATTGGAAATCAGAAAACATTATCCATTGTTTTGATTATTTTTAATAGGACCCTGCATATGAATTTGTATTGGAATATGCCGAATATTATAACCCCATGTCCTAACAGGCCTAATCATTTTGATTTTTTTCTTTCTTGGGAACTACATTTAAAAAGAACAGTTTAATAAATGCTCAAAATCAAGAAATACGATACACTCCAGTATTTCTGAAAATTATTTTTATCCAAAATGTTTCACTATTTTTTTCTCACCATTATTTGTTTAAGAACTAACGAGGATCTAAATAAATGAAATGTATTTTACTAACACTAATAAAATGAATAAGAAGCCTGAAGTAGAAATATGAATAAAGAAGTGTAAACTAAAATTACTACTAGTAAAACAGTATAATATTGAATTATATAATTTGGAAGCACTTACAACAGAAGCAACAGTTTGCCCAACTGATCCTGCAGCAACTAGATAACCAAATGCTCTAGATCTTTCTTCAATTGGAATGTTGTGAGCAAATATATGGAAAATAGTAGGTAAACCTAATGAGAAAAATGTTAAGATGAATATGAATAAAACCAGTATTTTCGAATTATAACTGTACTGCATTTGAGATATCAAAAGTACCTACCCAGGCCTTCCCCTAAACCCAAGATAACTCGACAAAATACTAGGGCATGAATAGATGTAGCGAGAAGTGGTGTCACAGTCGTTGATACTGACCAAAGAAAAACAGCAAATAATAATACTGTTTTCCCACCGAATCTGTTGGCTGCACAAGCACCTATAACCTAAAGAGTTATAATTAAATACATAAACTGTACTATAAAGGGATTTGAAAATTTCATTTAAGGTTGTCATAAAAAGTTATTATTAAAATACTAAAAGATTTATACTAACTTACAGCTAGTCAGTAATATTTCATTCAATATTCAATTAATATAAGCACTAACCGAATATATTGGAGGAACACCAAGATCTAGAAACAGTGGTTTAAGTACAAGCAACATGCTATCCCATTAATAAAAAAAAAAAGTAACGGTCTGCGAAAATGCAATTTAGAATTACAGACAAAATTTGTTATAAGTTCATTACAGAAGGTCAAAACACGGATATAGAACTTTCAATATTTAGAGTCTCCTTAAGAGATAAACAAATTCCTAAGCACACTGTTGAGTTGAGATAGGTGCTTTACTGTAATATGAACTATTACTGTTCTTATTAGATCATAGCTTTAAAATCCTGCCAACTCAATAGATGTGCAAACCGCCAAGCGATCATCTTCAATCAATGTCAGTCCTAACCGTAATTTAAATTATTTCTGCTGAAATCGACAATTATTCATTTTAATACTCACATTGAAGCAGTAATATTTCAATTAGGGATATGGATTTCACACTGAAGTAAGAAACAGTTAATTGCCACAAATTCTGCTAGATATAACTAGTGCAGCTGTATCCATTGATAATGTGACCATATTCTGGACTTTATCTTTTTTTTTTTTAGTTTAATCCTGATTAATGATGTGATTGAAGTATATAACTTCTGTCACAAATGTCAACTCTGTAAAGTAGTGGTTCCCAACCAGGGGGGGGTCCTGAGACCAGTTGCAAATATTTATTTATTTTTCTCTTACAAGTAGTCCTTTATCTTAAATTGAAACTTATAATATTGTATCTTGTGAGAGTAAAACTAAATGTTTTGTTTTCAATATAATACTTGTTCTGTTTTTTTCACATGCCCATACAATTTATTGTTTAAGGGGGCCTGAGAGGCTTTCATTTCAACAGAGGGGGGGAGGTGTGGTACAAAAAAGGTTGGGAACCCTTGTTAGAAAGTAAAAAGTGAGGTAACTTTTAAGAGTTTTATAGAGCTGCTCAGGACTGTAATAGTTATTTACCCTCCTTGAAATACTAAAACTCATTTATCTATTATGCGGTTACAGACTGATCAGATCATATGGGATAATCATTGATAGTTTGAATTAATCACATCCTAATACTACTTACAGTAAATAGAAATACTCATTTATTAGGGTGAAAATAGGAAGATTTATTTTATTTTGGGTCTCATAAACTCGATCTCATAAACTTGGTGGGGTGGAAGCTTGAGGAATCCCAGGACCTGGATTTGAACTCACAACCTTGGTATGTAAGCAGGTTCACTTTTGCAAGCACTAACCTACTCGGCCATCCCTCAAAATTGGTATCTACTTCTCTCTGCACTAAGGTATTTCGATATAACATTGGGAATATTATTTAATATTCATTGCATGAAATAATAAATTCAATAATAGTAGAGAACTGCTTTATGTAAGAATATTTAAAAATGAAATTAAGGTTAAAATTCACTCCATGATAATTACCTGACTAGTAAAATAACCGAATGCAAAAGCTGATAGAATCCAACCTTGCCAGTGTAAACTCCATCTAAATTCATCTGTCATTGGTACTATTGCTATAGGCATAATAACTCTGTCTGCAGCATTAATAAAATTAGCAACAGAACATAATCCAACGATTCTAGATGTTTTAGGAAGCATTTTTATATGGGACATAATCTAACTCATTAAATAGCCTAGAATTGATAACGCCAAGCACCCATAACCCATTGGAAAGTAAACAAACTTAGCATTTAAATATATTGTTTATTAAAACTTGCCTAAATAGTATTCTTTAAAAGAAACATAATTACTTGGATTGTCAACAAATTCAATTTAAATATGTTTAAAAATATATCATAAAAAGCTTTAAAATGTTTAATTTAGATTAAATATACATATGTAAACAGGAAACAAAAATAAGGGAAATTCTAAACAAATATTCCATCTTATCAAATGAAATAAATTGAAACATGATGAAAAACACAACGTAAACAAAGTTGGGCCATGACAGTACTGCTGGTAGCAGACATATGTTATAACAGCTGATTAACCTACTCTGCAATATTTACAATATTTTGTCTAGTTAGTTGAGAATAAAAATTAAGTCCACCCAAATTGAGCATCAAAAGGAGAAAAATATATTTTAAAAACTAAACAGCTTCCGTATTTAATTACGTTGTAAAAAAATTGTAAAGTACATTGGGTTTTCAAACAAAATATCAAAATGAAATTGTTTGCGGTTATATTATTGCAGTATTTAATTTATTTTTCCGTTAGGTAATAAACATTTTTAATAATAAGCATATGGGGTGTGTATTGGATGGCCTTAACTGAGGTGCGCAAGTGGTCCTGGCGCATAGTTCTGTCACTAGAGTACTAGTGCTGCTTTTTTACCCATAGTCGATTGTACTTCTCGGTTTGGAGTGTTTCAGAACAGCTGCATTTCTGTTACTTTGGTTGAAGTTCTAGTCTCATGTCGTTCCTATTTATTTTACCCTTTCTACTTCCCTTAAATTAGAAATATTTCATTGATAGGGCCATAGCTGATTAAAATTGGAAAACATGGATAAGAGAAAATTGTCGTAAGTAATACATACTATTTAAACGTACTGGATGCCCTTATTTTCATTGCCTTTAGAAATGCAGATTTTTTTTTTTTAACTTAAGATTTGAATCAAAAACCCATTACTTGTGAAGGTTTTTGATTTGTCTTGTTATATTTATTAATACTATGTAGTGGTTGTATAATAACAGTTTTGTTTTTAACTGGACATTATATTGAAACCTTTAGGACTTCTGGGGATTCATTGTATTTGATTCTTGGTCTACCAAAAACAGCAACTCAAGATGACATTAAGCGAACGTACCGTAAACTTGCCTTGAAATATCATCCTGATAAGAATCCAAATAATCCAGAGGCTGCAGAAAAGGTAGTGGTTTGTTTTGTATTCCTTATGCTACTAAGTGAAATATCAATTATGTTTTATTTCTTTTGTGTAACTGTTTCTGTTTTTAGTTTAAGGAATTAAATAGAGCTCATGCGATCCTCATTGACATCACCAAACGCAATATTTATGACAATTATGGATCTCTTGGTTTATATATTGCTGAGCAGTTTGGTGAAGAAAATGTAAATGCATATTTCCTTGTGACATCAGGGTGGTGCAAGGTAATATTTTGTGAATTATTGTATTTTAGTTTCTTAAAATTGCAGAAATTGCAGTTGGATTAATATATCATCTTTTGTGTTGAACTCATTTTTAGCTTCTTAAAATATAATAGAGCTTAAAATGTATTCTCTTCTAAAATGGCTTATGAACTTGATTGCTCGTTTTGCATTTAAATCGTCAATTTATGTTGAGTATTTAATCATCAATATATTACAGAAGTTTATTCGATTTTTTTGAAAATAAGGCCAATTGCCATGTATACTTAAGGAGAATACTTAAAAGACTCCATACTAAGAAAGGGTTCTCATTACCAGATAATTGTTACTGCTAGTCTGATCTAGCTTAATTCCTCACTCAATTTTTATGGTTCTTTCATGGGATAATTCTTTACATTCTTTATGATCCTATTTCAATTCAAAAGTAAATTAAATCTATTATACTAAAAATAATGATACAGATATTATTGCTCAAAACTCATCATCATTTCAACAACTCATTATTTATACAAGCCATTCTGATATTAGATTTTTTTTCATGAAATTTTGTAATTTGAATCTTTAAAAATATATTCTATGTTTCTATATTTATTCTATATATCTAATAAAGTGATTCTTAAATTGTTTAAACAAAAAGTAGCTTTGTTACAAGATGTGCTGATTTAATTCAAACACAAATAAAAAAAATAGTTTATTTTAAATTAACAACTTGGCACAAAATTAAGTTCACAAAGCATTGGTATAAAATGAAATCAGTTTTCTTATTGGAGTGTTTCTGTATAATGACTCCATCCTGTAAAAGCAAACTTCTACCTTTAGTTCTGATGTCCATTATGTAATTCCTTTATTAGATGCTTTGTGGTATAGCTAAATTTGCCTAATTAAGCCAAGAACTTAATTTAGTTCTTAGATTTCCTGCTGGTTTGCTACTATAAAAATTAAGGTATATTCTAGAAAATAATATGTATATGGGGATCACTGATGATAACTTCACACCAAAATGAATTGGAACATAAGCCTATCTTTCTAGCTGATCGTGATTTCTGAAAACTGTTGGATTAGAACAATGGATTCCAGATTTTAGGTCGTGTGGCGAATAAATATTGTTGGCTATCAATTAAAATTTTATTTCAATTTCAGTATCAGTTCCGCAGGTTATCCTTTCTAATTAAGTTACAACAAAGATTAATCTTTCGATTGTTTCTTTGTTAATATTATAAGGAAAAAAAACCTGCGTTTTAGTATGGGAAAAAATAATGTGATTATGGGGCATGTGTATATTTTGTTAATCATTTCATCAAGAAATGAACCTTTCAGCTGGCATTTTGAAGTATATATGGTATAAGTTTGTTAAAGCGTTCATTTCTTGATGAATTGATTACCGAAATATACAAATTTCCCATGATTACACTCTTTTTTCCATGCTAAAATTCATTATTATTTTTATTTTTGAGAATATTAAAAAGGAAGCAAAAGAACTATATAAACTTTTTGCTGTTCTATGTTCCATTCGTAGTAATTGTCATGGTCAGTGGCCTCCTTAAAAATAATTCATAAATTGCCAGTGTCATAAAAACATAAAAAATAAAATAATATTTACCTGCATAAGTTATAATATTTTAAGTCTTAACTAAATATTCAATTAAGGATATTTTTGTTTTAACTTCTTATAAGTGACCTATGGTATTGAAAGTAGAATTTGTGATAACTTTATTGATGCTTAATATTCTAGCCACTTTAATGTACTACCTATAATAGATACATAATATATTATTATGCTTTAAACATTAAAAAAGTTTTAATGACTTAGGTACATTCTTTAATTACATGTTATGATATATGCATATTGATTTTACTATTTTTTTTTCTAGGCCTTAATCTTATTTTGTGGTCTAATAACAGTTTGTTATTGCTGTTGTTGTTGTTTCTGTTGTTTCTGCAACTTTTGTTGTGGAAAATGCAAACCACGACCTCCCGAAGAATCCGGGGATTACCATACTCTTAACGTAAGTTTTATTTATTTCTTCTGTTCTTAAATAGTTCTGTTTTAAACAATGTAGGTTACAATTGGTAAGGGTTATAATTTTGTTTATGAATTTTAATGGTTTAAGAAGATAATGATCTTGTATTATTATTTTCTTTCATAATTCAGTGGGCTTGTCCATTTAAAGTATGCAAGTAATGTTGACCCCCCTTTTATAATGAAATAGTTGATTAAAAATAATAATTATTTTGTGGATTCCTAATAGCTTAGAAATAATAATTTTAATTTTTTATCATTTTCCTAGCTCCTACCTCTACCTCTGCCTGCCTCTGTTCTTATTTTACAAGAATACTGGTTTCTATGTTTGTTAACTTTTTAACTCTTTATATATTTAAAGTTATTTATTTATTAACTTTTATTACTAAGAACTGGTATTAGTGTAGGTTATTAAAAAATCGATTTTATTCTCAAAAAACCAGACTAAATATTTTGGTATTAAATAATATTTCGATTCCAAGTAGTCAAAATTACAAAACAAATCTTAAAAAATAATGTCTAAAGTAACAGTTTTATTATTTGAATTATTTCTTCACTGTACTTGAAAAAGAAAAAAATCTATCCTTAGATTTTTGTTCTGAAATCATTGTTATTTTTTGGGTAACATGCTTTAGAAAAATATCAAAGCTTTGTTGCTTTAGATTTTAGATAGATCGATAGATTAGGACTATTTCAACTTTCAATAATCTGGACCATTATATTCTGATTAAAATGGTTTGTGTTATCTAAGTTACACCGGTTCTTAATAGTATAAGTTTATACTTCTAACTTATTAGCGTTCGACCACTGCATGAAACAGTGTTTTGCAAAACATAAAACATTGCTGCAATTGGAGCTAAGAAAAGATAAAAAATTAAAATTATTATTTTTGGAAATGCTGGAGTTGACAGAAAATCATTTCATTATAAAATGGTCAGGCAACAAGATATATTTTTATTAATCCATTAAAATGAACAAGAAAATACCCAATGTACAATGCAACATCCCATTCAATTTTTTTTTCATATTCACTTGTACACACACATATATATGTATATCCACACACATATACATGTGTTATATTTATTTTTCTATTATTGCTGCAGTTAATGCTATAAGTATAGTATTTGGAGCTTACATTAGATTTAGTTTATAATGATTATTTATTTTTGTAAGCTTTGTCTTGATGAGAACAATATTGCAAACTATTGATTTAGCATGTTAACTGTGTTATGCTGTTATTTTTTTCTTTTTGATTCAATTTGTCATAACACTTCAATAACTAACAGGTAAGGAAACAAGATAATCACTTACAGTTTAAAGGTAAGTCAGTTTACTATAATTCATTATTAATTAAAATGATACCCTTTGTATATTTATTAATTTCTTTAATTAATAAATAAATGTATGCATGTCAAAACAATTTGTAAGTGTGAATCACGGTACAGTTCATAACCTTGAATGTGTCAGTTCCTTAATTAGAACCATCCAGATAGCAAAATAAATTATAAAAACCCATATTTAGGATCTATGTTGTTCATATATTATTTTGAGTTTTTGAAATGAACTTTAAATTTGTGGACACAAGCATGACTGTTTGTTAGTAATTTCACATAGCTGTTTGAGAATCCTGATAGTTATTGAAGTTGTTGTTGACCCTTTATTATTATCAATACTGTTTAATTTTTACCATGTGAAACGATTTCAATAGTATGTTTAAGCTCATGTTATTGATCTGTATATATACTTTCAAAGTTAAAAATGTTTATACTCTATTGGTTTTATGCTTAGTTGTATCATTCAAAACTATAAATTTAATTCATATTATAATTCATATTTCAAACCTTTAAATTTTAATTTTCAGCAATAACTAACTCTTCATGTTACTCATTGTTTAATTTATTTGACATTCAGCTATAAACTTTCCTTATTTGCTTTGTTAATAATTGGCGAATGGGAACCTTGTGTTTTTACAGGGATTCTTTGTTAGAAGTATGACTATTTAAAAAATGTTTATTTAGTTAGTCAGTTGAACTGTTTATAATATTTAATTAGAATAACATTTTGCATAGCTGTTTTGTATTATTAAAGTGAAATGAAATGTTAACAGTTATTAAATGTTCGTAATATGAATGTCAAAACTGCCCTTCTTTCTTAATTATTTGACATAATTTTTTGTATGACCCAGTCTTATTGTTTTTGTTGTGACTTACTGTTGTTTTTAAAATTGTTAGCTACAACTACTGATTCTAGAGAACTTAATGTTTTGAATAGGTTTTTTTATATATAACATTTTTGTTTTTTAAGGAGTTTCCACTAATAGTGGGTTTCCTTATCCTATTGATTTAATATATAACATAACAAGCTATTATTCCTAGAGAGTTTGAATGATACATGCACAAAATGTCTTTACCATATATGTATACTTCTACCCCCTAGAGTATGTTATATGAATTTTTATTACAAAGATAGTTGTTTATCTAAAATGACATAAGGAAATTAATGACAACTGTTTGTTCTGGGATTGTCATTGTGTCATAGAATAAAAAAAATATTTTTAATGGATGATTAATCACTTGAAAAAATAAAAGAATAAATGACAAATTTACTAGTGAACCATACATTTCAAGAAGTAAAACAATTATAATTTGTAATAGATGTTTATAAATATTGTATTTGGTTATTTAATAAATGGATAAAGATGCAAAGTATTTCAAATAATTCTGAAGAAGTAAAAAATCTGTTTGCTGTTAAAGGGGGTTGGTATTGGTTCTATTATTAATTGTCTGACATCGCATAAATATATTTATTATTTTCATAATTATTATTATTATTATTTAAAATCTTAAGTTATTTATTTAAGCTTAATTTTTATTTAGAGTTGTGGTAACTATAGTTTAGTATTTATCTAATTCTGGTAATTATAGTTTAGTATTTATGATAATTTTAATATCTAATTAAAATGATTAATTAGTACATTTATTGATATTAAATCTAAAATCATTACTCTCTTTTATTTTTCTAAGTCCAAAATATTCATTCGTGCTTTTATTAAGAATTATTTGTAATTAAACAAATATATCTGTATGGTCGAAGGGGTTTAATTATGCTTTTATTACATTAGGTTTATGATATATTTTATAATTTGAAATGAAAATGAACTCTATCTTTGAAAAAAAAAAAAAGTCATCCTTATAAACATTATTACAGTGACATATAGTTTTTCTCAAAGGTAAAGTTCATAATAAATTACTTAAAACCATTTCTGGCATAAAAAAATTACTTATACGCCGTTTCCTGTTTTTAGTAGATATTAAACAAAATAATGGGGATTAGTAATCTAAAACATGATTAAAATTTATTTTATTGAAATACATTTTTTTTAATAGGGTTGAAAACAAATGTTTCCAAATTATGAAATTTTATCATTTTTTTCTATTCAGCGTCTTTAAACAATTGATTTTCCATTTGAAGAATTTGAACCTCTTACTTCTGCTGACAATGATGCTTTGACATAGCTACTATATGGCCTCATACTTTTATATAATTTCTGTCTTGTCTGCCATTAATGTTTTGGTTTATTGTTATTCTAAATTGTAACTCACTCTGTTTTAGTTTCCATCCAACAGATTTTTTTTTTTCTTTATAAACAGGGATCTGTTATTATAATTTTCAGATAGTATAAACTAGACTAGCATTGTTACTTTCCAATGGAATTTCTTTTTCTGTGTTGAAAATTGTTGTCCTTTAAATTTGCAGCTTTCCATTATATTATTTTGACCTCCTGGAGGAAATCTGTTGCATTTAAGTATTCTGTAGACCTTGTAGCATTTTGTGTAGAGCATTTTTCAAAGGAAAGAAAGTTATATATATACTTTTTGTTCTTGGGAATTAAATAATAAAGTATTTCTATCATTAAGTACATCAAAAATTTCCTAGTTTCTTCTATAGGTTCTTCTCTAGAATTAATATCCATTGAAAAAAAATGGTGGGCTTCCAGGATACGATTCCCTAGATTTTAGTCAAGTACAATTACTACCTTTTCATTTTAATTCTTATCTAATATACTGGACTCTATTTCTATGTAAATTTTATCTTCGAAAAAAACCAGCTTCCGGTCAATTTATTTTATTCTTTCATAAACAAGACGTTTCGGCAACTTAAATGCCATTTTCAATATTAAAATACATAACATTCTAAACATAACTTTAAAAAAAGTTATAAGTCAAAAATTCTCAATAAAGAAATATTTAAAATTTTTTTTTTTTTCCTAATTTTCCTGGGGATTCACTATCCTCCCATGGTCAATTGTCCACTACCTTTTATGTATGTTTTTTATTTTCTCAGGTTTATTAAAAAAACATTCTTCTGTACAACACTTGTTAATGACCCTTTGGGGCGGGCTCTAAGCTCTGTCCACCTTTAATTGGTGGCTAACCTTGCAGTTCAATGTGACCTCGACCAAATCACCTCCCAGTACAACCATTGGCTTAGTTCAAGATGCTTACAGCACAAGCAATCTCACCCACCTTCACTCTTCTTTTAACCACCACATCATGGATTTTAGTTATAATTTCTGAATTGGTAACCTCAATAATGTATTCAGCGTCATTTGTGCCCATATGGCAACTCCAACAATTTTTAAACCACTTATAATTTGTTCTGGGTAGCGGAGTGGCTCAGTGGTAGAGTACTGAGTTGCTATGGCAAAAATCAATGTTCAAATCCTGCTGGTGGCAGGATTTTTATTTAATCTGTTAGTAGTCGGAGATCGATCATATAGGATCTAGGACCCTCCTGGGGCTCACCTAGCTTCTATAAAGTGGGTACCCAAAATATGGGGGAAAATCTGGCGGTTTGAGTGTGATCTAGGACAAATCTCCTCCCTGCACAACCGTTGTTTTGAGAATTTTGTTTTCTCTTAAACATGTATTATGGATACTTAATTCTATGTTGTAACTACAAGTGAAATGACTGTGATTGTGAATATCCTTTTAATATTGATGAAATTCCTTTTTATGAGGTTCAGGTTCTCTGCAAAATTAAAAAAACTCACAATTTGACTTTTTCAGCCACCTGAGTACATTATGGACAGTCTTTTAAAATCATGATCTTGCTAATTACTTCTCTGAATCAGTCTCCAATATTACTAAAAAGTGGGATGACATTGAAATTGAAGAGATCTTTGTTCAAAAAATACCTCTTTTGTAATGATCTCCGCTATTCCCATTATTTCCACTCAAACTAATTCTGTGTCTCGAAAATGTAATTGCTTTTACATATACATGATAATTCAGCTTGTGAAACTTGAAATTGATGGGAAGTATGTTGCCCTTTGTATGTTTTTAAAATTATGCAAAACATTGATGTGTAGAGTAGGAAATGAACTCATGAAGGAATCTACTGAAAGAGAATGATTTCAAAAGTTGTGAAATTTCAATTAATTGTTAAAAAAATAAGTATTATTCTATGCATTATTTAAATTATTTTTTAAAATTAAAAAATATAACTTTCTTACTTTTTCTGACATTTTAATTTTGTTTTCAACTTCATGTTTTTTTTGTTTAATTAAAACATTTGTTATTTGGAGGGGCACAAAGTGAAACTAACTTCTTTGTGAGTTTGCTCAGTAAATAATTGATTAATACCATAGCTAAGATGTTGATATTAAACATCTTCAGTGATTATGATCATTTTTCTTAAATATATATGTATAGATTTTGGGTTAGAAGATAAATTTGTATACATCAAAATTGATTGGTAACACCCTCAGTTTTTTTTTTTTTTTTTTTTTTTTTTTTATAGACACATGAGCAGTGATACTATTAGTGCTTTTTTATGGACTCCTTGTTAGAATGTTAACATCTATTGTTTATTGTTTTTTTTGTGTAAACATGTAATGATATAACTTATTCCCTTGCCTTATATAAAATAATAGTTAGGAAAGTATTATTATTGTGAAAAATTTTGAATTCGAGTTTTCAATGAAAATAAAAGTTTTTAGTTCTGAGCCCAAATAACGAAGTGTGTGTAGGTGGTAAGTTTTTCTAAAAAATAAATTGTTGTACGGAACTAAAATTACATATTTAAGGTAGGTATATGCCTGAGGTGTTACAGCAACTTTTTTCTCAAAAAGGAAATAGTTTCAAGTAGCCATATAAATTATTATATAATTGATTTTATTCTATTTCAATTTTCTCAATAGCAGCTCTAATGAATTAGATGAAACACCTAAATTGGTGACGATATATCTTTACTGAATTATTAAAATATCACTATTCAATATCTCTATAGAAAAAAACTAGTTTTTAAAAATCGCAGCCTTATAAAATTACTTTATGCAGTATTATTTTTTCTATGTGAAATTGCATATTAATTTTTCTTAAATTTTTTTAGTTAACTGTAAAAATAATCCACTATGAGCGCCATGTTGTAAGGTTCTCATACTAATGATTACTTATCTACTGTATTCATATCTCCTACTTAAAATCGTTAGATTTAATTTTAATATCCTTTAGTTTTAGTTTGATTAAAAACAGTGTTAGTTCCTTGATGTGTTTGGAATAACTAATGCTTGATGTGGGTCTTTATTATCCTACTAATAAATTTTTTAACAGTTTTAAAAACAGAATATTTAGTATTAGCGTTGTTTAGGCATGTATTTATCCCTGTGGTACATACTCCTGATATAAATTCTTTGAAATGTGTTGTCATTATTTCTTAAAATTATTAATATTTAAAATATATACATATTTCTTTTTTTTTTTTTTTGTATTTCATTGAATTAAGAAGGTTTATTTTGTTCTATTAATTTTATGATATGAAAATTCGTTTCACATGGTGATTATTATGTAAAAGTACTGGATGGGTCTAGCTGTGGGCTCTGTTTTATAGAGAGAGGATCAGTCGGGAACTGCACGAGTGGTGACTGCACAACCCACTGCAAACGCTGGTCAGGTAAGATGGTATTATATGTACCTTTATTTGCTTCATTCAGTTTTTTTTCTTGGCTCTTTTAATTATTTTAATGATTGATATTGCTTAATTAATTAGGATTAAAATAGGTTTGTTTTCACTCAGCAAGAATTAACATTCTGTTTTAAGTGTTAATATATACAAAATTTATCTACATTCTATGTATACATAGAGAAATACAGTTGTGTTTATTCTTAAATCTTACTATATTCTGTATTACACATGAAATTGTCAAATCAAATAGATTTAGTTTCCAAATGTGCCCTTATAAAAATTAATGTATTGGAAAGTTAACAAAATTACAAAGTACTTTGAAACTAATCATTTATTGCTTGATATTTGCTTAATTAAGTTTTTATTTAAAAAGTTAAAAATATTAGTTAGTTTTTTATATAAATGTAAAACATTTCTGTTTTCTAGACTTATGTATGGTGTTTCTAATGTTATAAGAATAATTTCCTTTCTTTCTTACTACATTTATTTTTCGTGTTTGTAGCAATGAAGCATTGGTAACAGTTATGCTGCATGGCATCATTGCATGTATTTTGGCCCTTTTTGCAGAAATTAAAATTGTAAGGATTTTAAAAATTGTTGTTAAGAATTTTCTTCTGAGTTTTAGTCATCATCTTTTTTGGTTAGAAAAAACTAATACTATGGATCTCAATGTCTTCAATATATGGATTACAATTATCAATTGTGAATATTTTTTTCCAATCATTGAATTTGGTCGGTATAGAACTTTCTACTACCACTGAGTAGTAATAATAGTTTACATTATAGAATTGTTTTTAATATATGGCTGAGTTCGACGTAAGCTAACACTATGATTATATTTTTTATAATCATACACATACAGTCATATTTATACGAATTTAGTTCTTTATTTCAAACAATGAAATTTTAAATAGTTATAACTGAGAGATTGGCTCTAGTGCTTTATATTTAGAATTTAGTTAGTAAGTGGGAATTTTTTTATCTTTAAAGTAATATTGCTAATAGATGTCATAAGGGCTCATTAATACAACAAATGTAATGGAAGTGATCTCTGTAAAGATGCAATTAAAATATTTAATCAGTTACAATAAGTTATTACCGTTATCTTCTATTTTGTAAATATAACAACCCTGAAGTTGACTGAAATCCTTAATTTTATTATTCATATTTAATTCTTTTTTTTATTAAACTCAACACTGTATCATCTCAGGTATGCACCTCAGCTTCTATCACTTGTCTGTATGTAATTCTAGGATCCGTTCTGATTTGGTGCTGCAAAAGCTTTAGAATAACTGATTAGTGACTAGGTTGTTGCTTTATTCTTGGTTCAAAATTGTTATTCATCAAATTTAAAATTGTAATTACGGTATTTCCATTTTCTTAATTATAATAAAACCTAAGAAATATATCAGTTATTATTTATATAATATGCATGGAGTATTGCACGTGTTTAGTTGTATACCAATTGTCTTACTCATGGAACGATTTATTTTCTTATAATCATACACAAAATTAGCAAAGACAAGGAAATGGTCCAGCTGGAAAAACAAGATCAAGTAGTGTCAAATAAATAATTATTACATAATTATTTATTTGACGCCTGCATATCAACCCAAATTGGGTTCATTAGGGTTAATGAAAGGTGAAATTCCTGTCGTGTTAGCATCAAATATTTAGTTATCTACCATTTAATCTTGCTTTTAACAACCGACGGTTGACTATTATTTCACAAAAATTGTTCAAGGTTTGGGTCAATTAATTATATTATGGGTTTTATTGTAAAATTTGTAGTTTTATTTATTTATTACACTATAGACCAACTCTGTGGGACATTATGCAAGGTAACGTAGCTTTCTGTATTATGTAGATACTTGTGCTTGAATCTTAAGCCCTTCTCTCCCCTACCCCTCCCCCAAAATTTTAGTTAAAATGGTAAGTACCCTGTCATGTAATCATAACTGAGCAGCTGCTTAATTAGGCCTAAGAATTTATTTACTGTTTTGTTACTACATAAGATATAATATAAGTTACATAAATTTGGTAATAGCTCACTCACTATTCGATGGTTTATAAATTGCAAAGTCATGCGGTGCTAAGTTGAAACTGAATGTGTTTTTTTATTATCCTTCAATTTTATTCACAAAATACAAAATTTATTATTCAAAATTAAAAATAAGTTCAACAGATTACAGTTTTATCTTACACAAATTGCATATAGGATTTGTAAATATTTTTAAATAAAATTAGAGGACAAGAAAAAAAGATATTACATTGAATGCTGGATAATTTTGGTAAAATTATTTAATGATAACTAATGTGCTACCTTCATAATCTATTTTGAATGTATTAATCTATTACTTACTAAAAAAAATCCAAAAAGCATGAATATGGAAAAAGAAGTTGAAAGATAAGAAAAAAATGAGACATAATTCTTGACTTTATTTTACCAGGTCTGCAAGTTTAAAATGTCGTTTTAATTCCAATAGAATGCGCTCTTAGTCTATTGAAGGATTTGCTTATCTCAAAACGCTATTTTGTTTGTTAGTCATTTGTTTACAAAAGTCAGTTGTTTTTAAGTCGTTTACGTGGACGTATCATACCTTTCTTTGGTGTTAAAAATGTCTAATTTTAAGCCAAATAAAGAGCATTTGCGGCATGTCATGATTTTCTTATTCAATCAAAAGAAAAAGGCATCTGAATGTCATCGAATTCTTGTTGAGACTTATGGCGATCTTGCTCCAACCGTCAAGACATGTGAACGTTGGTTTCAAAGTTTCAAACGTGGTGATTTTGATGTTACTGATAAAAAACGAGAAAATCGACCAAAAAAGTTTGAGGACGTCGAATTGCAATCTTTATTAGACGAAGACAATACCCAAACCCAACAAATGATGGCAGAACAGTTGAATGTCACTAGACAAGCCATTTCCGATCGCCTGAGAGCTATGGGAAAAATTCAAAAGGTTGGAAAATGGGTTCCACATGAATTGGACGAACGACAGATGGAAAAACGAAAAATTGTGTGCGAAATGCTGCTTTTAGGCCACGAAAGAAAGGGTTTTTTGCATTGAGTTGTAACTGGCGATGAAAAATGGATTTATTTTCAGAATCCCAAACGAATAAAATCATGGGTAACGCCAGGACAACCATCCACATCGAGTGCAAGACCGGATCGTTTTGGGAAGAAGACAATGCTGTGTGTGTGGTGGGATCAGAAGGGAGTAGTCTACTACGAGCTTCTCAAACCCGGCGAAACAGTCAATACCGACCGCTACCGACAACAAATGATCAATTTGAGTCACGCATTGATCGAAAAACGCCCAGAATGGGCTCACAGGCACGCCAAAGTCATTCTTCAGCATGATAACGCTCCTGCACATTCAGCCAGATTGACTAAGGAAACGATTTCTTCGCTTGGTTGGGAACTCCTACCCCACCCGCCGTATTCACCTGACCTGGCGCCTTCTGATTATCACCTATTCTCATCGATGGGACACTCATTGCCTGAGCAACACTTTAACAATTTGGAGGATGTAAGAAAATGGCTCGATGAATGGATTTCAAATAAAGATGAAGCATTCTTTTGGAATGGTATCCATAAATTGCCCGAGAGATGGACAAAATGTGTAGAAAGCGAGGGCCAGTACTTTGAATAAAATATATTATACTTTTTTTTGTAAATTAAATTATATTTTAAGAAATAAACGACATTTTAAACTTGCAGACCTGGTATTCTTATATTTCCTGGAGGTTGGTTGTTCTATTTATTTATCGGTATACATTATTGTCCTCATGATACCTTTTGATTAAAGATTTTTTGGAACCTTTATTTAATAACTATAACATACGAATACTAATTATTATATATGTAACATTTTAACTAATTCCTTAAAATAGGTGAGTTTTTAATACAAACTACTTCTGAATTTTGTTTTTTATTCTTCACTTTTATCATTACATGGTCTAGAATTGGCAATAATGTCTTTATTTGGGGTCAGTTGCTATTATTATCAATTCTTATTTGAAAATCTAGTATATTGAAAACAATATGAAATGAAACACTTTATTTTTACATATAAATACTTTGGCTACAATAATTCAAACTGTCTTCTGTTTGGGACTTTTTAATTCCTTAATCCTTTTATTCTGAAATTATTGTTGAAATTAACATCATTGTATTATAACTGTTTTAAAACTTAATTTTTGTGGTATCTTGAATTTAATTATTTGTATGTTGTTAAAAACTACCGTTTTTACTGGCTATTGTAAAGTTCCAAAAATTACTAATAGTTCAGTTGAATTATTCTAAGATAAGATTATTGCCAATTTAAATGAAAAGTATGTTCCTATACTTAAATTTAAAAAAAGGGTAATTCCAAATAGTAAAGGGAAAATAACTAAAGTCGTAGAGTAGCATATTATAGGTCCACAGCAGTCCTATTTTTATAAGTTTCTCTTTGCTAATCATAGAAAAAGGTAGGTAAATAACTAAAACTTAGTGTTCTCCTGGTACTCACATTTTTTTTAAAGTATCCAGTCGTTACTGGGTACTCGCTGTATGGGCTTTGAATAATATTACCTATTATCCATCCAGATAGAGAGCATTTACTTTGTTGTTAACTACAGAAAGATAAAACAAGACACATATTTCATCATTATTTCATTTTTATACATCCTAGAGGTTGGCTATGCTATTTATTTTTTCATACATTATTATCCCGATAAACCTTTTGATTAAAGATTTTATTGAAACCTATTGTGGCTGTTAGTTGTATTTTGGAAGAGATATGGTGTTGAAACATGTCACTCTGCTTAATATTGATAATATTAATATTGCAAAGCCTTTGAACTATTTATTAAATACTATAATAAGTCCTTTAAAAAAAAAACTAAAAAGGAACAGAGAAATCAGTAAAAACTTTAAGCCATAACAAGTTTGCTGATATCAGTAATCTGACCAAAATCTATCATATCTCACTAAGATCTTATCCAGTTTGGTGATGGTGATATGGCGACTGAATTTGGTATATGCGTTTGAAGTTTGCAACTCCTTCAGCAATACCTGAAATTTTTAAGTTGCAACTTTGAAGTAATCTATCATCATTATCATCAAAAACTTTTAAAGAATGTAGTTTTGGCAACCATGGCATAAATGACACCTTCCATGTCAGTTGTAAGTGTTCAGAGGTTTCTTTCATACCTAGAACTGATTGAATCCTTTCCATTCCCTACAGAAATGGATAAATAAAGTTCTGGAAGATAATACAAACCAAACATGAGGGTATGGTTTTGGCTTACATTGAATAATATGGCCTGCTTGCTTGCTTGCTTTTCTTTTTTCAAACCCTTCTATATTGACACCACCTTTCTGTTTGTTTGTGCAAGAAAAACAAAAACAATTTTAGTTGTGTTGCGTGTTACTATGCCTAGCAAAGAGAAAACATTAAAAGTAGTATAATTTATATGACATAAAGTCATGATATAATTCTGTACAACAATTATTGGGAATAATTATTTTTAATTGTAAAATTCACTGTTTTTTACTGCTGATTCTGACCAAGCTGCTAAATCAAATTTATTGTTTATAAATAGTTCTTTAATTTAGGCAAGAATAACATTTCATGAGCATGAGGGAGTGTTCTTTATTTTGTTACAAGGCAAAGATTTAAAATGAAAAATTTCGATTCAGTTGCCAAAAATTTAGCTAAATTAAGAAACCATTGCAAACTTATACTGTTCGTATTTGAGATGCTCGGAATGAATTAAAATTCGGGTTTGTCTAAATTTTTTTTAACCAATAGTGTAATTAAACTGGGCTATAAAATTTAAATCTATTGAAAATTATAAATTTTATTTAGCTGTTCTAAAATATGTATAGATCATAGAATCATTGCTTTAAAAAGTTTAGAACTGACATATTTTATTCAACATGTTTGTTATGATCTATTTTATTTTTTTAGTTTAATTGCTTTTTATTTTTATTAATTTTTTTTCTTGCATTTTATTGGTTTCATATGGCTTTATAAAATTATGCCAGTCTATGAAAAGGTTGTTAGTTATGGCATTTGTGATAGGAGGACAGTGAGGATGAAGGTGCAACCGGTGAACCAACCGTTACTTCTCAACCAACTTCTCAGCAAGCTTTTGCAATGCCTGCTCCCAGTGAAGCTACAAGCCTAAAGACTTCAGATCAAGTTACCTATACTCCAGGTAGTAGTTCGTCTTCAGGTCAATATGCCCATATTTAACTACAGTTCCCTGCATAAGTAATTACACTTATTTGTCATAGTGTCACAGTACATATCTTTTACAACCCAAGTTAACTTATTATTTTAATAAAATTTAAAATTATGATGATCTTATTTTAATTGAAGCCTTTAATTTTTTGTTTACTATTGAAGGGCCAGGGAAAGAATACAAGGGACAAGCTTAAGTTACAGAGCATTATTTTTTTCTCAATATAGTTCTCTGTTATGTTTGAGTATATTTCATATGGTAAATATTTAACAGGATATCCCAAAATTTATAAGTTATGTTCAGAAACAATAGGACTTGCCTCCAAGTCCTTTAATTTTAATCTTGGTTTTTACAATTTTGTGTGTTTGTACTTTAGATATAATTTTTTTCGTGATCAATAGCTTAAATTTAAGTTTAGTACTATTCTTTCGAACTGATAAATTGTATTTAATTTATTAACTAATTATAAACAAGCCACTTTTAAAATTATGTTTAGAAACTATCATTGATAGCTGTTAGTCGCCATTTTCACTTATGCTTTAGTAAGTATATGTTGCTAGGTTTTAAAGTTTTTGCTCCCATAACAAGAAGCTTTATACATACATACACATTTATAAATATTAACACACATTTTCCATAGTTTAACTGCTGTTGTTTTTAATTACTTGATGTTACTAATTAAATTAATACATTTTATATTGTTTCTTAAGCTGTAGGAGTTATTATGTCTGATCCAATTCAGGCGATTATTGACTTCATCTTTATCGATAAAAACTGTGATTTGTACTTGAGTCTCCACCCTTTAAAGAATTCTATTAAGGATGAGATATCTAAGCTTCAGAAACTTTTTTATTTACAATAGATATTTGGAAAACGAAAGAAATTGTTGTTTTTTTAAAGATGGCATTAATATCAGTATGGCTTTTTACCATGAGTGATCTGTTTCGGTTTATGATATTTAGCTCTTGTTATTTATTATATTTATTTTTTGTATATATTGTTTAAAAATTGTGGATCTGTTTTATTAGAGTTAATTGCTATTAAATATACTCCATTGCCTCCTAATCTTTTCTTTCAATTTTTATTATTAAGTTCCAATCGTAATTTTAATTATTCTTAATATTCTCAAATCCAGCCCTAGTATTCAGTTTGCGTGTATCAGATTAAACAGGAATGTTGAACAATTATTAGAAGTAACACTTCTATTCAATTATTCTAATCTAGTGAAAATATGTTTTGCCATCTTATTGAATTATAAGTATATTTTCATACTATTAATTGTTGGCTTTTAGATTATTTATGTTGTTTAATATTCACAAATTTATTCATTTATGTGAGGTTGAATTACTTATACGTATTCTAATGATTAAACACCTTACTTAATGTGGTCCATGATTGATGGGATGCAAAGTTTTAAATTCTCTTATTGAGATATGTACCCTTTTATATTTTTCTGTGTTTGTTTAACTGGTATGTATATCAGGTTAAAATATTAATGGTTAAAGAGTTGCTGAATTAGAGTATGGTTTAATTTTATTTATTTTTTATATCTTTTTCTTCACCTATAATTATTCATTTTATTAAATTTCTGAAATTCAATCATTTAAAGAAATTATTTTGCTTGTTATTGCTTTAAAGAACTGAAATAATTGTCTTACTTATTTACAATCTAATTTAAAATAATTAAATTAAAATTGTTGAAGTATTAGGTGTTACTTAAGTTTTCCATTATTAAGGAGATATCATTTTAAATATTTGGTTTTGTTAAACATGATTAGGTAAAGCGGTTGTAAACCGCTGTATTTATCTACTACACTTTGTTATAAGATTTAAAGCCTTTATTGAAACTGTGTTCTTGGTTTAAAAATTGTTATGATAAATGGTCTTCATTGTCATTAGTATTTTTAGCCGATGATGAAAGAAATGAATCTTTTTAAAAAATTTAAAAAATAATAATAACACCTCATTTGTATGATATAAAATCAGCATGCTGAGTCTTGAAAATTCTGGGAAAATATTCACCTCAAATAAAATTGCATCGTAAATGCTTAGACCCATTTATGCCGAAAAATCCTTATTGGTGTAATAATTGTTTATGCCAATCAGGAAAAGAACTTTTGAATGATTGATTGGCTTATTTTGTCTCATAGTAAAATTCAGAATCATCTGGTGCCTTCCAAAAATGGATTTATATGGGTTTACTAAATAATTTGAACTAATTACAAAACAGGACTTTTATTCATTAAATAATTTTATTACATCTAACTAAATAATGTGCTTTGATAAGTGCCCTTAAGGTGCTAACAAAATTTAAATTTTTATAATTCATAATTGATTTCTACTATTGCCCAATCTTCATTAAAGGCTTTTTTTTGGAAGTTTTATCTTGATTTAGTTATTCAATCCAAGATTTTCACATGAGAATGTGTGTAACAATCAAATAATTACTGATCTATATAAGTGACCTGTCATGTTACTGCAGATACTAGTTGACCATTTAAAACTAGATTCTGTTGGCAACGGGTTTCTACCTATTGCAGATTCCTTGTATATGAGGGTTTTTACCAATATTTTGAGAACAATATTGTACTTATGTGTAGTGTAGTTTAGGACATTTAGACAAATGATGTGTGAATGAAAATCTTCATATCATAAATATTCAGTTCCTGAGATATTCTACTAAACTGCTACAACAACTTTGTTGACTTTTATGGGGAGGGGGTTCAGATTCTTACTAACCTATTGTAGCTTGAGTGGAAAGTTTGAAATTCATTTGGCGGTTCCACCTCAAAATCGATTTAAACCCTCCCCTGACCTGATTCGAACGGCATCACTTTAGACTCAAGATAGTGCCTTAAAATTCTCAGCCACCTTGTACTGCTACAATATAATTATTTATTTATTTTTTTCTACTGAACCCATTGGTTAGAAACATTAAGGTATTGTCCACTTTCTTCTTATTCAATACTCAGCTTCATTGCCTTCACTTTTCGGCAGCTAAAAGCGACAGATTCTCTTCTGCTCAGGTTGAAGTGAGCTAGACCGACAATTGTTTTTCACCCGTATACTTACTCTTTGTAGCACAGGTAAGAAAATAAAGCCCCATTTCCTTCTTCAGATGGGCTCTCAGTGTCTATATATGTCTTATTTGGAATGACAAGTTCCTGAAGCTTGGCGCAGAAGCCCTCTGCTGAAATATCTGCAGCATTAATAATGAATAGTGACAGAGATTCTTGAATAAATATCCGATGGAAAATTCCTTTATTTCCTGTTTTTATCATAATTCCTTTACCTTAACTTCTTAAGTTGATGATTAAGACGTTTATTAAATCTAGAGTAACAAAGAATGTTGTAATTAGTGTGTGCTAACTAATATCTGACAGTATATTCTTATTTAACTCCCTTACTGATTCAAAAATAAGCTTTTCCAAGTTCTAAGTATGAACAACACAATACAAATTTTTCTTAAAAAGTACTTAAATGGCCTACGATGTTAAATATTAACAAATTCTAATAACTCCAATTTTGAAAAAGTGTAAGGGAAGTTATCCTACCCATTTATTTGCATACTAGAAACAAATGCTCACATAATTTCAGAATAATTATGAGGAATATTTAATTAAAATATAATTGACAAGTACTTAAAATTTGAGAATTATTGTGGAGAGCATTACATTAAAATTTAATACATATAGAATGATTTACATATACATATCTAGAAAAGGGCTACATTGGACTTGGAAAGGATTATGTTTGACATGTAAAAGCTATATTAACTTTTTATTTTAAATATTTGGTTAGGCATGCATAGAAATATTTATAATTTATAATACATGGAAACGATTGCTTTTCAAAACTTGATTATTTTAATTGTGGGGTTAGTTAAGAACTAATGTTTTAAAAGTAAAATATAATCTAATTTTTAGGGATTTTTCAAAAATAGAAAGCTGATTGGAAGCCCAGTTGCTGTCTTTCAAGTCAAATGATGCATTCAGTTAATAATTAATTTAATATTGAACTTTTAACTATAACCAGTAATAATATTTTGATTTAATAATTATCACAACTATAGTGACATTTTTATGAGCTTTTTGTTATCTTTAATAAGGTTGTTAACTCAAATTTCAGTTTTGGTTAAAAGCATTATATAGATAGGCCCACATAGCATCACAAACAATTTAAAGAAATATTAAATGCTTCCTTTTATGATGCTATTAGGTTTCTTCCCTAGATGAAAATTATAATCTAGTTCATTATCTTATTTATTATATTAATATTCTTAAATTGGTAAGGATAGATGAATAAATGTAACTTTCAGTTTCAAAGCTAGTTATAGTGGTAATTGAAGTAGATTGGATGATTTTTATGTTTTTCATCCTGATGCGATCAAAATTTATTTCAGAGGTTACTTTCATAATCAGTGGTTATAATAAATTGTCTAAAAAAACATGTACCTTTAAAATTGTCATGCAATATTTGATTGTGAAATTAGACTTGATGATAGTTATTGTACATATTTTGTTAGTTTTAATTTTTGTATTTATGAATGCAATTAGCATATTTTAATATTAAAGAGGTGTATAATGTTGATGTTTTCTTTATATTAAAAAAAAAAATTATCACTGCTTAATTTTAATTTAATGGTTGTATTAAGTTACAACTCGGTTACTGTTTAGCTGATAGAAACACTAATGTTGTTAATTTTGCACATTTTAATTCATACTTAAAACCTTACAAAATTAAGACCAATCTTGCAACAATGTGTCATAAATTGTAATTTATATATTATGGTTAGGACTTAATTAGTGATCATATTTTTAAATTGGCCTTAATTGCATTTACATTAAGTATATCTTGTACTATATTATATTTGGTATTCAGGTAAAATAATTATTTGTCAAAAATGCTGAAATATACAACTTTGTGAAACAATGAATTTTTTATTAAGCATTTTATTATTTTCCAGATCTTGAAGTTTTTCATTAAGTTCCAAAAAAGAAGTGATCTGTTTCTGTTTCCCTTCAGTTAATAATAAATATCTTCACAGTATTTTACTATAACCAGTAGAGATCATGTGCTACAAATAATAAAAACTATAAATTAAAAAATAATAACTTGCCGTATTATCTTAACCACCATATCTTAACCATGTTGAGCAGTATAGCATCATGATAGCAATTAATTTGATAGATATTTTTCTGTTTTAAATTATATGAAGCCATGTTCTTCACCTTTTACATGGCCTTCAAAAATTAATTTTTGTTTGTTTATTTATTTAAAGTTACTTTATGCTGCTATGGTTAAGCAGACAATTCTACAGTGGGAATATTTAGCTAAATTTGCCTGTACATGTATAATCAGGACAGAGGTCTTTAACGACTGCCTTACATTCCATACTTATCGTCCAAAGTAGGCATAGCCTAAGATTTTTTACTTTCTTTAAAAATCCTAAGGCTATCTGCTGGTTTGCGAATCTGTGACTTTAGACATAGAATGTTGATATTTTAATTACAATGCAAAAAATTAATTTTTAGTTAACATACTAGAGAGATGTTTTAAAAATTGAAATATTCTTCTAATTTGTATTGCAGTTAACCCTAACGGCCACACGGGAGTCTGGGAGACCTCCTACTCGAGATTTTACATTGCGAGTATTGGCAACAGATTGAAAAATGTAAAAAAAAATCCAATATTTTCAAAAATATAATTCTCGCCTTTGGAGGGGTTAATTAATGTAATTGTGAAGGAAACAAAAAGAAAATAACTGTAAAATGCGAATATTTTAACGCAGGAGTCTCGGAGACCTCCGTGTGGCTTAGCGAGTCACATACTAGGGTGTGGCCCTGAGGGTAAGGTTATTGTAGTTACCAACAATACATTTTTGCTACAATTCACTCACTCAGCAATTGGGATCAGAGCGGAATTGACCTTTGGCAGATTTGATCTATTTAACAAGATTAATCCATTTTCTCACATTACTGGGCAGCCTCTTTTCAGTTTCTCTTAGCACTTATGCATCTAAGTAGCAGGCAGGTGTCTGAAAATACCATTGGATTAAAATAAAGAAAAGTTTAAAAAAACAAATTAAGCAATCAAAACTTGTATTTTGTTATTTTTTGCACCAATAAACATTTATTCTTATTTTCCTCCAGTAAAAAAAGATAATTATTTCTAATAAATATTAATGCAGTTTATAATAAAAATGATATAAAGATTCTAGGCAAAGTAACGAACACAAAATTAGCAAGTAATATCCCGATTCATTTTGGGGCAGTTATTTTTTATTATGAATTGGTTTCTATTCAAGCAAATCGATTACCCTTGTATCTATATATTTCAAATAAATTTAGTGTAAACATTTCAAATTGAAATTTTTTATTTTTCAAAAAAAAATTAAAAATTAACAAAACATATGAACTTTTGATTTGACACTGGTTTGAAATCGGACAAGAAAGACCACTGAAAATACAGGTGTTGTTTTTTTTTCTTCTGAGGGATAAAAAGAATCAATGGATGAAAAATATTTATGTTTCATCTTAATATATGTTCCATTTCCTGCCCGAATCTATGTTTAAACTCCTAGTAACTTCCCTCAAATACCCCGATTTCGGCAATGATCATTTGTTGAATGATGGACTGAGGAGAATTATGAATAGGTTTGTAAATCGGACTTCGAGATTTTCCACAGTTTTCCATTTTTATTTATTCTGGGTTTCTAATCACTTTATATTTTGGGGTTCTTCATCCCATTTTTTCGATCATCAGATTTATACTATTGATAATTTATACTTGTGGTTCTTGAGCATCATTTAGTTCTTTTAACTTCTTTTTGGCGACGTTTCAAGACTATATAGGTCCCATAATCATGCCCTAACAGTGAAAAACTGAGCTTTTAGTGAACACATTAAATAACACACTTGTCTAAAAATAAATTGACACGTGTAAGATGTTAATACATAAGTGTTACTTACAAATTGATGAAAAATGGATTATACATACATTAATCAGTCAAATAACTTTAGTTACATTCCCTTATAAAATAATTATCATCCTAACTATATGTTGACAACCTTATTTAATTTAAACCTTGTGCTCACTCCCAACCAATTTTTTTTCTTTTAAAGGATGGTTTCCCAGAATTGTATTATATATATATATATATATATATATATATATATATATATATATATATATATATATATATATATATATATATATATATATATATATACTCATATCAAAAGAAAGTCAAATAGCTTTGTCCATCCATCTTTTAACAAAATTAGCTGTTTGAACTACCTTTACATAAGATAAAGGCGCTTTAAGAACAAAGGCAACAGATCACGATTGCTTCCGTAGCTAGATAGTCGCCTGTTCATTACCTTCTCTGAACCTAACCCATTTTAGAATGGCCGTTTTTCCTTTATATATTTTCCTTTATGTATTTATATATTTCCTTTATATATATATATATATATATATATATATATATATATATATATATATATATATATATAAAGGAAATATATAAATATATAATATGTAATATATATATATATTTAAAAATTATCTTTTTTTTAAATACAATACTACAAACCTCATGTTTCCAATAATTTTATTTGGTCCCTTGGTCCCTTTTTCCTCCAAACTAGTTTTATACAGTTAATAATTTAAATTTTGATTAAGCATTATAAATTGTCAAGCAATAGTGAATAAACAAATTGCTCTAATTTATTTAATTTTTCTAACTCTTGGTTTTATTAAACTAAAAGATTTACTTTGCTAAACTGCTCCTCTTCCATAATTATGAAATATTATTGTCCCATTTGCTGTCCATAATAGGATTGTGATATATTTCATTATTCAGTGTAATAATTTTTTCTGACTGTTTTATTGCTCTATGGTTGAATAAGAAATAATTTTCAACTGTGCCATATTTATATATCTATATCACTTTTAATGGCTTTGCCTTTAAAAATTCCCTGCTTATTTCTCTTCCATATTTCTATTACATTTTAATAACCATAGACATTATTTAAAGTTATAAATTTTCCTAGATATGCTATGTTATAGATTTCCTAGATACCTGATCTTAATTAATATAACTTTCTTTTATAAATTATAATAATTTTAATTTATTGCTGAATACTTATTGTTTCTATAATGAGAATTGAGTTGATTAAAATAGACACTGATAGCAAAAATGGTTTTACTCTTAAAATATCAAGAGATCTTTATAAACTTCTTATCAAAATGTAATTTTATTGGTTTTAAAATTTAAAATCTGGATCTGAAAAATTTGGATTTGTATCATTAAAAAAAGTTTTGTTTTCGATTATATTTCAATATATAATTTTTTTTTTAATGCTGAATCTAAATCTGCAATAATTATTGGAGTAATAAAAATTCTATAAGGCTAATTTACCTATTGGTGAACAAAGTTTATGAATAAAAAAAACAAAACAAAAAAAAAACCTTTATTTACAGTTTTACATATACAAGCAGCAATAAGTGTAAATACATGTTCCGGACTTCCTTTACATGTTTAAACAACAGTGATTTTAATTAATTAGAGTTGTCTTTTATAAGTAAATTTTACAATAGTAGGAAAAATATAGAAAAAACCCGCTTAAAAAAAGAAAAGAAAAGAAAAATGAACCATAATAGTAATTCTAATTTAAAATACATAAAAATAATACTAAATAAAGTAAGTAAATATAATAATAATAATAATTAAATAGAAAATAAATACACAATTAAAAATAACTATAAAATAAATACAGATAACTAGATTATGTTACCTACGAATAGTGGTTTGATTAAGTGAGAAGTATACGTTTTGTTCTTTTGTGCGTGTACCGTCGTAGTGAATGTTTATCATAGTTACCGATTTCTCGGATTAATGGGTTTTCGGAAGCTGGAGTTTTTTCGAAGTATGCTTTTGTTTGGGCTGAAACATATTGTTTTACAAGTTTATGAATATATTTGATCAAAAACCTGTAATTTTTTAAAGCTTGTTTTTTTCGCTAATACACCTTAAAAATCTCTTGGTTGGAAAATCATCTTGATTCAAGGATCGATTTTAACAATAAAATTTCCCGATTTTTTTATTATTATTTTTTTGGGGGGATGATTAGAACATGTTCCGATTTTGGGGCGAGGGATCACACACACACAAAAATTAAAGTTCTTTATTGATTTTCTGACAGCAACAGTAAGATTTCATATTATTAATTCACACACTGTTGCTATAGCCCAGTTTATTCTTTACCAGGTCTGCAAGTTTAAAATGTCGTTTTAATTCCAATAGAATGCGCTCTTAGCCTATTGAAGGATTTGCTTATCTCTAAACGCTATTTTGTTTGTTAGTCATTTGTTTACAAAAGTCAGTTGTTTTTAAGTCGTTTACGTGGACGTATCATACCTTTCTTTGGTGTTAAAAATGTCTAATTTTAAGCCAAATAAAGAGCATTTGCGCCATGTCATGATTTTCTTATTCAATCAAAAGAAAAAGGCATCTGAATGTCATCGAATTCTTGTTGAGACTTATGGCGATCTTGCTCCAACCGTCAAGACATGTGAACGTTGGTTTCAAAGTTTCAAACGTGGTGATTTTGATGTTACTGATAAAAAACGAGAAAATCGACCAAAAAAGTTTGAGGACGTCGAATTGCAATCTTTATTAGACGAAGACAATACCCAAACCCAACAAATGATGGCAGAACAGTTGAATGTCACTAGACAAGCCATTTCCGATCGCCTGAGAGCTATGGGAAAAATTCAAAAGGTTGGAAAATGGGTTCCACATGAATTGGACGAACGACAGATGGAAAAACGAAAAGTTGTGTGCGAAATGCTGCTTTTACGCCACGAAAGAAAGGGTTTTTTGAATCGAGTTGTAACTGGCGATGAAAAATGGATTTATTTTCAGAATCCCAAACGAATAAAATCATGGGTAACGCCAGGACAACCATCCACATCGAGTGCAAGACCGGATCGTTTTGGGAAGAAGACAATGCTGTGTGTGTGGTGGGATCAGAAGGGAGTAGTCTACTACGAGCTTCTCAAACCCGAAACAGTCAATACCGACCGCTACCGACAACAAATGATCAATTTGAGTCACGCATTGATCGAAAAACGCCCAGAATGGGCTCACAGGCACGCCAAAGTCATTCTTCAGCATGATAACGCTCCTGCACATTCAGCCAGATTGACTAAGGAAACGATTTCTTCGCTTGGTTGGGAACTCCTACCCCACCCGCCGTATTCACCTGACCTGGCGCCTTCTGATTATCACCTATTCTCATCGATGGGACACTCATTGGCTGAGCAACACTTTAACAATTTGGAGGATGTAAGAAAATGGCTCGATGAATGGATTTCAAATAAAGATGAAGCATTCTTTTGGAATGGTATTCATAAATTGCCCGAGAGATGGACAAAATGTGTAGAAAGCGAGGGCCAGTACTTTGAATAAAATATATTATACTTTTTTTTGTAAATTAAATTATATTTTAAGAAATAAACGACATTTTAAACTTGCAGACCTGGTATATGCTTGTAAACCTATGCATTTTTTGGCATATAATATATTATTAAAATTTCCATTACTTTGTTCTTTAGGAATGGCACAAAGTGGCTCACCTTATCATGTAGCTGCTTCTGGTGAAATCAAGTAATCTTTTATTCAAACTATTCATCTTTTATCATTCATGCCTCTAAAGTCTAATCTACACAGGAATGGGTACAACCAGCTTTCTTTTTATTATTAAATATATTTAAACTAAGCTGATGTTTTAATATTTGTATACACGCATGTACATATGTATATGTGTAAATTTTATGTATGTGGATGTGTATATATACACACAAATATAATATACTAACAAAAAAACATACTGTATCCACATATACATATGTACACAAAGTGTGTATATACATTATGGTTATATTGATTAAAAACTGCTATTGTTTTAGACACATTTAAATAAATTATAATTAACTCTTTTATAATATAATTATTTTGTTTAAATAATTCCAATAGCAGTTAATTAATTAATTGAAATAGTTAACACGAGTGTGCATGTTTATTATAATAAATAATCCATAATATAACTGCATGGCAGAATAACACAATTAATATTTTAGTGAAAAAGACATTTAATGTTAATAGTCAATTTTGTATCTTTTAACGATCAATTTAAGGATTAGTTTTGTTATAACTTGTGATTAAAATAAGTTTCAACATTGTATTATGCATAATATGCTATGTATTGTTGAATGAAGTACACCATATATATATATAAGTCTGTGTATATTTTGGTGTATTAAAGTATTTTTTTTATTTATTTATTTTTTAATTACTATAAATGAGGAGGCTTCTTAACTATTAGATATTCAGTTTGTATTAACCACAATACAGTATACAATACCTTTCAGTGAATAGAGTTAAATTGTTATTTATTTTTCGAAGTATTTTAAGTAATTAAAACTGTGGTATAAAAGTAGTAATATCTTGTGTGTAATATCTTCCCGTCTTTACATAAATTCTAATGAGATCAAATTACATTTCAGTTAAATATTTCAATGGAATTTAAATGAATGCTTGTAAAGAGTTTGTTGATGTAGTATAAAAATCGAGTTAATAAAAAGTGATCAATAACTAAATAAAATAAATAGCCTCTTTGCAAGTGTTTTTATCATCACACACAAAAAAAGTCTTTTTCTTGTTTTAATGTTAAAAGATATAATTTGTTATTAATATGTATATATTCATATTAGTTTGTTGATTATAGTTTAAAGGATTGTTTTTTTCTGATGTCTTGTTATTTCCTTTATTTAGTCAGCACTGATATTTTCAGTTTCACATGAATTACTTACTACCTTTGGATAAAATAAAATGGGGGGAAGGGAGAAGAAATAATGAAATAGCGAAATGAATTTGTGAAAATAAACTACATAACCAGAATGATCTATTGAAGTACTTATATGTCAGTGCCATCCTGTACATAGAAAGAGAAACAATTTTTGTTGTTGTTTTTTAAATACTTAAGTTGAGATGATGTTATGGATTATATGAATCTTGTACTAAAGTCCAGACAATAATATGAATTTTCCTACAAATTATTATTAAAATGTAATTTGTTATACTGCTAATAATATTAGTATTCCTGTAAATACTATTATTAATATATTTATAGAATGTTAACAAAATATTTATGCTGAATATCTTATACAGGATCTTGTTAGTAAATAATTTCATCGATGTCATTAATTTATGTATGTGATAACAAATGAGGAGTTTTCTATCAAAAGTTGACGTATTTAATTTGAATAAATATCTAATAAACTTAATTTCTTTTAATAGATAAATTAAATTTAAAAAATTTAAATAAATTCTGAAAATTATTTCATTTATTTCCAGTCCTTAATTGTTCTATGCATAAGATATGTTTCAAATTGATATTCTCTATTAAAATTTGCTTTATATTGATAAAATGCTCTTGTACTAATTTGCTTGTAATTATTTTCCAAAAGTGGATTCATAGACTTTTGATAGAAACTCCTAAAATATTCTAGTATAAATAAATCATCAAGGCTCATTACTCTAGTCTTTTTGTTTAGTGGTTTGTTGTATTACCAAGGAAACTGTAAAACTAGTTTAAACAGTAAATCATGTTTTGACAGAAATGTCCCAGAGCTATGCTTAGTTGAGGAAGGGTTATTTCAATAATTAATTGTATTGTCATACCCTTTAATCATTATCAACATCTTACTATATTCCTTGCATTGTTTTGAGATTTATTTAAAAAAAAATTCTGTTTTTACTGAAATGAAACTGTGAAAAAAAATTAATAAAAACATATTTGTAGACAGGTTTGAACTTGATTGTTTTAAATAATTTTTAATCAATAATTTGGGAGATTAAAAGTGGATTTTATAATTTTTTTAATCTCCCTTTTAAATTTTTGATGTGGAGTATTGAAAATATCAGCTAATCTAAATATTTTAATTATGTAAGTATTTATATTTTGATTTCCTAA